>VCCN01000462.1:4958497-4982443 GCA_006491835.1 Architeuthis dux | reverse complement strand
TTTAGAAGTAGTAAACCCTGATGTATTTTTTACTAGATGTGGGTACAGTAGAAGCCAATAGAAGTAGATTGAATATCAGAAAAAAATGTTATCAATAGATTGGTAGGACTTTGGAATAGATTACCAGAATATATAGTGCTATCAATAGATGTAAATGATTTTAAGAAGAATTATGATGTTTATTACACCACCGCAAAAGGTCTGAGGCCCTAGACCAGTGGTTCCCAACGTGGGGTGTACGCCCAACATGTGGGCAATTTGATTATAAAGGGGGGCAATTTAAAAATGAGATATTAAGAACAAATTTCTCTGAATTTGTTAATATCAATGGGCAGGAAATCCTACCATCGCAAAATAAGTAGTGTATTTAATAATTTCAATGACAATTTATTTGTCTTGGTTTACGAAATAAAGCAAAAATTCAAAGAAACTTGTCAAATGTTTCTACAGCATACTTTACGCAAATTTGCACCAATTAGAGGAGATAGACGCTATTATTATATAATTTAAACTCACTCTCAACCATATGAGTCTGGAACACGTTCTAAATGTGTAAGAAGCTTGTGCTATCCCTATTTATCGCAATGGAAAAACGTAATAGTGATGAATTAAGTTTATTTAAAAACTTCTTTAATTGTTTTGGGGTGTATTTTTTTATTTAATTTTATATGATTATTTTTGACAACTATTTTTATATTATTTTTTTTTTGGTGGGGGGTGAAATTAAGGGCTATGCTCCAAAAAGGAGAGATAAAACAACAACAAACATTTAAAAAGAGGCTAGTTCAGTGACTAAAGTAGCCCATCAAATTTGCACATCAAGAGAACTTTTGTTCCAACGAACAGGTTGTAAACTTTATTATCAATTGGTCTTTCATAATCAAATTTCTATTTTGTCTTGTATGGTTTGTCACCCAACTATTCTTAAGTCTGTTCTTCTAATTTGGAGGCCTTGATTTGTATTAGTTTATAATTTGTTTTATTATTATTGTTATATTTCTCTTAAAGAAAATAATAGATATAGTTTTATTCCAGTATTTTTGGTATTACTTCATTCCAACAGGGCCCACACGCCACAACATTACAGCAGCAAGGAGTAGTCACTGTGCGTGCTAGCTAGCGGACTGCTGGCATTTTGACACCGCACACATACACAACCTGCAACAAAAGGGGTCTAGTCGTGTGTTTATCGATCAGACTAAGACACATACGCCACCACCTCTAATCGATACTATTACAACAATTATTAGGTTTTTCCGCAAAATTTTCATTTCTTTTCAGTTACTAACCCCAGGCTTAAAATGAGTAGTGCAATGAAAATAAAGGTTTGTCAGTATTCAGAAGAATATTTACAATTTGGTTTCATACATGTTTCTGCCATGAGTTGCAGTCCTCCAAATGCCCCTTTAAACTGTTCATCCTATAATCTGGCATATACAGTATTTACATTTTGATATACTCTTGTGAAATACAAACTAAACATGTTGGATAGCTATACAATGTCAAAAAAGGATCAATTCAAATATGATTTGCTTAAGCTTTACAATACAAACAATATAAGAATGACAAAACATAAATAGTAATGGTGGGGATACCGCCCCACACACACATACACACACTCCTTTTGTCTTTTGAATAAAAATATATTTTTGTTTGACAGACGTCCAACCCTCATCAGTTGATAGTATATATGTTGTATCAAATACATCATTATATCCAACCTTTCTCCTTTTTGTTTTTAGGAACTACCTGAACTTTGTTATTGAAGAGTTAAAAGATCCTTACAGGTAAATCTCAAGGGACATTTGTTTTTTTTTTGTTTGTTTTCTTCCTCCTCCATTGCATACCAACATAGATCTTTATATATAATAAAGATTTGCTTAATCTCTGTCACAATGTTTCTCCCTGACAATTGCGCTTTACCCCCCAAAAAACAGTTGTAGTTTAGCTTTCACTCCAGATGGTTTTAGACTATAATTTCCAAAGAATTACTTGATTTTTTAGGCTACAAAATGCATTTTTAAGACTGTACAAAAAGTAACGTTTAGAATTTTTAAGTGCGGAAGACTAAAAGGGCTATATTGTTATCATTTCTTTTACATTCACGATAGGGTTCAATTTTGTTTCTAGTATTAATGTAATATGACATAAAAGGTGTATAAAAAAGTATTTCTACGAAAACTGTGATGTAAACTAAACCGATTTTTGACCAACCCATAATTAATATTTACCTTTGTGATACTATGGTTACACTAGGTTTTACAAGTACATAAGTGTTACATTGGGTGTTATATAACAAATTATATAAGCCTGAATTTGCTGGGTACATAACAGTTTGGTTATTGAAATATGTACTTTTGTTTGAGATTTGAGAAATGAAAAACTAAATTCGCTATCAGGTTAAAAAGCGAAAATGGAAAGATATTCTGCACTGACATTATTAAAATTTACACTTGTCGACCTAAGACAGAACACAGGCTTGTTGTTGGTATGAAAGTCCAGAATCCTAGCGATGTGTTGTCATATTGATTTCATGACACTGGAGAAAAATGGAAATCTTGTTTGATAAACAAGCTGTCAAAAACCCGGTGTACCCCGAAATAATAGTAATTAGAGAAGGTGTCAGGAAAATTTCTCCGCATATCCATCAGACCCAACCCTAGAATTGAGGGTTACCCATAAAAGAAGCTGATTAACCACACTTTCTAGTTTGTTTGTCAAATATTGTTTCCCAACAGGTATGTTTTTAGAGTAACTTTAATCTTTTTCATTATATCTTTTTCATATAAATATCTTCACACACCTTCTTCTTATAAAGCTATTCACCCCTCCTTCATATAAACTTTTTAAAAAAAGAAAAACTTATTTACCCAGTGAAATTAAGAAAAGGGAAAGTGTTTATTTCAAAAGCACACAAGAGATGACTTGGATGTAGATGGAAATTATCTTCTTATTGATGTGATCAGTTGATCCAACAAGTAAACATATAAGAAATGTCAACATTTTGGATTCTAAAATAAAATCAGCCAATCAAATTGTCAAGCAAAAAGGTCTGTTTTTGTTGTACAGTGATTAGTGTTCTGGTCTTTGAAGCCATTGAGAGTGAACTCGATCCTCACCAAATGCCATTGTAGGCCATATTCAGCAAATGTTGATTTAAATGAAAGGAATGTTTATCTGAATGCAGGTACAAAAAATAACAAATGGTTCCTGTTTGACAGAATTCTGACTTGTATGTGTAGAAAAAAATGCTATCTGCCTCGATTTTACAGTGTGACATTACAATACATTATATATGTTATGCCAAATCAATGAAATTGCCTAATTGATGAAATTTACTTATTTTTTTGTAAAAAAGGTTGATTTCATAAACTTTTGATCGAAAAAATAGTTGTTTTATATCCTTGTTTTAATTTTAAAAACTTTTGATCAAATTGAAACTATGTATTTATTTTTTGTAAAAAAAAGTTAAAATTTAGGCAATTTCACCGATTTGACCTAACATATACACAAGAGCTTTTAAAGGAACTAATATTGAGTAATAGGTGTTATAATGTCATAAAAAGAAAATAAGTGTGATGTTTACTGAGGATTGATAAAAGAAATGGATTTTATTAATGGTGGGAGGATTTTCTTCTTGGTGTCTCTTCACAGTTTTTATATCCTTAGTATGAGGTCTTAATAGAATGTTTCATCACTTCCTGTGATTCCTCATATAAAAGAACACATATTTTAGTTTTGTTAGATAAAGAGCTGCCTGTGTGTCTTCATTAAATATGATTCTGGAGTTCCTCTAGAAGTACCCAGAGCACTATTTGACAGGCTCTCTACATGAAAGCCTTAAAAATGAACCCTGGTTTTCCAACACACTCTGTTCACATACCTTTTGTTCTGATGTACTAGCTGGAAATAAATGATTGTTCTGGTTAAGTTTTAAATCTGTTTTTTTTTTCATTATTTCTGCACACTAAACACAATTGAGCTGCATCATACTGGGTGTGTAAATATCATTATCAGCATTAAACTACATTATATTTCATGCTATCATATATTATATTATCTTCATATTATAGTTTTTGCTATCAAAAGTATGCATCAAATATGTGCTTTATACTTGTGTATCAAATATAACACTTTTATATTTGGTAAAAATGTGCGCTGATATCATCAACTTATAGCTTATAATAGATATCAAGAGAGACATAGGTAATAATTATTCACTTGTTGAAGAAATACATGATACCAACTGTAATGTTATTGTTGTGTCTATGTGCCTTTGTTGTTCTTTCTGTGGTAACTGTGTGAAATTAGAATGCGTTTTGATTCGTAATCTGCTTGAGCGTGTTAAGAAAAGAAGACGGAACAAGATAACACGTGTGATAGGGTTGTTTGGCCTGGTAAGAAGTGAGCCTTCCCCGTTTCCCACCTCCGGTCCGTCTTTTCTGGGACCGGAAATGGAATGGGGGTTACTGGGAGCTTGTTTTGGCATTTTTATTGCTACACATACATTTATATAAACATTACACCAACATGACTTACATGTTGAAAATGCGAGAAAGTTTTTGCTTTTTAAATCTTTGATGGCCAAAACAATTTTAATTCTGTTTGGATGAAGAAATGTTATTGTGCCTTTGTTTTTCCAGAAATCTTCCCAGAGCCATTTGGATCTCAATCATTATGGTCACTGTTATTTATGTGTTGGCCAACGTGGCTTACTTTTCAACTGTAAGTCCTGTAGAAATAAAATCTGGAGCTGCTGTCGCAGTGGTGAGTACTTCTATCATTGTTGTTTGAAGTTTTGAAGTGTTTAAAGTGTTGTTTGGTAGATGTTGTATTGTTTCTTTGTTCAACAAAATGTTCTCTCTGTGCAAAATGGCTGCTTTTTCACAAGATGACTGTCTCTTCCCGAAGGCCATAAATATACTGTTTATATAGGCTGTAAATGGCTTTACTATTGAAGGACTGTCTAATCAGAACATGAGATTGCCATATGACATATTAACAGTATCTATTATGATTTCCTACTGAGCAATCTTGCTTCCAATTGTCATAACTGACTTTCAAAAGAATAGATATTCTTGAACATCATTGTTTTGTTGTTTTGATCACTACATTTTAGTCAGTTGGCTCCCTGGCCTTCCTAGTGTTATCAGAAGTTCTAAAATGAACTATCATCATTATTTGATGAATCATTTGGACTAGTATCCTCACCTTTGTTATCTTGATCACTACATTTTAGCTGGTGGGCTTTGGGTATATGGCACTACTTTTACTTCTCACCAATCTAAGAAATAAAGATTTGCCTGGCACTGTAAAGATCAACTATGCATTAAAAAATATAACAATATATGTGCCAGCAACTCTCTTAATTATGACCAAAATCTCCACTAAATAAAAGAAATAAAAAAAGATAAAGCCGAAGATTCTTTTTTTTTTTTTTTTAAATTAAAATCTGTATCATTGTATTAAATATTTTTATACTATTAAAAAGAGTAACTTCTGAAGTAATAGAATGAGGCTGTGAGTTTCTGTGTGAGGGTGCAGTGTGGATTTCCTTTCATCCTAAATAATCTTAAGCTTTACTTGATTTTTTCAATTCGGGTATACATTATGCGGTAACTTTTAAATAATTTTTTTTTCTCAATAATTTGTAAGTACAGGCTTATTGATTCTATTTTCATTATTAATTTTTGAGTGGTCTTCACTTCATCTTATTGTCACTCTTCATCATAACATTCTAGGTCAAATACTCTCTGACCATTAAAGTATGCTGCATCAATCTAAATAAAGAAGTACTCTAAATAAAGATGAGACTTGAACTCGCATCCCCATTATTCTGGGAGATTGCCTTACATGGACAACACCTTAACTAATAATTAATTTGGAGGCTAATAGCTAGGCACGGTGAAAATCTATAGTCATATTGCTAACTTATGACTATTATTACTACTACTAATTAGTAAACAAACACTATGGTATGAATAATCAGAGGCGGAGTAGCAATATGACTATAGGTTTGAGCCCTACCTAGCCATTAGCTCCCCGACAAAATCAGTATTGTCCATATAAGACCAGCGATATGGGATATGGGATGCATATTCTAGTTCATACTGCTTCCTTTAACAGTGGGAAGGTATTCAACCTAGAACATTGTAATATTAAGCGACAATAAGATGAAGAAAACTAGTAAAAATTAATAATGTAGCTTTCCTTCTTTTTGTTTTGTCTTTGTTGTCCTGCTCAAATTATGATTAACTTTGAATATGCACGATAGAATAAATGTATGGCAATAAGAAATCAGCATTAAAAAAAAAAAGGACTGATAAAATAAATTTGGTCTTCTACCGCTTGATTCATTTTGTTACCTTTAGAAAGGCATAATCCAAAGCTTCCCTGCCTCTGGTCCTGTTGCCAGTCATCCTGACTTTTGTCACTGACAACCCATAGGGCATAGGAAGAGTTGGCACTAGTAACACAAATATTGCTGTATCCACTGTCAGTCATGACTGCTGAAAGACAGTGAAGAGGTGATACATTTGTATCTAATGTGAGATGCTGAACTGAATGTAATTAAGCTTTGATTATTTAGTATAGCTCAAGATTCCCTAATAAAGGTGCTTTAGAAAAATTGAAAAATCTTCCCAATATTTGAGCCAACAAGAAAAACAACCGAGAAGATCGAACTAACTACACTAATGAATTAGTCTTGCAATGATAGCTTAGCTTAGTAGCACAAGGACAAAATGGTATGGGGGGAACTGTGGATAAGAAAATTGTGTTGTGCCAATCTTCTTAGTGGAGAGGAATTGCATGAAAATCTGAATCTGAAATTCTGGCTTTTTACTAGTCAATAGGTTTGTAAGATGATCTTGTTAATCATCATGCTACTACAGTAGGCACCCAGAACTGATTTATTATAGAGACAAAATTATAAATTTAAGCCATAAACTAAGAAACATTTATTATACATATTGGGTTGGCCAAAACGTTCTTTCTTTCTTTGTTCTTAGATGGATGGCATTGACCATTTAGTTTTAACTTCATTCAAAATGATTGTATTGTGACAGCTGTCATATCAGCATGCGTTCTTTTTAACTTGTCAAAATTGGTATATTTTTGTTTATTGATTCTAACATTGAAAAGGGAAGAAAATAAGTAACATTTTCTGCAATTATGCCTTTTTATTTTAAGAAAAGTAAAAATGTGACTCAAATGCAAAAAAACAAACATTTGTGCTGTGTATGATCAAAAGTGTCAAAAGTTGTTTGCAAATTTTTGTGCTTAAATTTCTTGCTTAACATTGCTCCAGGGTCGGGTAGACCAGTTTAGGTTGATTGCAATCAAATAAAGACATTACTTGAGAATAATCAACATTGAGCAACACAGGGAATAGTCAACATAAGCTAACATAATCAAAATATCCAAATCAGGCATTAAAAATCATTTCCACCAGCTTGGTTATTTTATTTCTTTTGATGCATGACTTCCATATAATGGAAATGTTCCATTTAAAAAAAAAAACAAATTATGATGGGCGATGAAAAGTGAATACTTTACAACAATGTGAAATGCAAGAGATCGTGGGGTAAGTGAGATGAACCACCACCTACTGTACCAAAGTCCAGTCTTCATCCAAAGAAGGTGCTACTGTGTATATTGTGGAATTGGAAGGGAATCTTCTACTATGAATTCCTGGAGAACCAAATAATTGATTCAAAGGAGTACTGCTCTCAATTAGACCAATTGAAGGCAGCAATTGACAAAAAGTGTCTGGAATTAGTTAAGAGAAAGGGTGTAATATTCCATCAGGATAACACTGGACTGCATGTTTCTTTGGTGACCAGGGGAAAATTGTTACACTTTGGCTGGGAAATTTTCATTGAATTCTCTAAATGAAAAAATTGAAAATTCTTTGGAAGACTGCAAAAGGCACCTTGAGCACTTTTTTGCTGAGAAAGATGAAAAGTTCTGGGAGGATGGAATTATGAAGTTGCCTGAAAGATGGCATAAGATAGTAGAACAAGTACTGCTCCCAATTAGACCAATTGTAAGCATTCAGAATTAATTAAGAGAAAGGATTTAATATTATATCAGGATAATATGAGAATACATATTTCTTTGGTGACAAGGCAAAAATTGTTACAGATTTTCTAGAGAAGTTTTCGCCCATCTGTCATATTCAGCAAATACTGAACCTTTGGATTCCAGTCTTTACAGAATTTCTTAATGAAAAAAGATTCAATTTTCTCCAGAGAATGTGAAAGATACATAGAGCAGTTCTTTGCTGAGAAAGATAAAATGTTCTGGTAGGATGAAATTATGAAGTTGCCTGATAGTGAAACAAATAGTAAATATGTTGATCAATAAAGTTGGTGTTGAAAATTTAAAAGATATTAAACTTAACAAACTTTTTACATTATACAATAAGTTTTTATTTCATTATTGTTTACTGTGGTTAGCAAAATCTGGCACAAGCCCAAAAGTGGGGCGCAACCAGTGATGATCAACCTTACTAGACAGTAGTAATGGTTTGCAAGACATCTTGCCAACTGCTGCTCCATAGCAAGCCACTCTAATTTTGTCTTTTATTAATCCTTGTTTATTGTTGAAGATTTAATAGTACCATGTTTTTGATTAACGTATTTCATTCTCTGCAAGCTAATTTTGGAAATTGGTGTAATGTAAAGGTCATGTAGAAAGCTTGGTTAAAATCAATCTTGGCATCTTAGTGACACTATGAGTAGTGTGGATTTTATAAGAAAGTAAGTCTACAATTTGCTGTCGGTCGAAATCTTGGTATGTTGAGTGTAAGAAGCCTAGAAGGCAAAAATAAGTAACTTGGATTTTTCTAGTAAATGGAATATACTGTAGACTAGGAGATACCTAAGGGATATCTTATATGCAACAAAAAAAGTTGTAATCTCAGATGAAAAATGTTGAGAATAGTAAGGATCCCGTAGGTGTTTGAATGAGTAGTGTATTGAAAAATTAAAAATGTTATTCTCACCAGAATTTTAATGTCAAATTTTATTCTCACCAAAAATGAACATAGATATAACCATGACCTAAGCTTAAATACCCAGATGAAGCACATTATGGAAGCTAGCAGGATACCAGTTTCTCATGGAGAAGTGTTAAAAGATGAAGGACACTGTCCAAAACATGAAACCTGCATGGCATGACATAAGTTCAATGTTTACAAATATTTCTAATGTTCTCACGAGCCGTTCGACGGCTAATTCCCAATATAAACATAATTCCAATTTCCCAATTAAGCTGAGCCCTGTTTTGGCCATTTTGGGGTGTATTTTTGACCATATTTAGTGTCTTTTTGGCCATATTTGGCGTTTTTTTTACTATCTTTGGCTTTTTAAAAAAAAATACAACAATGCAGACATCGGAAATCTTCCCAATCATATAAAAATGGTGGGGAGATCAAATTCCTGGCTAACACTCTGTACAGGCCCAAGACATCAGCTCCCTTCTCACCTCCACTCTGCTTCCCTTCACTGCTAACACTTCTTTATCTTACATGACTCCGTGTTAACAAATTGAACGACCATTCACAAATTAGGAATCGTATTGTTATCAACTGGGAATGGGTTAACCGAGCTATTAGTCCTACCCGTAAGAAATAAATACACTTGTTATTGCAAATTTTGAAACAGGCATTCAACTGTGCTTTGTGACATACACTACTTAGTCTGGTGTTTCGACAAAAACACCAGAGGTCTTCTTCAGATCTAAAAATACACAACGTGGGCAGAGAGGGTGGCCGGTGTGAAGTAACCTACTAATGATGGGGGTGTAGCGTCATATCCACACAATTCCCTTTTAGCTGCTTTAACCCTCTATGGGGCAAGTGACTATATATGATCACCTGAGGACCCATCAGCCACATGCAAATATTGTAGCCACAAAGACAACATAATCCACAGTTTAGCATACAAAAAGGTTGTTTTGATATCTAAAATATTTTTAGGGGTGCCCTATGAAGGGTTAAGAGACAATTATTTGTAATTTTAAATCAAACTACAAAAAGGTTAGCCATTATACATTTTAACTAGTATTACTATTATCAGTTTCAGAAATGACAGTCTGAGTAGTTGCAATGAAAAAATCTAGTTCTGCTTTGCTTATTCAGTGTTCACAGGTACTTTACATTTGGAGTAAATGTTCATAGTGTAAGTGAATACCACCTCACCCAAATATTTTGTTATGCATCACCAACCAGAAAGTTGTGCTAGCAGCCTAACACACACACATGCCGGTACATTCTCGCATTGCTGTTGAAAGGGAATTTTTATGTTTCCTGTCAGTTGACTTTTTTAAATACATAAGTTACTTGGATTCTTCCCCACTCCTCTGGTTACGGTAATGAGTGAGGGTAGAACTTATCAAATACTTTCCATGCTCTTATTTTTTTTATGCATTTTACAGCATTGGGGATGGCCTTTTTTTTCCTTTTGGAAATTACCAGGATCCACTGTAAGATCGCTCAGGGTGGTAAAATGGAAAACAGCCAAATTTGGGTGGAAAAAATGGACCAAATAATAGCCCAGGGCCATTATTCAAAGGCCATCACAACTGCTAAATTGAGCATAATAAAACAATAAAAATTACAACTCGCATGTTTTTATTCACTTAACTATCAATTGGCAACTTGTTTTAATCGTATTTGGTACTTCTTTGGACAGTGTTTTCTTTTTAAGTTGCTACAAGAGCGAAACTTATATATATACTAAATACATTCTATATATTATATAGACTGTATTTAGTACCTGCAAACACAAAAAATAATTTAATTTTTGTAATAAATAAATGATATAACTTGTTTGTTTTCAAACTCATTCAGCAATAGTGAAGAAGTATCGAGCGAATTAGAATTAATTTCTTTGAAACAACTTTTTATTTATCCAACGAATTGACAGATATTTTGGACTTGATATCTTAATTATTATATGCATATTCAAGTTGTCCAGTTTTTTATACTAAAGTGCACTAAAACATAGATGCTTTCAAATTTTCATCTACAAAAACTTGACCCCCAAATAAACGCCCACCTAAAATAACCACACATGGACAATCTATTGGGTGGGCAATCTTACGGTAGATCCCAGTAAAATTGAGTTGTAGGATAGATCGTTTTATATAAAGTTTTAGTTCTAGAGATTTATAATAGCAGTCATTGCAGTAAGTGTTATTTATCTCATCTCGTAATCTTATTACCAATTTTAGATAAAGTGATTTAAAAAAGAAAATAGATTCCTGTACTTTACTATCCCATTTACTCACAAAAAATGTGAGAAATTTCATATCATAATCAAAAGCAAAATGATACACAAGTGTAATATTTTGACAACCGGGTTTACTTGTGTCAATGAAGTAAAAGCTACATATCAGCAAGATAGCTGAGATAGTTGCATATCTACCAGTGGTTTGCAATCAAGCCTAAGTGAAAAGCCAGGATCTTGTATGCTGTATGAATACACAATGATTAATATAAAAGTGCAAAAACATGACTCTTGCTAAAAATGACTTCTTAACAGTTTTTATGGTCAAAGATAAACCATCAAAAATGCATTGGAAATTGAAATAAAATGTTACCCACCAAAATTATTAGGCTGCCAGTGTTTGAACCCAGGTAAAAAGGCAGGATCTCAAATGCTGATTTTCAAAAACAGGCAACTTTTTCCCATTTGGAAGATTGGTGCAATACAATCTTCTTGTCACCAATTTGGTTTTGTGCCAGACTAAGCTAATTTAGCGACTTGTGTTGTGTTGGCTAGTTTATGGCTATATTACGGGGGCATGCTTAATGGATGTACTAGTGTGTTGAATAGGGCTGGCATGCATATTATAGTTTGGAGAGACTTTGTTGCGGGCCGTGTTTGCATATTTGACCGGTGTAGCATGAAAAGACTTTGAGTCCTAAAAAGGACTATTGATATGCAAGAACAAGGGGCAACATGTGTTTGCTGCTTGAGGAGGCTGTGAGGGTCGCCATTGACCTGGAGTCGAGGTCACGTGATGTAAACAGAGAGTGTAGATTGGCCGGACAGCCAAGAGCTGTCTAAGGAATAAAGGGTTATGCTTCCATGTTGGCTTTACACAAATATACATATGCAAACACAAAGATATACTTGGAGAAAAATATACATTCCTATAGGCAATTGTTTAAGTATTTACATTCCTATAGGCAATTGTTTAAGTATTTACATTCCTATATGCAATTGTATAAATATATACATTTAATAAGCTTAGCTTAAACTGGCACAAAGGGAATGAAGTTTTGAAGGGTATCCAGCATTTTCATTGTGCGCAAAATAATTGCCAGTATTTTCATAGCAGAAGTAGCTATTTCCTAGCCACATTTTATAGCTGAAACAAAACAAAACAATAAAGTCAGCTTAATCTGTTGTCGCTGTTTAAGCAAAGTAAAGACATTGTTTGTCAATGATTCCGTGTGAAATCGACATGTGGGAAATTTAAAAATCTGTCAAAAACCAGCATATTATTCGTTTTTAATAAAATGTTCAATACTTATTTATTAGGACAAATTTTTAACCAGGAAAATTAAGTAAAATAATTTTTTTGTCAGCAAATGTTCAGTTTTACTCATTTTACTTATTAATTATAATTCAGTCTTTTGATCGGTGAAAAAAAAATTTATTTTACTCAATATTTTTTTTAAAAAAAGATTTTTTTTTTATTATTGCACTATTGTGGAACTTGTTATAAGTTGTTGTCTGGGTCAATAAAATGCCAAACCGCGTAAAATGAAAATAGCTACAATGCTTAAAGCCTCCCATAGCAGTCAATTTATACGAACAACAAAGCAGAAAATAATATATGAAAATATATTAAATGTACAGGCAGTAAATATTTCTTCATCATCATCATACTATATTTAATTATTTATCCTTGTTATAATATTTTTATATAAATTTCAGTCTGACCAATCTATAAAAAGAATAACAAATATACATTTTAAACAATTTCTAGTTTGCTATTAGCAACACCAGATGAACAGGGAGTTTTATTGTTTTGTTTCATTTCAGCTATAAAAAGTTGTTAGGAAATAGCTATTTCTGCGCACAATTAAAATGCTGGCTAAAAAAAGGGCTGTAACCCGTTTGGCAGATTGTGTTGGACCAATCTTCTAAGTGGAGAGGACCTGCCTGTCTTAAACAGCAGCATCCAAATTCTTGGCTTTGAAATGGGTTTGAACATCAACCAGTTGTATTAATAGGAAATATGAAACTGCCTAAACCACCAAGTATGACTACAGTGATATAGTACAGATATTTAATAAGCATAGCTTAGCCTGGTACAAGACTAAACAACTATATGGGTGCTTGGAAAGTACATAGCCTGGTCACAACTGGACCAAATAAACAACTATATATCCTGTGTGTTCTCTAATGATATCCTGATCACTACCAGATAAACCAATTCTACATGTGTCTTGTTTTATATCTAACAGGATATCCTCAGCTACTCAAGTTGACAAAATAAATCTAAATATATCTGTGGTAAAATGTAAACTACAACCATCACATGGAACCCAAAAGTTATTACATCTTCATGACTGCTTCTGGGACACAAAAGTCATAACTAAGTTGTCAAGGCCAGATGAACTTCTATCCATCTGTCACCATACTTTTATCAATATCCTGATCTTGATAGCTTGTGCCTCATGGTACCAAATATAACATTATCATCGATTTCAGCAATTCAACAACCAATATTTCAATTCATCATATACTTTTTATTACATCATCATTGATCCTTTATTTATACAAATCTGTGTAGTTTCAATTGGTCTTTGTACTGTTGCAGCTTCTATCAATATTTGTCTAGTGGTTTCTCTCTTCAGGTTTTGGTGATTACGTGGTATGCTAGTCGTATGTCATTAATAATTTTTCTCTAGTGTTTGGGGTGGGTTTTTTGACGCTTGATTTTCCATAGTCTGAAAACAGGTCAGTGTGTGAGGAGAGGAAACATAACATTTGATATGAGTTTATTTTTCCGGGTAAAGTAGGAATTAGTAGCAATTCTCTCATCAGAGTGTAGGTCAGAAGTAGCTTGATTTGGTTATAGTTGCAATGTATCAAGACTTAGAACTTCCCAGTTTCTCTTCACTCAGACAATAGGCACATGTAGTGTTTGTTTTTAAACATGCAGCATATCAATGTACAGAGACAATTAATCTCTCTCTTTCTCTCTTACACAGTCATGTTATCAGCCACCTGAAATTTCTGTAGACCAAATTTGAATATTTTTGATCATAAATTAGCTCTCAAAGTTGGTAGAAAGAACTCCAACAAACTACCGTATATGCAGGACTATAAAAAAAATTGTGTACATGGGTATTTGGTGGACTACCGCTCACTGCAACTGGCTGCAACTGACTGAAAAGCAGTGGATTTCATTGGGGTATGGTCATTTTATTGCAATGACTTCTGTGACGAAAAATGAAACTTCACATATACTTTATGTATCTGGTGAGAAAACAGCTTGCAAATAAACTCTACTACATTATTTTCTTCCCTATATTATTCTCTGAGCCTACTGTAGTGTGTATCCATGACTCAGAGGCTAATATATAGAATATATGATAACACTCACATATGCTTGCAAGTTCAGCTTATCCTAAAAATTGATGACTTTTTAAAAAAAATACTAGTTTCTCTTCCTGAATTTGTGAATTTGTTCATATCTTCCAAACTAAAGATTTTAATGCTGGATGATTGTAAATCATGAAAATTATTTTTTTCCTTTGAGAAGAATTAATGTTGAGTGATGTAACTCCTATGGTTCAATCCCCATCATGTGATGTTTTAATCAGGACATGATCAGACCATGTAACATCATCCTACAAGGTCCTTATTCCACTGAAACAGTGAGACATCAGAAGTTGTGAACACAAGCCAATCACTTGTGCCTAATAAATACAGGGATCTCAAGCATTAATTATGGAGTGCATGTAACTAGAAGTAATGAAAAAAATAACTTCAATAGAATAAATAGTGATCATTGGCCTGACATGAGAAAGTATGCTTGTCTTGCAAATTATCTCTCAGGAATTTGATCCTCTCTTGGTACTCAAAAATTTCTAGTTTGAAATGAGTTGTTAATATTTGTTACTAGCAGGGCAACCCAGCATATGGAAAAATAACAGCAAAGTTGACAACATACTGTAAAATATGTTTGGTAATATATATCTCCGTAGAGAACACAGCAAATTGAAAAAAGAGCATTTACACTGTGAGCTTAGTCTATATTTCTGATCTATGCTGTTCAGTCAATGCCATAGAATGACTGCCTGAGTTAAGGTGTGACTAAAAAGTATACTATTCGTTTCACCACCAAAACCCAGAAAGTGTATAACATTTGCAATATTGATGTTTTAGAAAAATGATTTAATAGATGAAACTCCTAGTATAAAAATTAATTTTATCTGATGTTTACAACAGAAGATTGTCTAGAGAATGACTGCTGGTGACCTTGAATGACAGGCAAAGAGTCTTGTTGGCCTATGGGCCACGTCAGTGTCATGGTTCTTTCTCTGACTCTTTCAGCTCAACAAAATGCTCTTGTTATTAGTGGTACCATTTTCATTTGACTTTTGTTCACATTTTCAGTAACGGTAAACTTACTCCAAACAGTGTTTTTTTTTTTCCTTTTTACTTGAGCATGAGCTATATTTAGTTACATCATTGTGACTTCTTCCTTATTCAAAAAAAAAAGAATTCAGCAGGAAAGTAGAAACATTAGGTACTATGCTCCTAGTGCATTGGAAAGTGGTTTGGTCTCATAAGCTATTGATAAGAGTTCAATTCTCACTAAGTACTCATGGTCCTAGGACAATTGCCCCCTGATAATAGCATAGCAACTGTAAAGTCAAAGTTAAAGTTTGTGGAAATGGAGTAATTGGCTACGTAAGTGATCACCACATGAGTAAATTGTCCAGGGGGCAATTGCCAAGAGTCATTTATCTGAGGAGCAGTTGTCCTATAGGGGCATTGTTCTGAGGGCAGTTGTCCTGATACCAGTACTCATACACATGAATACATTTCTGTTCTTATTGTGCGTGTCTGGGTAAAGAGCAAAAGATTTATTACATATGTACTATTGCAAATGAGGAAAAAATGGAATGTCTGTGTTTAGGAATTAATGCAAGCATTACTGACATAATTGTATGTGTAGGGTGATGAGGAAAATAGATTGGATATTACAGTGGTTTAGAGCAGTGTTTCTTAAACCTTTTCAGAGTCATTCACCCTCGAGTCTTTCTCATGAAATTTCATTCACCTCTTATCCAGGCCCGTAACAGGTTTGGAGGTGCATTAAATCATCTTTTGACATGTACTCCTATTATGCAGACTATATAATATGTCACATGAACGTTTCTTAAGTGATTATTCAACTTTTTGAACATCATAAAAATATGTACAGAAAATTAGGAGTGATAAAAATTAAGAACTGAAAAATAATTAAAATCTTCTAGTTTACATAAAATAAAATAAAGTTATTTTTTATCATCAATGACTAGAATGTTCTTGTATTTCAGTGATAAGCTTTTCAAGCCAAGGGTCTATTTCCTTCTCCAGCGCAACTCACAATAATGAATCAACATCCTGAAGAAAATTCCATTTCTTGGTTTTCAATTCAACCAAGGTCAAAAAGCCTTGTTCTGACAGGAAAGTTGTTGTCATCATTACTAGTGGTTGAAAGACCTTCAAGGCAATCAATTTGTATTCAGGGAAAGATTTTTCTAACCCAGTAGTCTCCATAGTAGAAGTACATCTCAAAAGATGATTTTTGAGTGAAATCATAATGAAGCTCCATTAAGACTTCTGACATTTCCCCCAAATCTGTTTGGTGGATGTGAATGATAATAAAAGGATTAACTATCCACATCTGATTTTCCAATTCCTGAAGATACTTCTTAGGAAAATATATTTCAAAATTTCTAGATAGCAACTGCAGATTGTCGGAAATGATGTCCTTCAGTTTTTTTTTTCTAGATCAGGTTTTTCTTCCCACTCACACTCTTTGAGAAAGCTTTCCAAATGTGGGAAATTTGAGAAATTGCCTTTATGAATGTTACTATGCCATTTGGTGATCTTCATTTTCATGGTTTCTATATTCCCAAGGACATTAAAGATGTCACCTCCTTTACCTTGAAGTGACAAGTTGAGCTGATTCAAATGCTCAAAAACAGAAGTCATATAACACAATTTAGCCTGCCAAAAATTATTGCTGAAATGCATTGCTTTCACATAATCTTTATCAGTGAAAAATACTGACAGTTCATGCTTCAGAGACAGTACTCTTTCAAAGACTCTTCCACGTGACAACTATTTGTGCCTCAGAATGCAGAAGGAGAATCATGTGATCTGCAGACATATCCCTGCTCTGAAAACAGCGTATATTTTTTTGCTTGGGGACGAATAGAATTGACAATTTTCACCACATCTTGCAACAATTCTTCCAGTTCATTTTTCTGATCATTGCAACAAATGTTCAGTTTCTTGGCAACCAGCAATGTAAAAAAGTACAATTCTGAGATTTTTCTTTGATGCAAACAATGATTCCGTTGTTTTCTTATCATGGCTACAGCACCGTCTGTAAGTGACAGCAACAAATTTGCTCAAAGATAAATTTTCATTTCCACAATTTTTCCCAAGCTTTGATCCGGGAAACAAACAATACATAACTCGTTGTGTATTGTTCTTAATGTCTGTGGCTTCATCAAACTGCAGAGCAAAAAATGTTGCTTCCAACAGTTTCGCCATCAGCTGATGCTTTAGATCTTCAGCAATCATAGTAGATCTAATCTTCACTGTGTCATTAGACAAAGGAATTTAAGCTATTTTATCCACTGCTTGCTTTCCAACATCTAGAAAATTGACAACAATTTTCAAACACGGTTTGACAACTTTTTCAGCCTCTGTGAATGGCTTTTTTTCTTTCATGAGCACATGTACGATTTGAAGAGAGGAAAGAAGAGTTTTTTTTTGTTGCAGTGTCTTTTTTCACACGAGTGGAATAAATTTTGCTGCTTCAACAAATACTCAGAAGTGTTTTTGTAAAACTGCATGGACTTATTTATTTCCTACCCAGAAAACCAAAGTTGTGACTTTTCTTCCATTACGTTTTTCAGGTAGCTGAGGGTAACGCTACATTGTGACTTTTTGCTGTGGCTTTTATTCTGGGATTCTTTTTTAAATATATTGTAGACTGTAGTTTTACAAAATCTAATGTCCAGGAGATTTATAATAGAATTATTTCAATTTTTTAATTAGATACAGATATTCATTTAAAATGTGTGGAGGACTGGAACTTATTAGCCCCTAGTTTTTTGTGTTATTAATCCCCAAAAATATGCAAAAAGTAATTTTTTTATGCTAACTTTATGCTATTTTCTTGCAGTTGAAACAAAATTAAAACTGCAAAGACGATATTTATATTATTACAAAAGTTTTAGATTGTTTGTAGAAAGTGCATAGAGGTACCTATTTTACAATAAGCTCATAAATATATAACTTATTCAAAACATAAACAAAAAAAATGAACAGCCTTTGTTCAAAACCTGCAATGTTGTTTATACAATTTTTAACAGCATTTGGCTACATTTGTCAAAGTTTGTTTCTGATGATATTTTTTAAAGTTGACAGTTGTTTTCCTGTAAATAAAATGTAATCGTAATAATAATAATAATAATAATAATAATGATAATGATAATATGCATTTATAGAATGCACCCTTTCTCGAGAATCTCATTACTCAAGTCCCCACTTGACAAAAGCACTTTAAAACCTGTGTAATCATTGCAGTAAAATATAAGGCCTGCTAAAGAAGAGTATCAATGTAATGTCAATATTTAAAGAAAATGTAACTTGGTAAAGCTATTTGCATAACACAGGGCAGGTGTATCTATTTACAGAGTTCATATAAGTATGAAAGTTGCGAAACAAGAAAGTTTTTATTTTTGATTTAAAACTTGTTAATATCTTAATGTTACGGATGTCAGTGGGTAATTGATTCCAAAGTCCAGAGTGCTATATCGCATTAGAAAAATATTAGGCAAAAAAATACCCCAATTTAAAAGATAATTTGTGGAAAAAATAAATTCAACTAACCTTCTTTTTAAGCAAAGTATGGAGGATGCCTTACTTTAGAATTAAAAAAACTGGAAAGTTAAGTAATTATTGTCCTTCTTGGCAACTTTTTAGTTCGATTTGATTACGTTTTAATATGAAGAAATAAGGGAAAGTAAGTCGGGAAAAAATCACAGATGCCTTAAAAAACACTGGAATTATTTCCGTTAGATTATACTGGCTAGTAGTGAATTTAATTATCAAAGGCAATCCTCTTTTTTAAAATTTAATTTTTAACTGCAATGCAAGTCGACAGTTCTATGAATGCCAAAAACTTTTTCGTTCAGATCAAATTTGAATCAATTGAAGCATTCATGAGAAAGGAAAGATAGAGAGAGTGGTCGAAAAAAGAGGAATTTTTTTTTTTCTTTTTTATGTCACTATGTCAGATTCCTTTTTTAAATCAATTCTCAAGATAAAAAATAGAAAGTACAAGAAAGAAAGATGGCTATACAGCGTTTATAACTAATGTATACACTTCATCTGTTTCATTTCCCAATGAATCATTACATTTCGGACAATATTTTCGTTATATTTCTGATGCAATGATTAATTATTTTTGTTTTGGACGTTTTAACAGGAATTAGCTTGAAAAATCAAATGGAACAAATAGTTTTATTACAAAACATATGTTGACAAACGTCGCAGGTTTCTTTTTCTTGTTTTAAAATACAAACACTTTAAGAGAATTCCAAAAATAATTAGAGAAATTACTCTGAGTAAATAAAGTCATTCATTCTTCCGATTTCATTCACACTTGATTCACCCCTTTAGCTTTCATTCATCGTCCGTTTACCCCTATAATTTTGTTCACCCTTGTATGAACCGTTCACCCTTGGGTGAACCATTCATCCCTTTAAGAAATACTGGTTTAGAGGACTGAAAATTTTTAACTGAATACATTTTAAAGCAATTTTTTTTCTTTTATTGAATAAAATATTTTGTGGCTTTTTTTCTGCTTGTTCCTGTAAAAGCAATGTTAGTTTTATGCTTTGACCAACTTCAAGTAATTATCTTTAATGCTTTAGACCAGAGGTCAGCAAACTCTTTCGGAGGCGGGCCAGATTAGAAATATTTTCATGTTTTGCGGACCAAGGTGAATAAAAACTGAACCATTAATCACGCAAGGCTATGGAAACAATTTGTTTTTTAATTAATGTTTTCTGTTAGATATCATGTGCGAAACCAACGCACATGAATATGTTGTTATCCCTGCATACAAAATAAACGAGTAGTTCTATAACTAACACACGCGTGTCCGGTTGTTCATTTTTTAACGTGCTGACTGATTTCCCAGCCATTGAAATTTGCCTAGTATCTAACATTTTCCATTATAGGAGTATATACCTGCATAAACTTCTGAGTACTAACAATCAATGAGAACTTGTATGACGGGATATAACGTCTAGTGTCCTAGTTAACTGAGTATATTAATAAAACATAATGGCATAAAACATTGATTTATTTCAGGCCACTGCATAAATGAGACTTTTGCTTTTACTTTCAATATTAAATTTTATTGTTCACTAACCAAAGATAGATGAGGAAAAGAATTTTTGTATACAACGTCACATATTCAATGAGGGCACGGGCCACATTTGACCCACGGATCGTAGTTTGCCAACCCCTGCTTCAAACTTTACATTTACATTCCCTTAATATCAAATCACGAGCAAAAGACAAAATACACTGAGAATTTTCACTTCATCCAATGTGAAAGAGAAAACATAAAACCAAAAAAAAGGTGTGTTCAGATTTGTAAACCCCCCCCCCACACACACACACACACACATGCACGCACGCGCGCGCGCGCACACATTTTAGCATAGGGATTATATTTGTTTTTTTAAACTAAAATGGCAACAGCTGACATGTCAGACAAATACAGAAAGGATATTTGAACACCTGCTATGAAGTGACAGTTAACGAGCAAGTTTTACAGTTCATTTCTAGTATAGTGAGTTTGATTTTCACAAGGGTGTGCCACTTTTGTGGCAGAGCAAAGTTACTTTGCCATACTGTAATGGCCAGGAAACTTGTAGACCATTATTAGTATAATGAGTTTGATCTTTGAGTGCTTCACTTCTGTGGCCATGTGCCAGACTATGCTAAGCTTAGTGAATATCTTACCTAATGAGCCTGCTGTAAACATATAGTTACCAAGTTAGTCTTGCAGACCATTTGCTAATGTCGTGAGTTTGAACCTCACCAGGTGTTCTATTATTGTTGCCCTGTATGCTTGACATCCCTCTACAGAAAGGATATCTAAAACTTTGTCTCTGCCCTGTCAGTTTTGGTTTAATCACTTCTTGGAACAGAATTCAGCTTATATACAGTATCGCCCATAAATAAGTACACCCCTACCACTATGTTATTGAAAGTTAATTTTCTTCTAAACCAAATATAGCAGGATTTTATTATTTCTAGGGGAACATTACACAAGTATTATTTATGACCAAACTCTCCAGCATTGAAACTCTGTTGGCAAAAATATTTTTTCGTGGTGTTGTACTCATCTTTGGACGGCAACATATTCATATTTTTGGCAACAGAGTTTCAATGCTGTAGAGTTTGGTCATAAATAATACTTGATAATATCTGTTTTTATAGTGTAATGTTCCACTAGAAATTATAAAATCCTACTATGTTTGGTTTAGGAGACAATTAAGTTTCTATTAAAAAGTGGTAGGAGTGTACTTATTTATTGGCGATACTGTACTGTCTTAGTGTGTTTTTACTAGTCAACTAAAAAAAAAAGAAAAAAATCTTCACTGGGTCCCCTACCTTTGTGGTTCTGTGCTAGATCAAGGTGAGCTGAATATATCCTGCTGTCATCCAGAACTTATAGAATACATCACATCTCTTATGCAGTTGTCAAGTTTTTACTTTGTACAAAGATGGCAGTAATAAAGTTAAGCATTCAGAATGCTATTAAGGTGTTAAATGTCTGTCAAACTGAAACACCTTAATTTGTGTAGGTATGACAGGAAGTGATAATACTCATTGTAGGCTGAACAGATAAGCAGTGGCTCTTTGTGATCAGTATTTCTTTTGCCCATCAGTATTTATTATTAACAGTAACAAGTATTTCCCTGAAATTTGAAGTGCAATGGCATGGTCTGCTGAAGAGGCAATTGACTGGGGACCAATAAATGGAAATTAATGAGATGGGATGATCTTATCTTTTTCTTATATACTTGGCATGTGACACCAAGCTTGCTTGCATTTAAACTTGCCAAGAAAATCTATGCCAAAGACAAATTCCAAATAGTTTCCTTTTCGGTTAGCTATTTGTTTTGATTGTTGTCTTTTTTTCGGAGTTAAAGACTGGCCTCTTTTTTTTTAGGAAAATCCACAGATAAAACAGAAAGTGGGCTATTTCAAAACATTTCACCGCCTGATGAACTTGACATTTATGTTGGCTGGCAACCTTTTGTAAAGTTTTGGTTTTGGACTGAAATCCTTTTGTGCTAATTTATTCCCTGCCTGAATCAGCAAAGTCCATTCATGTTTTGAGCCTTGCTGTGTGAAAGATATTAAAGAATTCAATAGTTGATCGGAAAATCCATTAACCTTTAAACAAACATAGGTAAACATTATATCCTACACATGACACTCCTGATGTTCAAACTGCGATCATAGCTTGGTTGCTATGAAGAGAAAACTTTTTCATTTGGCTAAATTTCTGAGAAATTTGAAACTAACTTAAGACTGATATTTTTGGCCTTAATTTATCTGCATATGACAAACTGAGTGTGCTTGACTACATATAATATTGGTGTTCTCAGAATTTCTGTTATTGATCTTGATTATTTGCCGAGACGTGTCCATTTCTCTCGCTCTAAAACAAAAATTGGAATTTATGGTTATGGATTGTTTGAAAAGATGCAAAACACTGACCATAAGAAAATAATCAAATTTTAGCTTCAGGACTATGACTCTTATTCCTACAGACAATTAAAATTATAACACAGCGATTCTTTCAATTTCAGATCCTAATCGTCGTTCATGTTTCAGACACTGTACCCTCTGGCTTTCTCGGGTCAGTCAGATCCAATAACTTACAGGGAATGTTAAATGGAGGCTTTATTTCATTGGAGAGGGTGATATTCCTAGTGATTTCAGACTTATCTTTCAAATCACCTAATGGGCACCATCTTAGCATGATTTGCCAAATTTGGCACTTCATAACTATGTTATTTAAGAAGATATCTAGCTGAAGCTTGGTACCCCCATAGTTTCTCACACAAAATGGGGGGTAAGTTGCTAAATGTTTGGCCAGCTGTAGAAACTGAACTGGCTAGTTTTAGCAAGATATCTTCTTAAATAGCATAGTTATGAAGTGCCAAATTTGGCAAATCATTCTTGCAGTTCGCAACATGTAAATTTAAGCAAATTTCAATGTGTCATACACCTACTAAATGTTCATCAAAATCTAAGATGGTGCCCATTAGGTGATTTGATATGGAATGACCCTATAGCATTATTCTGCTTGTTTGTATGTACAACTGTTACGCTTACTGATTATTATTTATTCTCCTTACATCTTTCATTCTTTCTCTTCTCCATACCCACCCACTCTTGCAATGTAATGACCAAGAATAAAAATGGAAGAGAGTACTTATGCTTGAATGGGAGCAAAAGGGACTCAACCTTTACTATAACTATCATTCATTCATTACTCTTCCCTCACAGGTCTGAATCCTAAAAATCAGGTAATAGTAGTAGTAGACCTCAGGAATATAAACAGATAGCAAAAGTAATCAATAATAATAAT
>VCCN01000462.1:4934541-4949592 GCA_006491835.1 Architeuthis dux | reverse complement strand
TCTAATCCTTCACAGATTACATTCTAATCTGCTCTGTTATTTGCTCGTTATTTTACCTTCAGATGTGTGTTTTCTATTCATTTCATTTTAGGTGACTATCTTTTCTTTCATAAAAGATGCAAGATAGTCTAATACAATTTGTTGATTAAAGAGACAAATTATAAGACCCAATCCACATTCAGATCTTTTTGAAAGAAACATAAAATACCAACCACCGTTGAGAGGGAGGTGCCAAATATAGGTGTATTCCCATACCTAGACAGAAATAAGAGCTTTATTACTCATATCAATCTTCTAATTTTAAATGAGGAATTTTTCAGAACAGTTAAACTTATATTCGCAATTTAGCTATTATAGTAAACTGCAAGTCATATTGATTTTACTGTCATAATTTATAGAGATACCTGTAGATCTATTAATAGTTTATGTCTACCACCATACCTACAGGATGCATACTGCTTTTAATATTGATATCCAGAGGAAGTTTAAACCAGATTTACTTTACTCCCACAAAGCACTTAGATTACTATCTTACTACACATAGATTCATAAATTATTCTATTGGGATTGAAAAGTATATCTCTGCCATTCAGTAAATAAGATCTTAAGCCTGCCATTCAGTAAATAAGATCTTAAGCCAAACTTTTGGCAAATTTGGTATATCCTTACCTCAACAAGTATTTAGCACCAACCATTTTGTTTTGCTTTTCCCACAAATACAGTGCAGTATAGAAAAATAGAGTATTAGAGTAATGGTTAGACAGAGAAAGATGATGAGGCATAAGAATATTTTTCATAAAGAATATCTTAGAAGTAAAGGATAAGGGCATTTTTTTCTTTTTCGAGAAAAGTTCATTTATGGATTTTTCATTGGTTTTGCTAGTTATAAATTAACATCTCAAAGGATACAGTAAATATACCAGGTTACCTTGAGGAGTGTGAATTAGGGTTGGTTAGATAATTCAATATTGTTATTTCCTTAAAAGGCTACAAAATTAACCAATTTACTGTATTAACTAGTTTATAACGCAAACATTAGATCTTCCCCCATTCATTAAAAAAAATGTCCTCATAAAACAGTTCATGTTATATATGCATACATCCTTATAAAGCAACAAATATAAAATATTTCTTTTTATATTTTACTTTAATGTCATATAAAAAGATTTTGATTCTCAGCCTTCTCCCAGTGTACAATCGATAGAGAAAAAGAGGGAGGAGTCTCTTTTCTTCTTCTTTGTAGTGCAAACCAGAATATGGTAGCAAACAAAATAAATACCAGACCAACTCATTCATAGCAATGCAACCCATGCAATTCCCTATTTATATGAAAGATTGTTTTCCAATCCTTTCTTTGCTAAGATATGGTCTGCTATATCAGACTTCACCTTTGGATATGGCTTTCCTATGTTCCTCAAATCTGACTTTCAACAAAAAGAATGAGATCAACTCTTGGAATGATAATGACTCCTCTCAAAATTACAGAATCTTGTTTTATTATTTTAAAATCCATGCTTCCTGAGTATTATCATACTCTGATCTATAAATCTGAATAAATGTATGTGTATAGTAATAATTATCATCTCAGAAATTCAGGTAGAATCTTTTTTGTATTTTGCAGATAATGGAACGGCTTTCCTGCAGAAATTGTTAATGGTTGTTCCTGAAGAGAAGAAGAGCTTATAAAGAAATCTTTTTCAAATAGCTTATAGAAATTTTTGTTGGAAATTGTCTAGTTTTGATGATCAGGGTTTTGTACTGTGAGATAGCATACTCATGTGGGAAATTGGTTCTTTGGGTTTGTGCAGTCAAATAGATCAGTTCTTTTTTATCTTGTCTTGTGGGTTACAATTAAATGCAAAGATTATCAGGCTTTGCTAGGATTGGTAAAGAGGAGACTCTGATAAAATCAGGATTAGAATTCTTTCTTTGAGCTCTTATGTTAATTTAAATGGAAAAAACTTTGAAAATGTAACTCAGAGAAATGTTGTGGCCATTGTTTTTAGACTTCTGTATAAAATCTTGATTACAAACTAAAAATAGTCTTTGAATACTAAAAGAAATGTTAAGTTAAATATTCTCACTACATTTTTTTTGTTTTTAATATATCTTAACTTTATATTTTGATAATTCTTTTATATCATTACCTAAGAAAAAAAGGATATAAATATTCATTGTTTTGTTTTAGAGATAATATTTATACAGTTGCATTTTGACTTTCAAAGTTAATTTTCTTTGTAACATAAAGGAAAATCTTACTACTTGCTATAAATGTCATTACTGAAGTCATGAATTTCCAGTTATGTCTGTTGCACGTAAAATTCTTTTGCTGTTAGGCACAACAACAAAATGGATCACATATCTCTTATTTTTCCCTTTCTAGAATATGATATTCCATTAATTGGGCATGGTCACATATAGATATACAACTGATATCCTAGTATGTGGAATTCCACGGTCATATCTCTGATCCACCATCCATTCTCATGAAAAGGTTCTTGAGGCATGATCAATGGTTCAGCCAAAGAATAGAATGGTTAAATCAATTTAAAACAATGTAAAAAAAAAAGAATGATATTCTTAGAAATAGTTTGACAAAAATCTCGAGATCATAGATAAGAAGGAATCATTAAAATCTGGAGATTTTTTTCAACCATTATATACATCTAGTTTCTATGGCCCACAGCATTTCAATCTTCCTTATGTGGAAATTTCCATTTCCATTTACATAAGCAAATACAGGTATCCCTTGCTTTATGAGAGTTTGATTTAAACCACTTTGCTTTTATGAAAGACCTCGAGCCACCATAACTTTGAACTGTGTCTGTGAGCATCTGTGGTTTATTCATTTTTTACATCCGTTAGCAAGATATGTTCTAAGGTATCAGAAAAGCCTCAGAGAGTTTGTAAGAGTGTAATGCTTAGCATAAAACTGGCAGACATATGAGGTTATTATTTGAGTCTCAAAAGTTTTTCCCATATAAATTAATAGTAATTTCTTCTCCGCTTAACGACTTACAAAAGGTTTCATAGGAATGCTGTACTTTCAGATAGCAGGGGAAACCTGTAGTAGAATTCATAAATGCTACAAAAACAATTAGAACATTCCAAAGATTAGATTTCAAAATATAAGTAAAAGGAAAAAATAAAATCTTCTAGAAGAATATTATTTGTAAAAAATATTCATACTATTCTTAATACTAAAAATCCACCACTTAAAGCTATCTTCAATTGATGGAAAGGCAGGTTCTGATTTTAGCAATATTGGATCTTATGCATGAACAAAGTCTACAAATAAACTTCATGTTACATAAATTGTATTTACCAATTTTCTGTTCTTAGTTTTGCTGCTGCTGCAGTAACCCAAATTAGAATCATTAAAAGAATTATCAGTGGTGAGGCTATCTTTTTTAAAGACAAATTTAATCACCCAATTAATATTAAGCTCCTATGTTTGAAAAACATTTTCCTTAAATAAACATTAGTATTTAGATATATCTATATTTAACAATGTTAACCAAGTGATCCTCCCTAAAAATAAAATGACATTAGGAATTGAGCCTGCCATTTCAGTATAGTCTGCTTGATGCAAATTATCCTTTATACTAGTTTTATTTCTCTTCGTTGGCAGTTTACGATCAACTGAAGATAGCTTTGACTATGAAGACACAAGATGATCTTTTGAACTCTTTAACTATCAGACTCTCCTCTTTGTGCAAGCAGTGTGGGTATGTGTGTGTGTGTACAATTGATTTGAATCTCTATTTCAATTTAAAAAGAAAGTCTACTATAATAACAATAGAAAGACTATATTCAAATAGTTCTTCGGACGATTGAACTTCTTGTTGTTTGTGTTGTTAACACGTTTTGGCCTTATCAGGTGTAATATCCAAGTTTGATGGGGTAAATAGAGGTTTTTTAATTTCAATGGGGGGGTAACCCTTATAATGTGGAATCCGGGTGTTTCTTTGTACTTGTCTTGTCGGGTTGGGTCTGTTGAGCAGCGGAAGCCACATCAGATTGAACTCTGCACTTGTCTGACTAATGCATTTAGTCAACATGTTGATATGAGCTGCCTCTTTGATTTTTCTCTGCTTTGAAGAAGCAAGCCGAAGAATGGATCAGCCAAAAAATGTTGAAGGAGTTCAATCGTCTGAAGAACTATTTGAATGTTAATGACCCTTCTCATAACTATAGAAAAAGAAAGAATATAGTTTGACAATTGCTTAAGTATATTCATTTTTCTCTATTGATCTAAAGAAAAGTTTTTATGATTTATTTATCTGGCAGGGTTGCCAGATTGGGATACAACGGGAAATAATCCAAACTTTTTCTCCAAGACTTACCTGGCACAGGCATTGGAATAGCGTTGATTTTGGAAATTGAAAGTCTGGATGCTGAGGTTTAATATCAGCCTCAAATCCTTGCCTGTGTTGGGAAAGTCTTAGAGTTCAGATTATTTCCCCTTGTAGCCAAATCTGGCAACCCTGTTATCTGGTCTACAGTTTTAGAGAGAATCAATTTTCAGATTTTACTGTTTTGTTCTCTCTTACTTTTGTATAAGATTTTCACACAGGCAAATGCTATAAAGATAACTTTTTGATCTTTCAGATTAAATGTTTTGTTTGTGCAGTAATATAAATGATTCTCTTTAATTATATTACTTGAGTATTAAAAGATTATGATGATTTTTTCTTCAATATTTACTGTATGTACTGCAGATAAGTCAACCTCTAAGTATAATTTAGGTTTAAGCCTATTTGACAGATCAATCTATCCCTTCAAAATAAGGCAGCACCACTTCCATCAGATTGTTAAGTTAAGATTTTGGGTGTTTTTTTTTTAATGCTGAAAAAGTTTACTTATATGCTGGTATATACAGTATTTTAAAAATTAAGAATAGTTACAGAGAAACATTCATTTATATACATATAATAAACGCACATACTTTGTATTACATTGCTATAACACCAGTTTTGTGATAGAAAATTGTAGTTTTGTTATTTTAGATGAAAGCAATAGTGATCAGCAGCCGATTATATCCTATTATTTTGATGGTTTTTGTCAAAGGTTTTCTCTTGCTGATATTTAGATTTAAGTTGAATTAGAATCTTGAAGTAAGCCCTAATATCAAGATGGCAGCTAACTGTGAATTTGTTGGGGTGAAGATGCAATGATAAAAAAAAAGTAGTTAAAATTTCTAAATTAGAAAAAAAAATTGTGATCTGGTATTTTCATGAATCGATTTTGTTAATGTTTTTTTTGTTTCCTACCACATTGAAAAATTCCCATCAGCCATTGTTTATTCCTTTTGTTCTGTGAATTTCATTTCAACAAAAATATTTTCAACACTTCCTATCAATTAAGAATATTTATATGCATATAGGTTTTTGAATGTGCCACTACAGCTTTTTTTTTTTTTTTCAGTAGCATCTTCATCTTTGTTGTTTTTATCACAACATTTCAGTTGGTGTACTCTCTGATCTTCCTCAGATGTACATATAACATTCAGTTTTTAACTCTTCCAGATTGGATGGAATGAGCATGTTGTTCTCATCCCTTACTATTTATATTGCCCAATATCCGTTCTAGGTGGATTTGAACCTTTAAATTCTCATTTCTACTAATCTATGGTCATTACACTGCTCCAACAGATGGACCAAATCAATCTTTATACACCAGATCACTGTCCAATAGAAATGACAAAAAGCAACCACCAAAAACAAATGTTTTCCAGGATGAAATAAGTTTCCATTAAGAACTCTCTGAAGGTTATTGAATATGGCATACACTTTAAGAAGGCCAAAGAGTACCCTGTCCAAACAATATAAAATAACAAAGATGAGGATGTTCAGGGAGGAGGCTTTGTCTCAGAAATTTGTTCCGTAAATTATATATACCATTGATATTTATATAGATAGCATACAGCAGGTTTTTAAAAAAAAAAGAAAATTCATCACTGAAGAAGAATCATCAAATTTAATTTACTTCTTTTGGCTATATTGCTCAGCCAAACCTCTGAGCCCTTTGTATATTTTCATTTGGCCAACTTCTCATTTGACTATTATTATTACTCCATCATCCTCGCACTTTTTTCTGTTTAACAATGAGTTCACCAATTTAAGACTTGAAAAATGTTGTCCAAAAATTTTGCTGCAAAAATTAATTTTATAATGAAGAAAAAGTTATTAATTAAAATAAAAAGGAGGTAACTTATATCTTAAAATTTTTTTTTTTTAATAAATATACCAAAATGAAGGGGGAGACTTTTTTTGTATAAGTTTTAATAATTTCATATTTCCTTACATCACAGCATTAAATTCATCTTTTAAATTAAAGCAGAAAATTAAACTCCTTTGACAATCAGGTTAAATTTTCATCTCACATTTGAAGTGTTGGTATCTGTATAGTGGGTCATTTGTAATGACACCTTTTTATCTTCATATATCTAAGAGCACAAAGCTTTATATTGTGTCTGACCATTTTGTTTAGTACTCAGGCTGATCAACAGATGGCGGAGTAGTTCAAAGTGGAAGAAAAGAAAATGTGCCTCAAAGAGTTAAACAGTTCCCTGAATGGTTTAATTCTCAGACTGCCAATTATATACATAAGCAAATTGGTCTGCAAAATGAGCTTGCTAACCATCATACCAGTTGCCTAGAATTCTGCTATAACATTTATTCTTGAGAGCACAATGACTGTCAGGAAATTAATGTATGGATTTTGCAGATAAATGAAATTTGCTTCAAATTGGTTTATTATTTGTTTTCTGATTAATCTTAAACTATCTGTGTTAGCTGATTGTCAAGCAATATTATGCTGACTATTTTTACTGGAAGCTCCAGAAAATGAAATGGAAGTATTTAAAAAGGTAAAAACATGAAAGCAAGGTTTTATTCTAGGCCAAAAGACTTTTTTTTCTTGTGGCTGAAAAAAAGAGATACAATACAAGGGTAAGTAGCAATGGGATTGTTGGGGACGTCAGTCTCTTAAAAATGTGCAATTGAAATAAATCCTCCTTTCACCATAAGATCCATTAATTTCATGACAACAATTTGTATTTTGCCAGCTAAATTATAAATTTGAAATCAATACAAACAACCAGGAACTCATTTCATTAATGTATATGCATATACATATAAGTAATTAATAGGGAAAATATCTCGGTTGCAGATATTTCTTTTCATTTTCTTTTTTGTTATTATTGTTTTTTGTCTACAGAATGTATTTTTAAAAATGCATCCTAATCTAAAAATTAGGAGCATTTAAGATCCACAAGGTTTTTCAAACTGGCCAATTTATCTTTGGTGTCAAAAAGTTATGTACTAAGTTTAGCTTGGCACAAGGTCGGAGTAGTGTAGCACCCAGCAAGAATCAAACTACTAACAAATTAGTCTGTGAGATGATCTTGCTAATCCTCACACTACAGTAGGTGCCCATCATCACTGTTTATATCAACACACAGTTGAAGGATTGTTCTTTAATAAAAACACTGAGAACGTTTACTTGAAGATTCAAGAATACCAACCAAAATGTGATTTACAAAGATGGCTAGACTAATTTAAAGAAACCTATTGGCGTGTATTTTTTTTAACTCTGGGTAAACGATTGCATCTGGATTCTTTGAGATATTTTTAATCTGATTTTTTAAGCTAAAAATTGAACATTTATTTTTGTAACATTCATTGTTTTTGCCACTATTACATTGTTATTCTTTGATGTGTAAGACAAGAAAATTAATTGAATAAAAATTCTATTGGCTTAAAAAGCATTTAAAACCTATTTTCATAACTTCCCTCAAGCAGCTATGGCAGAAGCAAGACCAATGTGCAGGTTTGCGATCTTGTTTGGTAGGGATCAACAAACCAGGGCAAATCTTTTTATCACTTGCAAATTTAAAACCCCTAAAAATATTTTCTTTGAACAAAACAAACATTTTTTTCCAAATTATTGAAATGAGTCAAATTTCTTGAAACTTTAATTCTATGATTTATTTCTATGCTCATTATTTTGAAAATAAAAACCAGAGGGTGTTTTTATTGGTTAATTTGAACTAATTTCTTCATCTTTGTTGGGTTTTTAAAAAAAAATGTTTATTACATTTTGACCACTTTTTTTTCTGAAGGCACAGTAGTCAAGACATAAGTATGTTAATGTTGATTTTTGTTCATGTTTACATGAATCAAAATTATCATAGCATTAATTCCCACTTATTGAAAAATATGAGTCTATGTCACTCTAATAAATATTATGCTTGCTTTTTATGTATCAAACTCAGTTCACTAACTTACTAAAATAAATCTGTAATATCACTTTGAGATACAATAAAATTGTTACATACCTGGAATATCATAATGTACTTGAACTAAGATGTTGATCTATTATTTTTAATTTTGAAAAATATCTTTATCTTTTCAAGAAGAGCCTTTGTGCCATCAGATGCTATCTTAGACTATTTTTGGAAAACCAGATCAACTGTTACATGCAAATTGTGGGAAATAACAGATTTTGTTTCTCTTGCCATAACTCCTGAAGTGACCAGCATGACTGGTGAAATATATAGTTCAAATCCAGTAAAAAATATCATCCGATCTGGTTGACTTGTTCCTAGATTTATTTGACTTTTTACATGAGTGTGTCTCTTTGAAGACAATAATTGTTGGAAACAACTGCTACTACCTCTTTGGTCTGATAAATTGCTGCATGTATATTTTAGAATGACTCAATTCTATCACAATGAATGAATTATGCTCATATCTTTCTCTCTCGACTCAGCCATCCACTGTAGAACAAGGCTAAAATATATACAGTGCACAAATTATCCAATACATTTTTTTTTAAAGTTTATTTTAACATATTTATACATCTTAGAAATTGACAGAATTTGGACCAAAGATTTCTGATTTTTGTACATAACTTTTCAATGTTTAATCTAGTTTCAATATCTTTTTGTATTTTGTAATCTTTGGTCGAAATTCTGTCAATTTTGAAGCTGAGTCAAGATGTTACAAATAACATTTTGAAATGTATCAGATGCTTTTTGCACTCACTGTTTATAAATTCATTTATTCTCTGCTCTTTCTTTGCTCAGTAATTTATTGTAGTAAACAAAAATGTCATATTACTTCAATAAAGATTAGTATGAGCATCTTATATAGAATATATTGAATCACACTGAACTTATAAAAAGATAGAATTAATATCTGAATTCCTTATTTTCTAAATATATAGAGCTTGCTTCAGATAGATTTAAACCTATATCTGATTAGACAGTGAATAATTCACCTGGTACTTTAATCTCTATAGGTAGTGGGAACACATCAGATATTGTTCTGGCACGTTTTATGGGTTTTTTTAATAAAAAATAACCTACATAACATGGTTGGTCCCATGATCTAAAAATTGGTACGGTGTCATGTTGGATCCTCCATGACATCTCTAGGGATGGTAGGAGAGTTTATTTTTCATCTCCTAAGTAACATGAGACAGTGACAGGGTACCAGTATCAGGTACCCTGACTTTATTATTCTGTTGTTACTGCACTAGACTGAATTAAATTTCACAATAGATATTTTCTTTACATCACTTTCAAATAGTTTGTTAAAACAACACATTATTGTTGTGCTTACTTTTTATTTCTCCTTTGCTTTATCTATATGGCTTTAACATTCTGTAATTTTGAGATAAGTCACTAGCATTCCAAGAATTGTTCAGACTATCTCGTTCTTTTTGTTGTTACCACAGCTTCCTTGAGCTAGAAACATCATTCTAACTTTTGCATAGATATTTCACAAGAAATATTCACCTATGGCATAACTGAAGGCCTGCGGTGGCATAAGGGTTATTAGTGTGTAAAACTGAATCAGCAAACTAAATTTAAACTCTACCAGAGGCTCCTTGAATTCATTTTTCACTAATGCTCTTGTTAGAGGCATGAATACATTTCTCTCTGCCTTGTCCTATTAACTGAGATCTTGTCACAGACATGCTAAAATAGTTAACAGAAAAGAGTGTTGTCAAATCATGGATTTGTCCCTGGTACTGTAGCCCTATATTATGGGTACCACCAAGTGACTCCCTTTGCCCTACAGATATCATGAAGAACCCAGTATGGTACCTGCTAATCTACTTGATAATGGGACTAAGCAAAGCCTTATTATTTTCTTTTTTTAAAGCCTGCAGCAAAAATCATATTTTAGTTTGAAATGTCTAAAACCATAGAAACAAATTTCATTATCACCAACTTCTTCATGTTATGTTGAATCATTTCAGTATAATGTTAAGCATCAGCAGCAAATAAATTCATATTTCCTCCCAAAACTTTCTTTTCTAGTTTCTATTTTTATTTTAAGTGTTTCGATTTGGTATAACTGAGAATTTTGGATTTTCATTGGATGAGTTATGGAATCATCCTTTGTCTTCTGATTTTATACTGAGTTCTTTTGCTAAGAGAGAAAATTGAGATCCCGTAATTCTATTTTTTAAAAATTGTAACAACCCTATTTTAAACCTAGTTACTCAGTGGCATATGTTAAATTCTGTTATTGGTAAAGATGTAAAAAAGAAACACTTTAATAATATGGTACAAAAAATAATATAATTAAACATTGCATGCCAAAAACTCTTATGAAACTGCCTGGTAACATTTAAATCATATATAAGGACTGCAAGGAGTTGGTTCATTAGTTTCATAAGAAGTTGCCTGTAATAGAGGCAAACATTTATGGAAGTATGATTTCCAAGGGTTAGTGTTTTTTTGTTAGAAACCATCAACCAAAACTGTCAGCATCAACATAGTCAACTTCAGTTTTTAAGTGGGGCTTGTTGGCTTGTATTGTATGTACAGGCTGCACCAATGGTGCTAGAGGGCTAAAAATTTTAATATTTACTCCTTATTATGTCTAGAAAAAAAAGGTTTTTATGCTAAATTGATCCCTTAGTTTGTACCCAGCAATGTTCATGCTTGTTTTTTGAAAATTCAGTCTTTTGTAATTGATCACCCCCAATACGGCATGCTGCCAAGAGACATTGGTCACTTGACGGTTTCTATTGAATGACTAACCAGGCCTGTTGTTTTTTTGTAATTATTAAATTTTCTACAATTGCAAAATATTAGTAAATCTACTAAATATTAAAAACCCTAACACTTTGAAATCACATTTCCCTCTTCACAAACCAACTCATATTTTACATCAGATCTGTTTCTATTAATGGCCACTTACATTTGTGACTTCTTGCACTATTGTGGAGGAAATAAATGCTCATTTAAAAAAAATTATTTTCCTGGCACACAATGAGGTATTTTTAATTACATTTTTTATTTTTGATTTCTATACAAGAATAGCTTCCAGAACTCTTATCGTGTTACATCTTCCAACAAAAACAATTTGCATTACAAAACTTAAAAATTCACCCTTTGCTCTTTATTGCAACCAAATCCAATCTCATAATTCAATTACTTAATCAGATGGAAAATCATGAATCTTTGCTCACTATGAACCTTTTCTATAGCTGCATTTTGACTTGACATCATCACTAAAAAAAAGGTTTTTCCAGAATTTATTTTACAAAAAAAATACAGCAGCAATATACAAACTAGTAAATATTCAAAGAAAAGTAGAAATTGAGAATTATCAAATTTTATTAAACAAGATTTTCTGGAAGGATGTCTTACACTGCCAAATTTTTCAGTTTCAAACAATAAAACTACCAAATTACTACATTTTGAATGGAACTGTATTTATTTATTTATACTCAATAACAGTCTCTTAGCTTTGTTGAACATTTCTTTCTCCAATATAGAACAATATAAATAACACTAAATCTTACAGAAAATTATTGCACTTATTTTTCCTATTAACTTCTTTCTTAATACTATACTATATTAATTTGAAGTACAAGAAACCCCTGAATAATGCAGTTAATGCATCCTAAAAAAGTGCCTCACGAATTGAAACCATGTTAATCGAACTTCAAAACCAATGAGAAATAATGTAATTAATCCTGAATTTCAGATTAAAAAAAAAATTTTAAATGATTTTTAATATATAATAGCTAAGGATAATAAAAAAAGTTTCACGATTATAAGTTTATTGAAAGCAAAGGAGCATTTTATTTTTTTAATAAAAAAATTTACCGAGGGTAGTTTGGTAAGTTTTTTCCTTCTTTTTTTTTCATACATCTCACAGTATAGGCGTGCAGCTGTTTCCACATTGTGGCAAATTTGGCTGCTACATGACATGCCTGGATTGGATTCAATATATTGCTGTTTCAAACTTTCTTTGGGGACTTATTTTTATAGAAATGTAATTATTTTTAGTGTCAAAATGATACTTTATATAGTGTTCATAAAATGAAATAAAGGGCGAGGGGAGTTATTGACTTTGTGGAATCTTTTTTTTCAAAGTACCCTTTTCATAAATAAATTCATTCATGGTTAAATAAGTACTAAAAATTTTAATGAAATCTGATGATTAGTTGATTTTTTTATATTTTGGTGTGGTTCACCTGTTGTCAAAAGTGCACACATTCGCACTGGAGGGCCCTACTATAAAAGATGTTTTGGAAGAAAATTTATCGTAAACTAAATTATTTTGAATTAGCCTTTAATTACCATGCTAATTGAATTTTGGGGCACACTATTAAAAAATTGTTAGAGCGTTAATTGAAAACGCACTAATCACAACTGTGTAAGTCAGGGGTTCCTGTATTAGTATAACCACAGACTGACACTAATTTATCCTTTTTTGTACTTGAAATAATAACCATCAGGTTAGGAACTTAAAAAAAACAAAATACCTTGAATATAGTTTTGTTATTCTCTTGGTTCATTCAAATTTAGTCTCACTGCCATATTCAAACATTTATCTATCCATGCAGTTTATATATAAATATGGGAGAAGGTAATTCAACTTTTTTTGTACACAGTAACAATTGGCTTCTCTAAATATTTGAGGCCTGTAAAACATTACGTCTCCATTTTCCAGTCAGGTTTTGTAAACTGCAAAATTTGCTATGAATTTAGCAAAATGCCTTCCTTTTAGTAAGATTATTGCTAGAAACATAATATTTGCTCTTTAATCTATGATCCATTTCTCTAAAAAATGCTTGGAATAATTCCACATTTTGGAAAAGACAGAATAATTTCAAGAAAGTTGAGCCTAAAAAAAGAATTAAATTAATAAAATTACCTGATAGATTTGAATCATAAATGATAAAACTTGAATATAAACATTTATTTTTATCAAAATTGTATTATCTTTTTCATCTTTCACAAATTCATTTAATTTTCTTTTTTTCTCAAAAAAATCATCTTAAAAACTCCATTTTCAAGATTCTTGGAGAATGCAGTATGTCTACATAAAATTTGGTTGAGATCAGTCCAGGCATTTCTAGAAGAAGCAAACATTCCTTCTAAAGACAGAAGCATTTATTAATGGATTCATTTATCGAAAGCTGCTACTGAAATCTTCATTTTGTGTTCCTTTGCTTTTAAAGAATTAAAATTGCACTTTTAGTAAAATGCTGAGAATGTTTAAACATCTGTTGATTTTTTTTTCTGTCGCTCAGACAATGGTATTTGATGGGGAAAAGATTTGCCCTGGGTCTGTGTGGAGTATCAATTTAAGCCGACCATTATTACATAGGATTTTCATTGTGGATAACTTGACATTTGTGTATATATTTGATGTGAAACTAGATTAAAATTAATATTGAAATTTCTCTGTGGTGCATTTTTTGTTGATTTTCTTGGTGTATGTCTTGCCTACCAATTCCTTTGTGCTTTGATTAGTGCTGGCTCTGAAGAAGAAGGCCTCTTGTCTTGGTAAATGATGGAACAACACTGGAGTGACCTGTGTACAAGTTGATTTTGGCCAAAAATCATCAATTTATTATATGTATATAATTTGACTTCAGGATGTGGGTGATCATGGCTCTCCACTGCTTCCTTTCCCTTGTCACTCTCAAAAACTCCCTCTCATCTACACCTTCCGGTATTCTTTCTGCCATCCATCTGCTCAAACCCTTCAAGTAGGTTACTCGCTGCCAACCTTTGCACCTTTTGCCTTCTATGTACCCTGTTAGCATTAAACAAGCCATCCTTCCTCATTATGTGTGAGAAAAATTTCAACTATCTCTTTCTTATTGTTAGCAACAGTCTCCTTGTAGTTTTTTAATCTCCTCAAAACTTCTTCATTTGTTATATGCTCTGTCCATGATATTCATAACATTTGTTGATAAAACCACATCTCGGTTGCTTCAATTGTTTTTATCATTTGTGACATAACTGTCCAACATTCGCTGCCATATAGGAAATTAGACATTACATGCCATCAATGGTGAATATTTTCATGTCTAAAACTCAGAGTTGCTTCCTAGCCTTTCTGAATCTGTGCATGAATTTTAACCTAATTTTTTAGCCATGTATAGGTCAACACTCAATTTTCCAAATAAAAATTTGATCTTAAACAATTGACATATACCAATACATATGTATTTTCAATCACTAGGTGTCCTTACTAATATACTAATATAAACCTAAAGTTGCCATTTGATGATAAGGTTAATCAGCCTTATGTACCCAACAGCTAGGATAATCCCCAAATGGATTTCTATTATGTAATTATAGACATAGAAATCATACGCAAAAAATCACTTCCTGTCATAGAATGCTCAATGTAGTATTAAAGCTTGAATGTTCCCTTTTAAAAGTTACATTTACAAGAGAAAAGACTACAAATATATTATGGAAAAGAATTATCTAGTTGGATTTAGGACAAAAGTTATGAGTTTTTATATATCTTTTATTTTTGGTACAGTAAAACATTAATTCATATGACATTATCATTGTTCACTGCTCACATCTTTTTTAGCTGTCATACCCACACAGTGTCAAAGAATTACTGAATTTCTCACCACATAATATGCATTTCTTCCCCAAAACTTTGCTCACAAAAATATAGATAAATAAAATAAACAAATCACCTTGTGCATTTTACCATCAGCGGTTTGAAGTACCCACACACCCGCTTTTCTCTGGATTTATTTATT
>VCCN01000462.1:4906119-4926113 GCA_006491835.1 Architeuthis dux | reverse complement strand
ATGCTAAAAACTTAAAATAAATCTTTTCACAATTGCTGTCTGAAGTGCATTTTCATTATTCCACAAATTATTTGGACTAATATCTTCATCTTTGTGTGTTGGCCAACTCGTTATTTGGCTTTCCTCGGGTGTTTATTGCATCCTTGAGTGTTGTTTACACCATGCCAAATGGGAACAAGAATCAAATAGATACAAGAATCAAAGCTTAATGCTCATATGGAAAACAAAAATAATCATTATATTATTACTAAAAATAGTACTGGATGCAACACTCACCTGAAGAAGGCTGAGAAACATATCAGACAAAACAAAGATACAGACTTTTTGCGGAATAAGACTTTCCACATATTTTTCAGACTCTCTTTGTTGCTTTTTACTCAATGTTTTGGTTGATATATTCTTTGGCCTTCCTCAGGAGTATATTGCATTTGGTAGCCTTTAGAAGCTACTTAGAGCTTTTTTCTTTTTCATCTTTTCAACATAGTTAAAACAAAGTCAGGACTAAATGTGGAGATCTCATGCTAATGGGAGAACTGACAAGATAAGAAAACCATTTATTGTTATTAAGGAATTGAACTTTCATTGAGCATTTGGGAAGCATCAACAAGTTCACTAAGCCAATACAAAGGTTTTACCAGTCAAAATATTGTGTTAAAAACAACAAAGATGAATATTTTAGTGTTAAAAAGGTGTAGAATAATGAATGTATCAGAATGTTAGAAAAGATTTAGGTCATTTCATTTTTTTTCTGAGAGCTCAGGGCACAGGACAAAGGTCACCATGTTTGACATAAGATCAATAGTGTGAATGCTATATACCTTTTGATTTGTTTTCAGGAAAGATTTATGGAGGCACTTATGCTTTCTGTGTTAAATTAACAGAAATGTTGGGGGAAACTGGTGCAAGAGTCAAATGGTTTATCAGCTATCAGGTTATTATAAATTTATTTCCTAGAACAAAATGAATCATTTTTCCTTTGATGGTAAATCAGAATTTTGCACAATAAAAAAAAGAATAGAGTAAAATGATGAGAGAATTTTTTATCCGATGAAACAAGAATCACTGAGATGACGAGTTGCAACATAAAAAAATAAATAATAATAAACAACGGTGCCGATTTGTAAGGGAGATAATCCAGAGCTGTCACTATTATAAATGCTCGGTATAATTAATTGAAAAGAGAGAGTCAGAAAAAGTGTTTTGCAATCCTCTAAACACATTTTGAGTAAAAGAATAAAGAGAGATGCAAGTAATTGATAACGCTTCTAAGTGGTTTGACTCAACAAATATTTATAGTGTGAAATCAGAAAAATCCAAGGTGGAGGGCAGATAAGAATTTTGTTTGTACCACTCATTGACAGGAAAAAATTAAATAAACAAATGATAAGCAAAGTATAATTAGTAGTAATCAGCCGATTTGTACAAACAAAAGAGATTTATAACTTGTAGCAATTAAATTAATGTCTACTGAGATTTCCAAATCCTATCAAACTTTTAATTTTGTAATTTCTCTGGATTGAAACCAAAACAAATTATGTATATCCTGTTTTATTAAAGAAAGTGATGTAGATAACATTTGCTATCATTTTTAGATTAAAAGATCTTTTGATTTGTTGATGAAAAAGCAGTAACTGTGGCTGACAAAATGGCATTTAAATCTGGACTACTTGCTAAATAAGTTGTCCATGAACAGGCCTCTCTTCTATTTTTGCTGTCAAGAAAGATGAAAATTGTTGATACACCCATCAGTTTTAGAAGCCAATTAAAAAGATAAGAAATAGAAGTGCAAGAAGAAATGAAACCAAAAAATACTTTTGTCATTGAAACAACAAAATTGGAATTGGCTGAGATCTGTAGAACTGCTTGAATCTTGATTTCAGCCAAGAACACAATAATCTTTATGGAAATTTTCAGATGTCTAATTATGTGCTTTGACTGATAATGAAGCAAAAAATAAAGAGTGAAATAAAAGGCATTTTTTAAAAAAATTCTGTTTAAATTCTTGGAATGTTTGTTAGGAAATGCTTAAAATTAATATTTTAAAATTTTCATCTTTTTGTATTTTGTAAGCAGCCACTGTTTTAAAAGGTCCCTTTCTATGATATGAATAAAGGTTACATAAAACAGAAAAACAATATTATAAAATTAGGTAATTTCATATTTAGATTTCTTTTTGGTATTAGAAAAACTAGACAATATGAATATTTGTCTGAAGGAGAAGAAAAAAAAAGTAAAACCTTCCAAATGGTAATTGATTATTAATTTTAAGGATTTTCAAGGAGAACAAATACACATTTTTAAAGCTAAATAACGAATTCATCTCCGATGAAATTCAAAATTTCCATTAAAGAAAATCTGTTGAATATCAAACTGAATATTTTTGCACTTAATAGCTACAGTGGACTAAAGTATTTGACTGATATGGCCACTGCAAATGGCGGTTTGAATTTTGAGATAATTACTAAATTTGGCTCTTCAATAATTTCTATGGTTATGTTATGATCTGCCACCCAGCACAAGCCAGGTGAGCAGGAGAAAAAACTTGAAAGTTTTAAATGATTGCATGGATTTATATTCTGCTAAAAAGCAGAAAACTCATTTAAATAATTTTTTAAAGAAAAAAAATCTTGATATGTGTAACAAAAATTTAAAAAAATGTTTCATGAATCTTTTCTTTGTAATTTTATTCCCCCCCCCCCACCAACTTGAGTCATTTTTCTTTTATTATCTTTGGAATATTATTTATAAAGCATTAAATTACAATAAGAAAAAAACAAAACTAAGTTTTTAAAATTAAATTCAAGTAGAGAAAAGCTTTAACAAACATAAAGGGGCCAGAAAAGCTTTTTTACCCTTTTGAATTGAATTTTTGCTTCAAGCAAAGTATTCCTCAGAGACGTAAAGATTTCTTTTGTTCTTGTGTATGAACATTTTTCACTTGAGATCCCTGAGGAGTGAATCAGTCAAGTTTTTTCAAATGAATCTTGCCAGCTTCCCTCTCTTGCAGTAGGTGACATTCATGTCAATGATTGTAACATTTGTCTTATCAAAGACAAACTAGGTGAGCCCATTAATTTTCCGGATTATTTCTAAATTCCATTCCATAAAATTGGAAAGACAAAAATTCTTTTTTCATTAACTCAAACCAATTTGTAAAAATATGATTTATACTTTTCATTAGATTTTGCCATTAAATTTGTCACCCCCAAAAGTTTATGCAACAAACAATCACCTTATTCCTGGTTATGGAAATGGAATGCTGCAATCTTTCATTTGAGGACAAGAGTTCTTCAAAAAATTCACCAAATTATAGGAATCAATAAAAACTATTCCATAATTATAGAAAGCTATTTCTATGAAGAGCTAAGCAGTTTTTTTAACTAAATATTAAGGAACGATTTCTTTTTGAATTTCTTTTTGTTTTGTCAAAAACCTCAAATTCTCGCCAAGTTACATGTTTAGGGTTTGCAAGCAAGAATCAACCATATTTGAAAATTGAGCTACGATTTCTAAAACTTGCTTCTCATACAAATATTTTACTTGATCAAATTCAGCAAGCTTTAATTGCTGACCTAATGACAGAAGTACAAAAATTTCAAACAAAACTAAACTGTTGAGTCTCAGTTGGTTTTGAATCTGATCTGAATATTCTGACTAATAATTGCAGAGACTAATAAAAAAAAAAAAATCTTGATTGGACTGTACACTCATCCAAAGTTTATAATCACAATATTTTGATTTGTAAATTGAATATACAGACATATCTATCTGATGAGAGGGCAGTCCAAGTATGATTATTGTAAATACTATAAATTCTAGTATTACCTCATTTCATAACTTTCAAAATCTCAGAGACTCTTGACAAACCTCAGATTCTTGATAATACAAATCAGCATCCATTTACTTCAATTTCAACTTGCACCTAACAAGTTTTACTGTCCAGCTACACTCCTAGTGACCAATAGTGGTTGGTCAATTGTGTGTTTGTCCCAAATTGCATAGCAATAAGAGAATGGATGGCTGTGGTATTTCACAATTTGTCCTTGCATTGTTACTGGCCACAAACCACCCCCTTTCTCTCTGGCTAGCCATTCTTTCTCTTCTCCTAGGATCCACCCATACAGTTAAATGCAAAGGTGTATGCTTAGATCATATTTCATCCTGCTTAGTCATTGTCTTCTTCATATTCGACCCACACTTTGGCTTCTTTTCGATTCCTGCAATGAAATAAAACACATACAGTGTAAATAACTCAATGTAATTCCTAAGACAAGAAAAAATAGGTGAATGCAATTGTAATTTGCTTCAAATTAAATATCAAATCAGCAGTGAAATGAAAACGAATACATTAAGAGATAAAAGTCTATTCTAAATTCGATTTAAAAAATAAAAAGAAAATAACATTCATTTTCATCTGGCTTCATTTTTTATATGCATTTGAGATTTTCAATTATGTCAGTAATCTTTCCAGAATTACTAGAAACAAATATTTTTAAAAAATACATAGAGGAATTTTAAGAATTTAAAAAAAAGCCTGGAGACATTAATGCTCTTAACATTGTGATTTACCATATCTGACTGCGACCATAATATGCAGAAAGAGATGTAAAAACTACTGGTACATATATATTTCTTTAAATATCCATGCACAACTGAATCCTATCAGATACCACATATTTTATATGTTTAAATACTGCTACACCACACAAATTACAATGTCATATAAAACCCTGATGACGTTTTGACAGAGTGGCATATGATCAATATTACACAACAATAATCATAGCAATCTATGCACAATGCAGAACATTTACTCAGTCATTTGTATAATTAGTGTTATGTAATCAATATGCATAAATAAGATGCATTTTTATAATCTAAGAACATGTAAATACAACTTTTGATTAAATTTGACTAGTTTTTACCTTCATCCTAATTTTAGTTGTTTTTATACAACTTATTAATTTGAGCCACTGTTTCTATGGCAACGAATAACAGCGCAATCGAAAATAAAGAGTAAGCCTTCAGTGAGAATCAAACTCACCCTCATTGCCAGAGGGAGACTAGTTTATGCCTAGCTGCTTTTACCAATTGGCCACAAAGACTTCATGCATTAGCAGAAGCTGATTTACACTTATAAACTCACTCCCTACAACCGATTATCTGCGCCATATTTATGTTGTTTTACATATGAGACCTAGTAGTCTTCCCCGAATTAATAAATTGTATAAAAACAACTAAAATTAGGATGAAGGTAAAAATTAGTCAAATTTAATAAAAAGTGGTGTGTTACAATACTTTATCCAATAATAATAAAAGATTGATTTATGTAAATACAAGTTTTGCTAAAATTAAATTTATTGTAAATTTTAAAGTTTAGCAGTAAGCTTTTCACTAAACAAGTTCAGCTTTTAATAAGTCAGAAATTTAGCAGCTGGCACTGAATGAATCAACATTACTAATACCTCTTCATGGGTGCCTTGCTATTGTGTAATGATTAGTGAGCTAGTCAAAGAGACTATTACTACTGTATAGGAAGTCCAATCTTCACTAGCTGGCCTACACTTGGGGACTAGTGCATCTCTCCCTACTTATATACAATCATTTTATTGGCTTTCTCTCTCTAATATATATATATATATATTTGTCCTGAAATAAAAATTATTTTAAACATGACAACATTTAAAGCAGAATAAACTGAACAAACTGGAAATCAGGGTTTCGCCTCATCCACTGTATCCTCCAGATTTTATTTCCTACTGATTGTCATGTCATGAAGCACTTTGACAACTATTCAAACAATAAGCCCTTTATAACCAGACCCCTGCAAAAGAAGCCTTCAGGAAATTCATTAACCACAGAAATGTTAGGTTTTGTTACATATTGACAGAAGTGGAGTCTAGTCTATAGTACATAATTTGATATATTTTTCAGACTATTGTCTTCATTATTATTGTTGTTGTTGTTGTTGTTTTTAACATAACATTTTGGCCAATACATTTTCTTTTGTGTTCCTCAGGTGTATGTTGTATCTGGTTTTTAGAGTTCACTAAGGACAGTTTTATTTTTTTCCTCTTTCCCCATTTGATTTTGGTCCAGGCACCAGCAAGAAATATATCAACTGAATTCTGTTTGTTATGTTTTCTCATTATCAATTTTTATGTCGGAGAATTATGGTCTTCTTTGGTTGAATTTGTTAGTCATTCTTGATACTAACATAATCACAATTTTATGGTTGTCAGCTCACTCTCAAATCTCATAGGCGATCTTGTACTATCCTGTATTCCACATATAGCATACAATATACAATGTTATTCGAATTCTACATTTTTATATACTTTTGACAGTGTGATGGTAAGGTAGAAGGGGGATGACATTAGCATAGTAGTAAGCCAACCATTAAACAGTTTACAAACAAAAAATATTTAAAATTTATCATTTGTTTGAACTGTCTGATATAAATCATATTTTTAGTATCAGAAAAGTGTTTTTTGTCATATACAAATACCTTACCAGCTAACATTAATTGTATTTTTACGTCTTACAATTAACAAGCTGAGAGGCCACACATATTCAATCTACTTGTATTTGCTACTACCGTATATCAGAAAAGTGGTAGGACTTTGGAATAGATTACTGGAATATATAGTGCTACCAGCAGATGTAAATGATTTTAAGAAGAATTATGATTACACAACGGCAAAAGACATTGTGTAAATATGATTGTTATGATATATGCTTGTATATACAAATTGTATACTTTTTCACACTAAAATACAATGTTCTAAAATGAACAGCTAATACTATTTATTTATTTAAATGGTCAGTGACTGCAAACCTAATTGCAAATATATGGCATCTTGGCTATGTCTGAAGGAATAAATGAATGAGGTTTTGAAGCAGCATGCCCAGGCTTGATTAATTGATACATTATCAATGAAACAGTGTTAACAAAATGCAAGACGATATCAAGAAAATAACATCATGCACAGGCAACATTCAAAAACATTAATGAAAATTATGCAAGGTTTTCTTTTAATGTTATATTGTTTCATGCTCATCATTCCATAGTCTGTTGTTTTAGCCATACATCATGAAATTTACCATTCTTTCAAACCCAGAAAAGTAAAGATGCTTGGATTCAGACAAAGTTTCATTAAGAATAGTGCTGGCATCTCAAAGCAGAAATGAAGATGTAAAACACACAAAATGATTTTTATAGATATTTACTTAGTCTGATACAAAGCTAAATGGGGGTTAGAAAGATTGCATTGATGTCAATCTTCCAAGTTGAGACAGACGGCCTATCATTTACAATCCTGGTTTTTTACATGGGCTTTAACATTGACCTCTGGCACTAATGGAGAATATACAACTATCTTAGCCATGAAGCAAGCCAAAATAATAGATGTTTACTAAACTTAGCTTACAGTGCTTTCCAAAAGTTTAATACCACCAATAAAAATTTAAAAAAAAAAAAAAGAATTTTTACAATAAATGCGTCAGATTGCATCACAGATTTTTATTGTACGTAATTATTGTGAGAGATTGCATTAGCCTTTCCTCTGAACCAGCTAGGCATTATTCATTTACTTTTTTTGTCTTTTGGATACTCAATTTGGTGGCTATAAGTGGCCATTTTGTAACTGATAATATAGGCAAAAAACCTTCTCTCAGCCAGGTCCAGTGCTCCCAAATAGTTACATTACGAGGGCTATTCAAAATACGAAATTAGTGCAAAATATGGTGTTAGTAAAACTGAAATTCATAATGCAATTGTCAATTTTAAAATTCACGGGACTTATAGTCACAAGAAGAGAAGTGGTCATCCTAGAAAAACCAGCATCAGAGATGATCATTTGATGAAAAGGATTGCTATGTGTTCTCCAACCAGTTCAATTAATAAAATACAGGCTGCTTTGTTGGCAAAGGGCACAAACATGATTTTCATGCAGTTTGACCAATGAATTTGGACTGAACTCATTTAAACCCGCCCTTAAGCCCAAATTGATGACAGCCATGAAAACCAAGTGGTTAGCATTTGCTAAAAAACATCAGTATTGGACCGCTAAAGATTGGAGTAAATTGTTGTTCACAGACCAGTCAATCATACAGCAGTTTGTTGTGCGAAAACAAAACGTGCGTAGACCGCCAGGAAAGCGATACAATGAAAAGTACACGATTTCAACACTGAAAAACCCACCCAGTCAGATGATTTGGGGTGTGATGTCAGCCAACGGAACTGCTGGGCTATATCTTTTGCCTCTACCATGAATGGTCAAATGTACGTCAAACTCCTAAAGGTCAAACTAGAAATCAATATGACCATGCAAGACAGTGCATCGTGCCACAGATCCAAGATTGTGACAGCCTTTCTCAACAAACAGGAAGTGAAAACCCGTGAATGGCCTGGAAACAGCCCTTTTTTTGTAGACCACTGTGAAAGATAAAGTGGCATAAAAGCAGCCATCAAGTGCAAAAGACTTAGTTGAGGTGATTAAAAAAAAGTATGGATGCAAGACATTACGGCAGAGTTTTGTTGAAGCCTAATTGACCGTATGCCACGCCATGTACTGGCCGTCATCAAAAACAACAGAGGACATAGCAGGTACTAAGAAATGCAACTTATAGATTGTGCATATGTCAGTACGTATATCTTATGTCATTTGTAAAATGAATACAATACTTTAGAGGTTATATGATGTTTAAAGTGTTGATTTCATGACTTTATTGAAAAAATGCGGGGTGATCTTAAACTTTTGGGAAGCACTGTAGTTTAACATAGGAGTAAATGCAGATAAGAAGATTGTGTTGCACCAATCTTCCTGGTGAGAAGAGCTTGCTAGTTACTTTGAAAATCAGTATTCGAAATCCTAGATTTTTACCTGGGCTTGAACACCAAATTCTGGCACTAGTGGGAAATACACAACTATCTCAGCCACAACAAAATGATTCTTATACTGACAGATATAATTATTCTAAATTCCAGTGTACAGTATTTCTATATTTAAACTCTCATGTTTGTTTATGTTTTGTTAACTATTACTCAATAGCACAGATCCAAACAGCCATTTTATATACCCAAGTTCTTAGCAGTATATTGTTAAGTATTTCCACTTGTCAGATGATAGTTAACGAGGGGTCTGATCAGTATGGAGAATGCTCTAAAATTTCATATCTTAAGTACTTCAGCCTTGTTAGAGAGATTCGCAAGCCATTGGTTCTGGCCACAGGTACAGAGCAATTCTATTGCATGATGATCCCAACTGATAAGCGTTGGGAGTATTTTGAGCTTTTGATCTTAGATAAAAGATTCAATAATCTGGCCATTACTCTAAAGGATTTTCTAACTTCTAAAAGTAGAGAGTTTTTAGAAGGATGGGATATTTTCATTACAAACTTTTTGAGAAATTGTCATAGAATCAAATAGAGCAGACTTGAATAAAAGAGATAACGTTAAATTTTAAAATGCAGTATTTTATTTTCTTCTTCGTAATCAGCCATCTCATGTGAATCAACCTAATACAAACATACAAAACTAGCATTCTAAGGCAAATTATGAATCATCACCACCACTCATATATGCTATGTTGGAGGTGATCAATTAAAAAGTTGGAAGAAGGGGTGATCAATGAATAAGTTACTTCTCTTGCCTTTGGTTGGACTGTGATCTCTAAAAAAAGGTCTAAATTTTCAACAACAAAAAAAAACAAAAAAAAACAAAAAAAAAAAAAAACAAGCGGGCACAAACTAGTGACCAATTTAGCATAAACTTATATTGCATATTGACCCCCCCCCCCACTAAAATACTATTTCGAAGGGGAATTTTAAAAAAAAAAAACAACAAAAAACACATTTTCCCTACTCATTGAGAGGAGTGTGTGTGTGCAAAAATTCAAGTTTCTACTATGAATGGTAAGAGCAGGGCAAAGTCCAGATACATAGATACATATAAATGTCGGAACACATGAATAACCTAAACCAAGCAAGAGTGTTTAAACCGATCTGTTGTGGGTAGCAGTGATTAATTATTATAAAATATATATTTAGTTTTTGGTAAACAATCTTATAGATGCCATATAGAATTTATGTGAGAGAAGATATATTTTCCATTGACTGTTTTCTAATGTTGGAAGTGAAACAACAGAATATGATGACCAACTGAATATAAGAGGAAAACATGATTTCAAAACCTGTGGATATACCTGTAAAATCGGATGTCGCTGGAATGATAGAAATAAAGAGAAGATTGGGAGATGCTATGAAAGCAGTCATTTAATGCTTAGCAAAAGGGTTAGGGCAAAAATTACAATGTCAAAAGGAAAGAATATGAAAAGAATTATGCAGAAAAAACAGAAAGAGAAGAGCAGTCAAAGAATGTGCAGAAAATAGTCAAAATTATATGAAAAATTAAATGTAAAATAAGATTTGCCCACAAAATCAATTTAAATAAAATTTCTATTCAATATAATTAGATCTTTTGTATGTTTTTCTATGAAACATTGCAACCTTTTGATCTAGAAGTGAATAACAAAAGCAATGCGCAGCCACCCCATAGTTGGTATTTCTGTGATTATTTATAACATAAGCAATTAGTAACTATATAGTAACTATTTCATAGGAATTTACATATAGATTTATGGAGACATTTAGTTATTTTATGCTTGACAGTTATTTGAAATGGCTCTTGGCTACCTGTGTGTTGGCAAAACATTATTCAGCAAAAAGTTTGAGTGCCAATGAACCACTAAACTAAACAAAACTGTAACTATAGAATTAATTGAATAAAGTTTTGTAAAGCAACCATCAAGTTTTTCAATGTTATAATAATAATGTGAGAGAATGTACATGTTCATCATGAAGAAAACAATTAAAATACAATAAATAACGTTTAATTTTAAAACAGGAACAGGTAAGTAATTTTTTTCAGCTAACACCAGCATAAGTTTTAAATATATATATATTCCCATATAAAAATTATTTGTTTAAACAATATAAACTCAGTACCGTAAGAATTTGCATTAGAAAAGTTTAGCCCAAAATACAGATTTTAAAATTTTACCACTGAAGACGCACAATATTTTGATTACAAACCACTGTTTGTAACTCAATTAAAAAAAAAAAAAAAAAAAATTCTTTATGGCCGTTTGTTCATAACTCGGGGACTACCTGCGTTTCATTTCTGGACAAATTTATTTAATTATTTTATTGATATTTTTTTATAACTAACATTGCCAACTATAAGGGTGGTCTCCATTTTGAAATGAAAAAAAAAATTTCTCTTTGAAATATATGAAATTAAGATTTTCCTGTAGAATTATATTGTATGAATTGGGCTTTTGAAAAAAAATCCATTTGTTAGATTGTAAAATTTCCTCCCAGCAAGAGTGGCAAAAACGCATGGAACAGCCTAAGTGAAAAGACAGTCACATCTGAGAATATCAATATTTTTTTTTAAAAATAATCTTTATTCTGATATCGGACATACCAAATTTAACTATCATTTTTCTTATTAGTTGAAACCCAAACCAACTACACTGAAGCTGGCTTAATGGTGCAATTAACTGCTGTCAAAAAAAGCCTATTTCAAGTATATTGCAAAAACTTTCTGGAGTAAGGATTACTGATATACTTCCAATAAGAGAATGTCTACCAAGAATCATTGCAGGAATCCTTCAACAATTCTGCTGCTCTTTACTAAAGCAGAAAGCCATAGAAATACCATAGCAACATTTCCATGTAAGAGAATGGTGGAAATGAAAAAAAGAATTTCTTTTTATTATTAGATGAAGCATTGTAACCCAATATTAAAATTAAGATGAAGGTAAAAAGTAGTAAAAATTTAGTAATATCATTTCTTGTCATCCAAACATGCATTTTTTATTGCACTTTATTTCTATTACAAAATACCAAAGCTGTAGAAAACAAAACTTATTCTATGTCTGAAAAGTCAAGATAAACATAGATAAAGGTGAGGTCATATCTAAAAGCTAATTTATAGCTAATAATACAGAAAACAAGTTTATTGATTGAATAACAATATATAGCAATGGTTTGAATAGTTTAGAAGCATCTTTAAATGGTTGGAGAAAAGTCATAATTGTTGTCATAAGGAAACTGAATTTCAGCAACTACCCAGAAAAGAAAGAAAAAATGTTTAAATTAGAAATATAGAATTATATAAATTCAGTAAAGATTTTTAAAAAGTGGTATATAAAACTGTGATAAATTTGTCATCCCCATGTTCTGTGTTCCCTGCAAATTTGTTTTACTAAGACAACTTTTTCCCTGCCTAGGGATTTTTATAAATGAAAAAGGCTTATGTTCCATAAGAATACAACAATGTTCTTTTATTAGAATTAATACCCTCGTTGGATTAGATATTTTACAAGTACAGAAATGTACTGGCTGTGAAAGATTCCTCCAAGAGCTAGATAGATGTGTGTTTTTGTCAGTTGATATGTGGGTCTTTAAAGTTTGTTTTCTGGTTTTCATTAGTGTGGAAAAGACATTGGTAAATAACTGATTATGGGCCAATCCAAGCCTTATTATTCATAAGCAATGTATCAGCATTAAAAATAAGCTGAACACTTCATTAACAAATCAAATTTCTGAATTAAATTATTAACCAATATTAAAGACAGAACTGCAAAGCCTGTCACAATAACAAATGACATTTGGATTACCTCATGGCTAATCAATGGATTTCTCTATCAAATATTCAAGATTTTCACATCACCTGACATGCTCGCAAGAGGTTCATCAGGGTATGCCCAGCAGGATAGTGACTCAAAAAGTGCAAATAAAACGCATTCATCTCTCTCAGATACAAGGGGCAAACCACACACACTATGAAGTATATAGTAAAATGCTGTTTAAAAAAAGAGAAGGAAATTATGTTGTTATTCAAAGTTAGATGAAGCAGCAGTAACAGGAATTATGTCCTGAAAGGAGTAATAAGCAACAGAATAATGGCTCAGACAAAAGCTGATTGGTCAGGAAGGAAACAACAAAAAGTAAATTTTTCTTATTTCCATGAACACAAAAAGTGTCTTCAGAATACAATAAAAACTGATAATAGAGGATCTTTTCTGCTCAGAGATACTATAACAGAATAATATTGATTTTACAGAATAGTAACACCTACATAATGGTGATGTACAGCCAAGCAAGATTTCTGAGTTCATTCTCTATCTTTAATCAAATATTCAAGATTTTCACATCACCTAACATGCTCGCAAGAGGTTCATCAGGGTACGTCCAGCAGGATAGTGACTCAAAAAGTGCAAATTAAACGCATTCATCTCTCTCAGATACAAGGGGCAAACCACACACACCTAAAAACAATTCAAGGAAATAGGCTGGAACCCCACACCTAGCTAGCATAGACTGAAATCCAGTCACATTTTTAAATCTCTGCCACCATGTTAATTAGAATCATTTACAGATTCAAAAGTCGAGGATATGTATTGCAATAATAATAAGCAGTTTGTTTTTTTATTGCAGCAAGAATGTTTGCTAATCAGCTCTGTCAGAATTAAAGTAGTAATGAAAATATGACAGAAAATCTTTTAAAGATTGCCAGAGAATGCATCAGCCAAAATGTAATGGTAAAAACAATAAGGATGAAGTTACTAGTTTAACACATTTACTACCAGATGACGCATATGTATATGTTGCATGTTGCTTCTGACAAACATGTGCATCCATTCCACAACCATGGTGCACAAATGCATCACATTGCACTATGGAACAAAGCCAGTGCCAGAGATGCACATTAGCATCATTCTTTATAGTTTAATTAATTCAATTTTATTCACCAAAATAAAGCATAAGTAGTCTTATATACCAATTTCTAATGGTAACTCTAACATAAACATAGCTGGCATTATGTAAGGATTCAAATATCCAAGGTAGCAGTGAATGTGTTAAATCAGTGTTTCTCAACCTTGTTCAGCCCAACTGAACACCTAGCGGTCAACCCCCCACCCCCAACTTAGTTTAAATATGAGAAGTACTCAACACAGATTTTTAGAAACATGTGGTTGCTTGTCATTATAAAGAGAAACATCAACATTCAATTCAAAGGTTTTATTAAGGAAAATGTTATAGTAAGTATATCAATGAATTTCTAAACAGAAACTACTGAACAGCAGCAATTTGTAAATCAAAATCAGATGTCTATGGAATCTCCACAATGCCACCTCTAGAAGCTCAAACACCCCCATAAAAGGTCCTTAGTCACCTCAACTGCCCCTTGAAACAAACCAACGCACCCCTTAGGTTGGCACTAGCGCCCACATTGAGAACCACTGTGTTAAATAATTCATAGATTAATGATAATGCTTCAGACAAAAATTTAAAAAAATTTTGAACATAACATTACAGACTAGAATTAAACCAAAATGCTCTGGCAAGCAGTTTAGCTCTCAAGGTACAATGAGCTAATGTCAAATGAGACAGTGCAAGTTTTAACAGTAAATTAAACAGCATAATCTGACACCTTCATGTTATGTGCTGGGCAAGTAGACAGTTGTGTGAGTGTTACCAGAGTTAACCCCCAAAACATCATAACCACAGCCACTGACCGATAATGAAGGTTGTCGCAACAGCAATGAATCTACTTCTTGCTGTAGACTGTACTAGTAAACTGAAAGAAGACAAAAAAAATTAATTTACTTAGAAGTGAAAGAAACAATGCTAAAAAACTAAAAACTAAAGCGGTAGCATTGATTATCTCGTGACTGCAGTTATTGTGTGTAAAAGATTAAAAAAAACGGTAAAGCTAAAACTAAGATTTGCATACACAAAGATTAAAGATTTTTGTGGTGCCATTCAGATGCAACAGGCGAAATGGTTAACTAATAAAAAAAACAAAAAAAAAAACAGATTTAAACAAAAATAGTTATAAATGGAGGGAATTTACTAAAAGAGTGTCAAACCTCACCAGCCATTTTCCTTGAAGAAGAGGAGAGCCATCAGGAGGAGGTGGAAGGAGGAGGAGAAAGAAGCAGAAGGGAGGAGGTGGAGGAGGAGAAAGGTGGAAGCCAAGGAAAGAGACACTTCTAAAACCATGTGTTTCCAAAACCATGACACTGTAACTCCAAACTTGGGGTACGAGCAAATATCTGATGACTTTCATCCGTGAAGTCATCAAAAGAAAAAAGAAAAATAAAGCAAAGGGATAAAGAAAAGAGATATGTTTGAATTTACATATACAAAAAATAAAAAATAAAAATTAAAACTAGATATAAATATAGTGTCAACATATGTTACAATCAGTGAAAATTAAAATTATTGACCCATTTTATCAAACATGTCATCTGTTAAAAATCAAAATCATAATGCTTATAAAAACCCATAAGAGATAATTATCTGGTAATATCTAAGGGAGATAAATTGTTCTGACAAGAAGTATGTCCTTTCAAATAACTTACTGTTTAAAAATATTACATTTCTACCTACTCTTATGTGTTTGTTCAAAATAAAACCTTACATTAGTATGCTTCTTTTAGAATTTATTGTGATGTTCAAAGCCTTTTTCTTTACAAAAGAAAAATACAAATAATTTCAAGCAAAAGAAAAGAAAGAAAGTAAAAAATGACTATCATTTGTTATGATAGTGAAAAGTTAACAAATGTTAACAAAAGAACAGGACTAATTTTTACTCTTTTTAAAAAGATTTTTTTTATTTTCCAATAATTATCTAAGTTCCGTCAACACATTTAAAGTTAAAAATCTATTTCTAATGCTTCAACTAGTTTTTTTCCTACCCACAAGTCAGATTGATTATTATTTTTTCTTTTAATAATTTTCTAGCCAATCCAAGCCTTATTATTCATGCGCGATGTATCAGCATTAAAAATGAGCTGAAAACTTTTCATTAACAAGTCAAATTTCCAAAATAAATTATTAACAAGGTACCAATATTAAAGACAGAACTACCAAGCCTGTTACAATAACAAATGACACTTTGATTACCTCATGGCTAATCAATGGATTTCTCTCACACTATGAAGTTTATAGTAAAATGCTACTTAAAAAGAGAATGGAATTATTGAGGGAATTTACTAAAAGAGTCAAACCAAGAGAATGAATATAATATTGAATAAGAGGTATAAGCGTGATTTGGTTAACCTCAAAATTATTTTATGGTATACTGCTTGATAATTATTCAACAAGTTGTTCAGATAAGTAGTAGTCAGCTGTTTTTATCATTATATTTCAGCCATTGTGTTTTTCCTATTAGAGATAGTTCTAAATCTGGGTAACAAAAATCCCTGCAGCAAGGATTATACTTGATTACCACTGTCTGCAAGAATCTTTGACACCCAAATTTAGAACTATCTATAATGAAAGAAAACAACAACAATTGTATGCACCATACACATTGGCTGAAACAGTGGTAAAAGAGCAAAAGTTATAATACTAGTCTGAATATCTCAGAGTAGTGATAATGACTCAGAATCTATATATTTAATGATTGATAATTAGGAAATTATATTGAAAAAAAAAGTTAAGAATGTAAACATTTGGAAGGCTGATTAGTGCAAGAAAGTCTCTAATTCAATAAATAATTATGATCAAAATAACAATCTTTGTAGAGAGAAGAGCATTTTATCTGGTTCTTAGATGAGAAAAAGCTGTCTTCAATCTAATGGATCAAAGATAGTCTTGCTTCATACAATTTATTTTTGGGAACAATTGAAAAAAATATTAGTTTCAAACAATGAATAGTTTTCATGTTCAATCCACAATCCAAAGAGTTAGTACCAAATTTAATTATTTTCACACATTGAAAGATGCATATAGTTCCATGCAGATCAAAATAAATTTCAAGATGGCTTCCAACTGAAATGAATGGGTACTAACACTTGAAAAACAAAAAGTAATTTGAAAGGAAAAAAACAGAAATATTTCCATGATACTGACTTTTCCTAACATTTTGTATGACCCAAGTATTAATGTAATGAATGCATTTTATTTTAGGACTGGTAATTTTGATGCAGTCAGTGAGGATTAGACTCACTACAGTGGCAAATGGTTATTTAGATGGGCTTGTTAACCATCATGTTATGATAGGTGCATTTATGCATGTTATTTAAGATTTTAGTTGACTTTTTTCCCCCCAAGGTTCTCATGAACCAGAACCTAACAAATGTCATGAATATTTATTGGAAAATGTGATCTTTGTTAAGCAAAACAAATCACTATTCTAAAAAGCGCTCTGAGAATGCATACCTCTGTCAATGCCAGTGTAAGAGGAAGTAATTGTACACGTATCTGCTCAAAAATTTAAAGACTTCTTTCCACAAAAAAAACAAAAAACAAACAAACTTTTGGAGATATCGTGTGGACAGAAATGAGAACTTTTGTAGATAGCTGTCCACACAATATCTCAAAATTTCAATAAAATTGTGGAAGCATGGACAATATGCGACGGAAGAACTGATTAAATTTTGGCATGGATCCATGCACAATTACCTCCCCTCTGTCCATGAGTGTATACAATGAATGTATGAAAAAAACCCCAAAAACATCTCTCAATAAAGAAAAAAAAAGAAACACCCCAACTCTTCCTTATTGCATTGCCCAACCTTCTGCAAAATTTCATTGAAATCCATTGAAAACTTTTGCAGATAACATGTGGACAGACATGAACTTTTGGTAATATTGTGGTGTGGACATAACTAGGATGTAGGGGAGATAATTGTGTATGGATCAGCCCCAAAATGTAATCACGTCTTTCGTAGCTAATTGTCCACCCTTCCACAAAACTTCATCGAAATTCGTTGAGAACTTTTGAGATATTGTGTGGACAGATATGAAAGTTTGGTGATATTATGTGAAGAAATAACTACAACGTAGGAGACGTAATGGTGCATGTATCTGCCCCAAAATTAAATCACTTCCTCCATAACCTATTATCCACTCTTTCACAAAATCTCATTGAAACTTTTTAAGATATCCTGTGAAAACTCATGAGCATATACCTAAATGAAAAAAAAAAATGATATCGTGTGAACAGATGGACACAACTGAATACATATACCTCTTCAACTGCATTGTCAGAGGTAAATAAATACAAGCTTGTACAACAACAATTCTGTCTCAATCAAATTTTATCCTTCCAACTGATATTTCTAACCCAATAATCACTTCTGCTACATCATAGGTAATTCACCATATCTGTCACAAGTACTGTATACCCAGATGTCAAAGATGCTTTCTTTTTCATAAAATAAACTTTAGAAATTGTCTACATCTTTGAGGGGTGAAAAGAAAAACCACTTATTTTCTTCTTTCTTCCATATTACTATTCTGTAAACTGCGAGAAAGGACATGTCTTTTGTTGCCTTTGGGCCAAAACCGCTTCTTTACAAACTCATTTTTTTTTTGTTTAGTGGGTGAGAGCAACCCATACTTTCATCTTTGCTCCCAGACTGCTGCTAGTCCACCTTAGTGCCCTACTAGGAGAGAAAGAAACATCCTTTCACCTCTAAATCATAACTGTTACTTCCACTACCCATGGGGAGAAACCAAAACAAACTCTCACCTCTAATCCACAACTCCTACACTGATCCAATTCCAGACTCCCTGTTGCTAGCAGCCCTAACTCCTTTCTGCTGATTTTTCCATGCGCTAATCTGTGACTGGCCATCTCTTGGTGAAGCTGCACCCAAGAAACCAATCAAGAGTGGGGGAGCTAGAGGAGCCAGATGGCATGGGCCTACGATTTTGAGGGGGATTACTCCTCCTGGCAAAGGAGGGACCATTTGGCAAATAATAATGATATTGTAACGAGAGTTGAGAGGGGGACCCTTTAGCACAAAATATAAATATTTTGAAGATTCGTAAAAAATCCATACAGATAAATTCTGAATACGCATGAGTGTACTATTCTAGTCACTGCTTCTTATTACAGTTCTGTACTCTTATTGTCTTATATACATTTTGAATAAAATTACCATTTTTTATAAATCATTCTAGTTCTTTTATTCTGTTCGGCTACTTGTAAGTACATCATGTACACAACATATACAGGTATATACCCATACATAAATCATATGTATTTAGCACCAATTACAAAATTACTTCAAGAGCAGTTTGAAATGGGGCCTACATTTCCCATGTGGCCTGGGCCTATTATCAGCTACTGCTTTATCCTACTTTTTGACCCTCCCCTCAATGGGAGGAGTTGTGAACTCACCACGACAATAGTAGATACTGGTCACACTTTCTAGCATTTCCAAATATGGTTAAAGTATTCATTATAAACAATTTTGAAAACAAAATAAGTTATTCATTTAAAGCAAAAAATATTTTAGAAATTAATATTTTCTTTTCCAGTTAATTAAATTAAAAAATTATGGGTCATGCTAGTTTTTATAATTTTATGAATTTTAAAATAAAAAGAAGACAATTATTTGAGATTCAAACAAACCTTTCTAAGAATCTTGCCCGGTATTTTTGAGGTCCAAGTCCCTCAGGGTCATCCATCATTTCAATCAGCAAGGCCTGGTCATTTGATTCAATTGGTGCAATTGAAATATCCCGGACTGCCCGGAACTGACCACAGTTGTTTAAATGTTCATTTTCAAGACGGAAATAATTCCATATAAAACGCCTGATGAGTTGAAAAGAAAATTCAAACAATAAACATTTTTTCAAATATTTTTTCTCATTTAAATCAAATTGAACATTTTTGAAGTCTTAATCATTCAGCAAAGTAGGATGACTAAACCATCAAAAATGCATTGTATCATAAGGATTGATTTGACAGATCACTGTTAAAGAAGCTAACATTTTTTTTACTTTTGTACTGTAATGACCGTTTGAGTTTGAGTAAAAAACAATTATTTTATTTTATTTTATTTTTTATTAAATCAAGTATTGTAAACTATTTTTATTAATTTTTGACTGCTATTTACCCTCATCTTAATATTGAGTACTTTGTTTTTAAAATCACAATGTGTAAAATGGTTTAACGAATA
>VCCN01000462.1:4889070-4899188 GCA_006491835.1 Architeuthis dux | reverse complement strand
CATGGCAACTTAAAAAGAAAACACTGACCAAAGAATTACTAAATATAATTAATTGAGTTGCCAATTGATAGTAAAGTGAATAAAAAGTTGTAACTTATTGTTTTATTATGCTCAATTTAGCAGTTGTGATGGCCTTTGAATAATGGCTCTGAGCTATTATTTGGTCCATTTTTTTCCACCCAAATTTGGCTGCTTTTCCATTTTACCACCCTGTGCAATCTTACCGTAGATCCCGGTAATAGTAGCACTTAATAAAACTAAATGTGTCAGGTAAAATATCATGAGAAAAAGACATAGCCAACAAACCAGATTATAAGCAGGGTAAGATGAAGGTTCTGCACTAGATACATGCACTTTAAGGAGTTTTACTCTTCTGGTGTTATACCACCATCATCATTTCTGTATTCCAGTTGTGACTTGTGACTGGTTGAATAAGCCCAAAGTGTGTCCGAAGAAATTGGAACATGCATTCCTTAAATAAAGGTTTCAGAAAATGATGAAATATTCTGACGAAATTTCATCAAGGTTTCCTGGTTGTGTTATAAAATCTGAAGAATTGACAATATTTCTGTTCTTTAGATCATAAACTGCTCACTTTTTGTTTCTTTCACAGCTGGCTTAGTAACTACAGAAAAATCCTGTTATTAGATTTTTATCAGACTCCCTTAATATGAATACACATTGAAATTTTAACAAAATCAACTTTTTTTATTTGCTAATCAAATATTGATTTCCTAAAAGTATATTTTTTGAGTTCTTTTCATCCATTCAGGATTTGTTTAATGTGTTTATTGATGAGAGAGAAATAGAACTTACATTCCAGGGTGTTGGTTTTCCAGTTAAGATCAAAGGCATAGAAGCAGATAAAATATTCAAAGTCCAACATGACTGGTGCCAAACTATTGAGCTGGTCAGCCAACCAAAAGTCTGCAAATCCTACGTGATGAAATGGAGCAGTGAAAATTCTAAACTAAAGACAAATAAACAAACATATTAAAGTTGTGCATCAACAATTGAAATGTTTTCTTTTTTTTGTTGACTTTAAGCCACTAAACATTATACATACTATAAAGAAATGCTATATTCGGCAGTGTAATACCTTGATTACTCTGGGAGAGTAATACTAGCTGGCCCGAGTAGGGTTCATAAAACCCACTTTTTAAAAAATTGTTAGAAGGTGTCAACAAAACAAGATAGCTGAAATCTCCAGGAAGTCACCATAATTTTTTTTTTATTGTGTAAGTCATAAAAATCGATGAAACCAGAGGTAAAATGTTAAGAATTATGACACAGACTCACCATTTTAAATGATTGTCATGATTAGTTAAGAGTTGTAACCAATAAAATAATGAAGGAGTCCATGCTGATCACCCCCATTTTGTGACAATTACTGATTGTTTGGCGCTAATTAATGAAGCATAAAGGATCTCTGAATTTCTTGGACAAACCTATTTTGATGTAACTAATTTTGCATGGACTTCAGTAGAACAGGTTTATCATAAAATGGCAACCCCAAGAGGAAATATCTCCTACTATAGTCCCCTGTGATATTAACTTGAACTCTAGTTTAGTTGTCTCTATGTTCTACATGTAAAAGCTTCAACATTTGTGTTCAAAATTATTGTGGCAGACAACACCCATTCTTTGTGTTAACCAAAAGTTATTATTATTATTACAACACCTGACTACTTCTTGATCCTTCTGCTTTTTATTTGTTATGTTTGAAACTAGATAATCGTGGTCAATAGGATACCCCTGGAATTAGATTATACATCCTATCACATGCTAACACACATTGCAACATGGTGGAAGTTGTATTGGTATAGCAGTGTTTGTATCAGACTGCTTTTTAATGCAGCATCAACCACTCAATAAAGTAATAGCAATCATGTAATATCAGAGATGTTTTTTTAAAAATTGCTGCTAAATTTTGATCATTTGGTTCATTTCTGACTTTATTTGTGGGCCTTTCTTGTGGCAAAGTTAAGACATTACCATAAAAGAATTAAAGTTAGATATGAGTGCCACATGCAGTGCATTGATCTGAAGGGCAGAAATTGTGTTCCAGTTAACGTGTTGGTGAAGTTTGTCATCACTATACACCAAGAAGGAAGATTATAAATCAAATAAGAGAATATAGCCTTCCTCCGCCAAAACATGTGATTAGATGCAAAATGTCTGTTTGTTCAAATACTTATGACAGGTACTGTATATCTAATACTATAAAGACCACAAATGTTTGTTTTTTCTTTCTTTATGTTTTATAGACTCCCAAACGGCTGCAACCTAGGGGCTGCAAATTTGTGTACAAGGGTAACTTGACCCAAGGATTAACATAGGCTAGGTGGCACTGACCTCTGGTGACCTCTAAAGATCATTCGAGGTCTATTTCTAGCCAATATCTTTGGTCCTAAGCATTAGGAACAAATAACTATTAATTTCAGAATTTTCTGCAATCATTATTCTAAGGAATGGCACAAGAATTTCCTACAAAAAAGAATTAATCTTTATACAATTTTGTGGTTTTTTGACGAAAATGCATCCATGTCCAAAAAGTATCTGGCCATAAAGTACTTTCGAAGCAAAAACCATCAGCAGCCAAAATAGGTTGTATGTGTGTGTATGTATAGAGGGGTTGGCGGTGGATACATGCCATGGAAATGGAAGATGTACAGTGGTCGGTGGCATTTGAAATTGAAAAGTAGTGGAAGTGTCAATAGCTCAATGGTTAGAAGTCCTGAAAATGAAATTGGTTGACCGAGTTCAATCTCCATGTAGAAAATTTAAAGTTATTTTTTATTTTTATTTTATGTGCTTTCAACCCATTTTACCATCAAAACTTCCGGAAATTTGTCAGTTGTAAGAATAAATCTTTCAAAGGGGAGTTTACAATGTAACTATAATGCTGAACTGCTTTCTGTTTGTCGTAGGAAGCTGCAGATGTGAATTTCTCCTTCTCTGTGCTTATGCCAGTTTGGCAGTATTATTTTAAGGAATCTGACTAACCCGATAATAAAACATGTTTTTCTTTGAGCAAAACCCCTAACCCAAACACGACAATAAAACATGGGCACTATTAAAATCTGATGGTTCACTTTGACGTGCAAACTACTAATGGCAAAAGTGATCAATGAATTCTCAGTTTTGAGAAAGGAGGAGCAATGCAGGCCTGCCTGAAGGTGTGCACAGGTCTGCCTAGGAGTGTGTAAAATCTCTATAAAATATCATTTGCTTTCCTGTGTTATATTTGAAGTTGAGTGGTATAGTTATATACTGATTAGACCTCTGTCAATTATGGGAAAGTGACTTGCCCAAGCACTCATTCACCAACTCTCTTCCGTCAAGCAGCATCGCATACCAGATAAAGTTTTTGTCAAGAAATCTGGTGGTGGGATAAAGTGCAAAGAGAAGTGCATTCATGCCTTTCCCAAGGAAGTGAACATAAGCAGCCTCAACCAAAATTAAAATTTGCTGATTTCATTTTCAGTTATATATATAAAAGAGCAATCATTACTAAAATGTTCATATATAGGCTTCTTTTATAAATAAAAATCCATATGAAGTTATCTTGTTATCTTTATTTATGGTAGTCTTATCAAAAAGGCTCAAGTCAGTATGGCTTATGATTATACTTATCAGAGATGTTCAATGGAATTTAGTTATTAAAAAATCACTTTCAATGTAGATTCTATTAGTTATGGTCTAGAAAACCTCAAAATCATCAATGATATATATATTTTTTTTTAAATAAATAATTATCATTATAAAAATAAGTTATTATGCAAATAACAATTGAAAGAAAAAAATCTATGTCACGTTATTCAGATAGCAATGTACATTTTATATGAATTTTGCACAAAAAAAATTTAGAATTCAAGATTTTTATATAGATATATATAGCTAGAATTATCAACATCTTTAAGAGTAAGGAGAAGAACATTTCTTTGGAATAAATATTTATAAAGATAATCACAAATTGAGTAACCTAATCATTCATTTATATAATCATCTTTCATAATAGCTGATTAGTAAGTGATAAAATAATCACAAATTAACTAACCCAAGTTACCCATGTATAATGCAAAAGAATTTATACTAAATTTTATCTCCAAATTTGGTGGTTGATGTTTTACAAAAATTGTTGGGCCAGCATTGATGGTCTAAGAGAAAAAACATAGCATATCAGTTCATAATAAAATTCCATAAAGTCTCACAGAGCAATTCAAACATGTTAAATAATATTAAAGTGAAAATATAGATCCCAGTATTTAAAATAATGCAGATAACATTGATTTCAAACTTGCAAATTGTTATTAAAACGCTATGCAACTGATCGAGCATACAAATAGTGCAAGGTTTGAAGTATGGAAGATTAGGGATTGCATTGTACACCTGGGTAAAATTTTTACCCACATTTTCATCACTGAAACTGGAGGTCACATTATACTCTTGATTGTATATGCATAAATAGGGTCATTATTTTTTTACATACTGTGGTCCCCCCTTATACACGGTTTCCCATTCTGCGGTTTCAGTTACCTGTCAACCCCAGAAATAAAACAATTCATAAGTTTTACTTAATAATAGTCCCAAAACACAAGAGTATTGATGCTGGCAATTTGGATATGCAAAAGAAAAGCCATAAAGTGCTTCTTTTAAGAGAAAAGATGAAAGTTCTTGTTTTAATAAGGAGAGAAAAAAGTTGTATACTGAGGTTGCTAAGACCTACGGTAAGAACAAATATTCTATCCGACACATGACCATTATTACAATATATTGTTATAATTGTTTTATTCTATTATTGTTATTGTGTCTAATTTATAAATTAAACTTTTTCATATGTATAGGAAAAAACATAGCATATATAGGGTTTAGTACTATCTGTGGTTTCAGCAACCTCTAGGAGTCTTGGAACATATCTTCTGCTGATGGGGGGAACTATGTAATCATCTTCTGTAAAAAAAATGGCTTAGTAGGTGAAGTTTTCTTTAAATTGGCACAATTTAAGGTTTTGATTAAGCTTTTACACAAAAGTAAGTTTCAAGATTCTTAAGAAAGAGAGAGAAAAAACTATGAGGTTTGTCAAGGTAAAAATAGAGGAATGGGAGGAACTCACCAAAATTCGTAGTAGCCACCGTCTGGCCCTGTGGTGAAAAATCTGTATGGGATTGATCAGATAGAGGATGAGAAGCAGCACCAGAACAAAAGGACTCACGAATAATGGGATATGAATACAATTACTGAACAAATAGAGAAGAACACTGATAGCCCACAGCACAGCCAGCCCAGCTGCAGTCTACAATAAAGACAAAATGAAGAAAACAATTTCTGTTTGAGTAAATTGTGAGATAGTTCTTTCAAAAAACATTTTCTAACTGTACTGTTTGCCATATAATGCAAGTTTCATTCCGAGGGCCATTCAGTCACCTCAACTCATAGACCCACTTGAAACCATGACCTTTGGTGTATAATTTGAAGGATGGTTTTTGAAGCAAAATTTTGGGGTAATAAAGTGTGCATTATACAGCATGATATACAGTATATCTTAGAGAAACAAACATTTTCATAATAGCTGTTTTAAAAAGAATTTGGTACAGTTACAACAGTGGGGGTTCAAAGATTTAAGACAAAAAAGTTATTTCCCTTGAATACATGGATATAGATGAAAATAATCCTTCACGTAAAAATTGTTTTTGATCACGCAAGACAAGGTTAAAAAACAACAAAAAGAGACAGATTAAAGTGCATCAAGTAAAAAAGAAAGATTAAGACTCACTTCTAGTAATTGTTGATGTGACAAATGGTTTCTGGGGTCCAGCTCAAAGATGAGGACGTGGTTTACCCCTGATGTCCGCCATCCATAAGTGTTGATTCCAAGTAGAAAACAATCAAGAATGAGCAGAAATGGTCCTCTGTAAATCCGAAGAGCTGGTTCCCACACAACAGGATGTTTGGTAAATTTTGCTAAAACAAGAGTAAATAAAAAAAAAAGATTTGATTTCCTCAATAAAGAAATTATTGAAATATAATAAGAATTATTAGAATATAATAAGAATCTAAGACATTATTTGATGAATAATTTGGATGAGCATCCTCATCATTGTTGTTTCAATTACTTTCAGCCAGTGGGTTCTTTCTCTGGCTGAAGTATAAGGATTCAGAACAACAAATGTGAGAATGCTTGTCTGAATAACTCATTGAACAATGACAACACTTCACCTCAGAACAGCAGAAAAGACATTAACAAAATGCTTTTTGTATTTAATATCGATGAAGTAAATTTATGGGAAATCTTACACACACACACACACACATACACATACACGCTCTCTGACTTTGCTAAAAATAAAATAAGATAGATGGTAATCAACCTTTAAAAATATTGTCAGGCGTGATAATAAAAAGATTAGGATTTAGATGCATAATTGAGACTTGATACTGGGGTTGATTGAGTTGTAAATCATTTAATAATAATATGATAAATTATGTGTGTGTGTGCATGTTCTTTTTTCAATTGTTATAAAAAGATTTTCCCATACTTTAGACCAGAAAATCTAGAAAATGATTATGATACAAATCATGTTAAAATATCAATAGACATGTTATTATAATCAACAACTGAAAGAATAAAAGTGGAGGATTTGCAACTCACCAGCCACAATAATGACCAAAACTAAGACACAGAAAATACCAGAAAAGAGACCTACTCGAAAGGTCACCCATGTGTTTGGCTGCAAAAAAAGAAAAAAGAAAAACATGGGACTGCTTAAGCTCATTTCAATTATTTTATTTTTATTAATAGAATCAATTATAATAATATTGCTTAGTAATAATTAAAATCAATAATATTGCTTTAATTGATAGAATCAATTGTAATAATATAATTATATTTTACTTATCTATTATTTTTTTTATTTATATTATATTATAACTGTAATATATTTAATAATAATATAGTGACTAATATAATCAGTTATATTGATTTGGTATAATCAAAATATCAACATAATGAAATTTAACAATATATTACTATGACCAATTATATTGCTTTTAATTATTTTGAATTTTTTTTTCAAAGATACTGAAAAATTTGTTATAGATAGAGTGAAGATTAAGTCACTCGATATAATAAGCGAAAGTTGCTATAATTATTTCATTTTTTAATATGAGGCAAATTTCAATCAAATTATCTTTCTTCTTCATGTTCAATTTCATTAAAACATTTTTTTATGACTTTATTTTCTTCAGTTGTGAAACTTTATAAAATACTTATCTCCAATTTGCTTTTCAACATTGTTTTTTTTGTATTATCTCTATCAACTCTAATGTTTTCCTTGTTGTTTAGCTGTTAAAATGATCATATTAAAATCTTATTATTACATGCAATTTATAATACATTTTCTTTTTCATATTGTCTTTTACGAGTCTTCATTCAATTCAACAAACTAACAGAGTAAAGAATTATTTCATATTACTCACTTGTTCTCCTAAAGGAGGGACACGGAGTCTTTTCATAGCCTTTTGCCGATTACCTCCTTCAAGGTCACTGGTCACAATTTGCTGTAAACAGTCGAAAATATAAACAATTGATAGATTAGTAAAAAATTTTATTTAGTGTTGAAATGTCATCCGTTTGGCTGAATGTGAAATCAACAGAATGCTTAAATGGAGATAACACATATGCAGAATACTATTATGAAGCAGAAAGTAATAAGAGCAAGGGGAGCTTGTGGTTTGCCTAACTTACAAGTGGGGAGAGCCTTGAAAATTCTGGCTCATAACTGGGGTTCGAACACTATCCATTGGAATCTGTGAGAAATACGCAACTATTTCAGATACCAAGCAGACCCATTTTCTGCTGGCAAATCACAGAAATGTGTTCTCTACTAGGGCTATGATATTGGCTAGTTACCTTATTGCTTGAATTGTTTTACTCTGCAAAAAACAGGTGAGGTTGGAAAAACTACTTTGCTTTTAAGGTTTTCTTCTGTTTTGCTGTAACTTACTTCAAATGATTGATTTATTGACTTTTAGAATCTAATAAAAAAATTTTAAAAACTTGATTTTTTTTCATATAAACTGACAATATTTGCTTTAACAAAAAGATATTTTCTATAGTTTTGAAAAGGGTCATTAATATTAAAATGGTTCTTCAGATGATTGAACTCCTTGTTTCTGTTTACCCCATCACACTCGGATTTTACACCTGAAGAAGGCCAAAGAATGGATCGGCCAAAACGTTATGTTTACAACACAAACAACAAGAAGGAATTCAATCATCCAAAGGACCATTTGAATAGAAAGAAAAGAATTTTAAAAAACAACAGAAAAGGTGAAAATGATTTGTTAATCAAGTGATCAGATTACTTTCTTTTCCCTGGTCATATGATATACTTTAGACCCTTGTCTCATAGAATTTCAGGTTACCCTTGGGTGTCAGGCTTAGCACACGTCAAGGAGTTACAATCATTCAAAACGGGGGGGGGGATAAAAGATTTTGAGAATGTAGTGTTTTTTGCTGACCCATGACTCCATATTCCACAAAGGTATTTTTTGACCATCTGCAAACCACAACTCATCTTGACCCCTTAAGCTGTACAACTTAAGCCTTCAGTGATTGGCCTCACATATATAATACCAGCACATGAGTTGCTATGTAATATTTGAATACTGGTAAAATGAAGAAGTCATTAAGTCTCTTCCGAGTTTTTTTTGTTCTCAACAGGAGTTCTCAATAAAAAAAATCTAAGAATATTCCATCACTTCCTCCAAACCCTTATATAAGAAAAATACATTCTAGTTTCATTAAACAGACATTGAGAGCCTTATTTAATGTGTGAGTGCACACTAAACAAGTCTCTCGATTCTCCCTGACAAGTATTCTGACATGAGAGGCCCCATCTCCTATATGATGTGCCTTCCAAATCTCTGTTCAACTACCTACTACTTGATATGTTCTTACAACTTACTGAATCCTGATTTTCTGACATGATCTGGTGAGAGTCCCCTTTAGGGGCCTAATGTACTAGCTGAAATAATTGTTGTTGTTAAGTTTTACACCCATCTTTTTATTTCTTGCCTTTGTCCTCATCCTAATGATGAGACAACATGACTGGGAGTTGTGACCTGGTGTAACACAGAAATTATGCATTATCATATTAAATTTGGTACACATTGTACTATTAGTATATTTGGTGCTTATTGACAAGGATATGTTTAGGTACATATCATTTTATTGCATTATTATGCTGTCTTGGGGATCTCATCATAGAGCAATGTTTAGCAAGTGAGTCTCACAGACCATTACTTCTGTAGTGTTTGATTGTCACTGGGTGCCCTGCTAACTGTGGCCTTACCAAACTAAGCAGAGCTAAGCAAAAAAAACAGAAAGGATGCATTGCTGGGGAGCAATGGTTTGTAAGCTAGTCTCACAGTCCATTACTATTGTAGTGAATTCATTCCTCATTGGATGCCCAACACTTGTGGCCATGTGCTTGTCTAAGCTATGCTTAGTATATATCTTTGAGCACATACCATGACAATAATTAGCAAGCTAGTCTTGCAAGCCAATTAACCAGCACTGTACCCTATTAAAATAGCCTTGTACCAAACTAAGCTGACCTTAGTAAATATCATTACTGTAGTGAGTTCAATCTTCCCTGGGTAGCCCATATATATGGCTTTGAGCCAGACTAAGTTGCATTTAATAAATACCTATAGTGTCTTAATTAAGGGTTAACACACTCTGACAAAGGGTTTTACAGATTTCTATCAAATGAGTGCATTTGTTTCTAGTGTTATTTTTGCGTATCCAGATAGCATAATGAAAAGGAGTCATCATTAACCTCAGTTTCCTTGATTAAGTGATCCACTTCCTTTGTTGTATAGAAATGAGCGGTGTCAACATTGGCCTGTCTCCATTCCATTCCACAGCTGGTCTGAAAAAGCTGAAAATTAAAAAAAGAAATGAATAAATTTAATGAAACTAGTGTTTCAAAAATGTGGTTTTAAAACCTACTTCAAAATTCGGCTACAAGTAACCCTCAATGAAACTACAATATTTCAAATCTAAACACGACAATGTTGAAATTTCTAAATTCCTGTGTACTTATCACTGA
>VCCN01000462.1:4868352-4878866 GCA_006491835.1 Architeuthis dux | reverse complement strand
CTCAGATTTTGCTCTAACTTTGCTCAGATGTTCATTTGGGTTAGAAATGAAGTCCTGTAAAATTTTAGTTGATTATCTTTACTCGTTCAGTCACTATGAATCCAAGAACAAAGACTACTCAAATTGATTAAATAAATCACATTACCCCCTTTCCTTCCTCTTTCTGTTATTAACATATTGGGGACCGACCATAAAGATGTGTAGATGCATCTAAAAAGCAACAGATAAACATGAAAGAAATCATATCAAAAATTAATAATAACCCTTAGCTAATATGGATGAAAGAATTTGTATAGGAGAATCAAATATCAAGGATCCGTGACCGTTGTCTGGGGATCTAAGTTTGAAAGCATTTTCTAGGTCACTAGAACATGATGATCAAAATTAGCTGGGGTGACCCTCTCAAAAATTGGGGCACATAATGGCCGATCCTTGGTCTGACAGATGTAAAATATGGTAGTTAAACACAGCATACAAAGACTCTAAAATGTCATACAAAACCTCCAAAAAGTATAATTATATAAAAATTAATGGCTTCTAACTTCATTATTGTGTTAATATCTGATTGATACATTGTATACTTGAATATACTTGAAATAGGCTTTTTTTGACAGCAGTTAATTGCGTCATTAGGCCAGCTTCAGTGTAATTGGGCTGGGTTTAAACTAATAAGAAAAATGGTAGTTAAATTTGGTATGTCTGATATCCAAACAAAGATTATTTTTTTAAATATTGATATTCTCAGAGGTGACTGTCTTTTCACTTAGGCTGTTCCATGCGTTTGCCACCTTTGCCGAGAGGAAATATTTCCTAACACCAGTGGAGGTCTGAATTTGTAGTTTATGGCCGTGTCCTCTGGTTTCACTGCACATAGATGAAGTTAGCATTTTCTTATCAGGGCATTTTCAGCAATGAACGTCAGTATCCACTCTATGTTGTTCCGGATTCTATAGACCTCTAGGAGGTCAGCACGTTTTCTTCTGTATTCAAGGATTTCTAGATTAAGTTGTTTTAATTTTTCAGTGTAGGATATATTTCCCAATCTCGGAAACATCTTGGTGGCTCTCCTCTGAACTCTTTCTATGGCATCAGAGTTGTACTTCAGGTTAGGAGGCCATATGCAGGAAGCAAACTCCAGATGGGGACGTACCAGAGACTTGTACAGCAGTAGAAAGATCTCATCGATGAATTTAAATGAGTGTCTTATGTAGCCAAGTGTTTTATTTGCTGTATTCTATATAAACGCCAAGATCATTCTCCACTGTAGTTTCCTTCAGTGTGTGTTGTGTTCTGTCATCTTTTATCATGGTGTAGTTCCTTTTTTTGTTGTTTCTAAATTCTACCTAGGTGCATGACCTTGCATTTGTCAGGATGAAATTTCATCTGCATAGATTTGGCCCACCGTTACTATGTGCTGAGGTCCTCCACAAATAGGTCCCCAGATTCATCATTTGGAGATTTTGTATGACTTTTTGGGGCCTTTGTATGCCGTGTTTAACTACCATATTTAATAACTGTCAGACCAAGGATTACCGCAATTTTTACTCAATATCTTGCATTTTACTAACATTCCAATGCGTAGAAACATGTTATTTACTTCAAATGTGGTAGGAAGTTAGAAATTTACAATCACTACAATAAAACATAATAAATTTAACCCTATCTTATTTTTTGAACTAGTCATGTTACCTTATTTGTAAATTTTTAAGCCTTACAGGGCTGTATACCGCTGAAGTAACCTGGAAATGATACTATACTTTTATTTGTGTAACCTGAGAGCCATATAAGGATGTCTTAGGCCCTAATGATTTATGGGCTCTGTTGACCAAGCATGCACACGAGTTGTTCCCCTTGTACATATGTACGCATGTATCCAAGTCAGCATCTTCAGCCAGCAGCAGCAGCTTCGAAAATACGTATTTTTGTGCACCGACCTTATAGGGCACATTGTGTACCAGAACATTACAGGTGTCATGTGTGAACTTTAAGATGAAACTAAAGGTAACTTTAATTATCTTGCTCTTTCGTTGGCTAAAACAACCTAAAACAATTCCAAAGCTGCTACGAACTTCGTTAAGCCTAGGATTTTAGGTTAAGTATCAAATAAATTGTATCTGCAATCACAAAACAATCTATAGTGACTTTTAAACCTCATAAGCAAAGCTGATTTTAATTTGTGCTGATTCCGTTTTCCATTAGTATAGCACCGTTACAGTCTGAATTACAGAATCTAGCACTGAAGTAGAAGGGTTTGTATAAGTTTCACAACGTTTACGATACAGTAGATTGGGCTTCAGGACCTAATGGTAAATTGTTGCATAGACATTGCAAAAGAGAACTTGCTAGTTCCTGGAAGCTGCAATAAGCTAGAAATCGAAAAGAGAAAGAATCCCTTGAAACGCTAAGTAAGGCTGAGGTACCAGAGGAAATACAAAGAAGAAAAGGTGATAATATCTCTACGTTCAGTAAGGTGGGTTTTTCATGAAAAACACCTTTGCATTTGGTGTATGCTGTGAACGACTCTAAACATCCCTGCTGAGACCGCTTCCATATGATTCAGCAGAAAGATTCTTGGGAAAGTTTCAAATCGCACAGTATTTATCTTGAAAATCTTGAAATGAGAAGCCGCATTCAGAAAATGATGATGCATTTGATCCATTTGCATCAGAAATTAGATAACATTTGTCTTGCTGGAATAAATATGTGAAGCCTGTATATGCATCTGGCAACCTGTCATCTGAGTAAGTTCACCTTCAGCATGTTCAATCGATGGCATTGGCGTTAAGACTTCGACCATCAAAGAAATTCTCCTGGCATTCTCGGCTTTCATAAAAATAAAACCATAATAGTTTATGACACAGGAGGAAATTACCTCGGGGCAGCAATTAACTGTTGGGTATAGATGATGACGAATTGTTAAATATTGGTGCTCAAAAAATTTGTGCAAATGTCCAGGGAGAGAAGTCTCTTACTTGGGTGCCCTACATTGATCAACTGATAGATAATGACAAAACCATCACTTTCGCTTAAAAAATTAGTAACATGGCTTAGGTCCCCAACTGCTACCCAGTTTGATGGGCCCATTGACAACCCAACTATAAAAAGCATATGTTCTATCCTAGAAGATTTGATAAGACAGAGAACATCTTTCCAAACCCAGTTATTGGTAACAATGCATGGCCTAACAAGAAGTAGAGAGATAATAGACTTGTTACATTGTTTTGGACTTGGAATAAGTTACAATGATGGTGTGAATCTTCATGAAGCATGGGCAAAACATGAAATAGAAAAAAGTAGGATTTGCCCAGATGACCATTTAATAACAGGCATATCCTGTATCGCCACATTGCTGAATATGAATGTAGACATTCTGAAGCCGACACTGTGCTATCATACATTTATACAAAGATGAGAGCAATGGGGGTCATGAATGAAATAGTTGATGCAGATGACGTCATGATATATGCTTATGATGCCCATAAGATAAATGGAATTCTCGGGTTAAAATGACAACGGTCTATCTATGACTACACAGAACTTTGTACGAAAGAAATGGCCAAAGTCATCATACCTCTTCATGCTAACAATGCTATTTCAAGCTACTTTGATCGAGGAAAGAATGCCATATTCAAGTAACAAAATCGAATAATTTTAAATCCCTTCTTTCATCTGTTGTAAAGATGCTTCCAGTCTCTGACAGGACAGTGAAAGATTTAGAAATGTTCACAATCAAATGTGTGTACAATATGAGTAAGAGCTTGGGTGAAGCAGGTGCAAATAAATGGTCTACAATGATGGGAAAATCAACAGCTAGGCTTCCACCGGATGAAGAATCCCATTATCTAGAGCTCTACATGTTGCATATCAAGCATATTTGTGGTTCCACTTTGATATGCCTAATGCTCCACCATCTGCCTTACAATACAGCTGGCAAATTCTTGATGGGAAATGTGTATAGGTATATACAGTATAGATCTGCTGCCTTTCCTGTAGAGCTAAGAATAAAAAAAGTGCACAACCCCATATATTCTGAAGTAAGCATTGAAAGTGATGAATCAACAGGCAATGATGACAGTGAGAGTGAACATGAAGAAATTTAGTGCAAGAGTGCAGGGCAAGACATTCCGTCTGAAAATTAACGTTTTAGTTCTGTTTTGTTATGTTCTTTGAATAAAATGTTGTTTTAAGAGTTTGTTAGACGTGTTTTCATGGATTATTATAGTAGAAACTTTTTATGGTAATCCTTTATGATTTGGCTAAGTTCTTTTGTTTTTTTTGTTGCATTCTACAAAATTTACAAATAAGGTCACGTGACTCTACTATTATGTAAGACAGGGTTAAATTTACTGATACTATTGTTCGGACTGAGATCCTCATCTTGGTTGTCATTTCCACAACGTTTCGGCCGATGTACTCTCCGGCCTTCTTCAGGTGTCAAGTTTTGTCGGTAACTTACCGGAACTATTGAACTGAACCCTTTATTTGATCCACAGGGTTAAATTTATTATGTTTTATTGTAGTGGTTGTTAATTTCTAACTTCCTCTAACATTTGAAGCAAATAATACTTTTCTATGCTTTGGAATGTTAGTAAAATGTGAGATATTGAGTGAAAATTGTGGTAATCCTTGGTCTGACAGTTATATAATATGGTAGTTTAACACAGCATACAAAAGGCCCCAAAAAGTCATACAAAGACTCCAAAAAGTATAACTATATATTGTACCAATCAGATATTAACACAATAATAAAGTTAGAAGCCATTCATTTTCATATAGTTATACTTTTTGGAGGCTTTGTATGACTTTTTAAAGTCTTTGTATGCTGTGTTTAACTACAACATTTTACATCCATCAGACCAAGGATTATCAAACGGCAGCCATTATGAAAAGGCACCCTATGGGCTATGCCCACATTTTTGAGCTAATTTTGATCAGCATGTTCTAGGGACCTAGAAAATGCTTTCAAACTTAGATCCCCAGACAACGGTCACAGATCCTTGATATTTGACTAACTACTATGTATAAGTTTCAGACACTCAAATGTCATATTCATGTAATTGTTGACCTCTAAGATTAACCCTAAAAATATGGTTGAAAAAGAAAAAAAGAAAAAGAAAAAAAAAGAAAAAAAAAACTTTTACATGAGTAAATACAATATTTATTTTTGGTATGAAACTACAGTTAACCAAATACAGAATTTACATACTTGAAAATTATCAATTCACTACATTTTATACTTCAACATTTCAGATATTTTAAAATTAAAAACATTTGTAAAAGGAATTTAAATAAAATTGAAAAAAATACTTCCTGCACATTAGCGTTATCAACTGTATTAATGTAAATGTAAATGTATTTCTAAAATTCTAATTTCTGTCCTTTCGACAATAATGGTATAATTCCCATTTTTATTTTGTAAAATAATTTTGCATTATGATAATAAAGATTTATTTAAATGAATTAAAAGCATGAGTTTTGGAGTATTAAGCAGCATTAATTTATTCTAATGAGTAGCTACACACATTTAGACATTTGAGGGTAAGTGGCGTTTCTTTCTCCGGAAGTTGGCGGCTCTTTTGACAATAATGAAAAAGAAGCAACATTTATGTCATGTGGTCTACTTAATCTCTTAACACAAAGGATTTAACAGCCTCAATCAGGACATTTCCATAGCAGTAATCAAGTTAAGTAACACTCAGCAAAAATTGTGACAAGCATACGAGACAGAATTAGGAGTAGTAATGTAAACAAATCATTGACCTAAATGTGACCACACAGAAACCATGGAATTGGGGTTTTGTTGAACTTTTCAGGACAATGGTTATCTGATAACCTGTAAACATTTTTTTTATGCATGCACATGTGTTAAACAAATCTTAAAGATAAAATAAACTAAAAATCAATGATATGCAGTCATCAGATGCTACAATGTTTGTTTCAGTCAAACTTTTACTAAGAATTAAGGGGATGAAATCAAGCTCCATTACTTCACAATAATCTCATTACATTTCTTTGTCGGATTCTTACAATTCCATTGTTGGTTTACTGATTTTTTTCTGTCTTTCCCCCCCACCTATGCCAATCAGATCTAAGCTAGCTTTTTATAATTTGGAGATTTTAGGATATATAACTATGAAAATAAACATCAAAATATAACCCTTCAACCAGGATTTTTCCCCCACATGTTTTATCAAATATATATATCACAAAAAACTGATTTATCACAAATATATCACAAAAATGACCAACTGAGGGGTTGGCATTTAAGGTGCAATTATTTTAGAAATGTTTATACTTGTGTGGTTAATCTAGTTTCTTTTTATAAGTTGTTTTTAAACATGTTAACAGAAATAGAGTTCACTATTTCATCTGAAAGGGAGTTCTAGTATGAAAGGGATCTTGATATTATAAGTCTGTCTAATACCAAGATGGTGGTGGATTAGGTATTTGTGACTGTGTCCTCTGTTGTACTTAGTGTTTTTTGTAGCATGAGTTCACTCTGTATCTTACAGTGGATGTCTGTGTCCATTTCTACCATGTGTGTTATTTCGTAAATGTGTATCAGGTCACTTTTCAATCTTCTGTATTATAGAGTGGGAAGCTGTAGTTTTCTCAGTCGGTCTTCATATGGCAGTTCTTTTAGTTGTGGTACCAGTTTGGAAGCTCACCTCTGTAACCTTTCAAACATTTCTTGGTATTTTTTGGTGTGTGGAGACCAGATAATGCTTGCATATTCTACAGACCAGGGTTTTGTAAAGCATTTTGAATATAGTGGTGTCCATGTGTATGAATGTGCTTCGGATTATGCCAAGCATCTGATTTGCTTTATTGATCTTTTCTTCTATATGTTTATTGAAGTTTAGATGTTCATCTACTATCACACTTAGGTCCTTTTCTTATCAGACTTTGATTATTAAAAAAAATGAGTGATTCACTGAATCATACTTATCATTTTGTTCTTAAATTGTCTGGTATATACATATTTTCTGACCAATAGAAAAATTAAGTGTGACACACACTTTACAAAGGCAAGAGAACACATTTGTGGCAAGACAGACCCCCCCCATTATAATTTAAAAGTAATAAACACCAGTTGTTATAACCTCTAGACAACAGGAGTTAGCTTGTACTATTTTTAGAAGCGCTTCCGCTTGGCGTGAAGGTCAACATCTGGGATTTGCTGAGCTTTTAGGTAAATCTCAGGCAGTTCGTGTTAACTCCACGACAAGTCTGGTCATGTCTACATGCATCTCATGAATCAGAGCCATATCTAAAGATCAGCTATTTCTTCTAAATGCTAACCACACTATTCTATTTTTCCTCCCTATTGTCTCAACTACTAACCAGTACTAAAGCCACTAACTAATGCTAATATCAAGAAGAAACAGATGAACTGAAAAATGGACTAATCACCTCATGTTTCCACACAGAAAAACAGGTAGGTTGTCTTTTATATATTTTGTTTGACTTTGTGACCTCCTTCAAAGCCCAAGTCATCACACCAGTGGTTAAAATAAGTACAAATATCACTCAGAAAAGTACTTGGAGTAACTAAAACCCTAAAGAGGAGACACCAAATGACGACAATAGAAAATTAAGATATGAAAAGGAGAAATTGAGTGACAAGTTTTCCAGTATGGTTTTTGGGAGCATTTCCTCAAAAGGCTAGGAGATGCCATCATGAAGTGTTGAAAGAAATTAAACCAGGATTTCAAAAGAAAATTATGTAAGCCTTCTGTTTAGAACTCGGAGAGGAAAGAATTGATTGAAGCAGTACAGGAGCCACTGTATCCGGCAGTTTCTTTGTAAACCGTACCCAGGGATTGCAATGTTGGTCTGTGGGAGAGATAGGGAAAAGCAATCGCCTCTGACTTAGATGCCAGACCCCCCCCCCACACACACACACACAATTGATACGTGTTACCGGATTTGGGTCATTTTTCCTTGTCTGGAATCTTTATATAAACACCCTATTCCCATAAGCTCAGTAGTTGTTGAGTCAACCTTGCAGCCTGATCAACACATGGAGTTTCAAGTGTTGCCAACTAATTATTGCGACAACACTGCTAAAGCAGCCAGAAAGGGCAGGTGTTTTGAAAAAAAAAAAAGAATTTCTTGGCTCCATCTCCCTAAGGCATCAGAGATGTAAAAGTAAGAGCAACCCCTAAGTTACAAAGGAAAAGCCACATTTCTTCCCTACTCACACCAACAAGAGATCAAGAAAAAAAGAAAAAGAAAAAACAAATTGTATTTCCCAAAATTAAAACTCAGTCAATAGCAGTGATAATTCTGTCAACTCCGAAACAAGAGTTAACAGATTAAAAGCAGAACAGATGTGGCTAAAAAGCAGAACAGATGTGGCAAAATGAAGGAACATTTTACGTGGCATCCAGATAACAAAGAAGTACCTCTGATTCTTTAAAATCAAAGTAATTTCTTATTGCTTCACTTTCCTAAGAAAAAAAAAAATCAACACTCACCTTCAGATGATGGCGCTTGTTCCTGGGCTGCATACAGCATTTCTTTCATGGTCTGAGAAAAAAAAAATTTTTAAATCATTAGCTGCTTTTGTTTGGAAGTAAGAAAATAAAAATTAACTTTTTTTTTGCAGACAGAAAACATTAAAAAATCAAGGCCATATAAAGTATTTCATTGTTTTACACAATTATATTAATAAAAAAGAAATTGTGGGGATGGTGTAATGTTTTCATTCAATAATCATTTAAGATAATTTCTATTCAAATATATTTTTTTTTAAGTGGAAAAAGTGGATTTAAATAAACTGTATGTAACAGAGATTTGTAAGGGTCAATGAAAAATTTCTCCAAATGGTTCAAGCAAATTGGTGAAATCAAAAATACTTCTTTTTTTTTTAAAAGGTCTCATTTTATACAACTGCAAGTTTTAAGAAAAATTAATAAGAATATTATTGCTTCACCCAAGGTAAATAATAAAAGCCTTAACTAAAAATAAAAAAACAAGCCTGGCTGCTGCAGGGTAAGACTTCACTCCTACTTCTATTCTGATTGAAGATGATTACTGCAACTTTTGTATTGTATATATAATAAATAAAACAATTATAAAAATATATATTTTTTAGCATAAATTTATTTATTTATTAGAATGAAATAAGCCCTTGCGTATTTGTAACATAAATTTTCATAGATATGTTGGTAAAAGTAGGTAAAAGCCTACTGATCCCTAGGTCGTGATTTCAAATCCCGGTAGGGAAATGTTAATTTTAAAAATGTATTTACTGATTAGAATGAAATAAGACCTTGCGTATTTCTAAAATAAATTTCTGTAGATATGTAAGACTTGTAATTAGATTGTTCTTGTTACAATGGAAAAATAAAGTCAACTCCAGCCTCCGACTTGGACTGAAGCTTGACAACATATTTTTTTGTAAAGCTTCCCAGGTGACATATTGGGGATTTTAATAATAGAAAGGAAAGGAGATGCCTGCTTCCCTCTAAGGTAGGCCTATCTGATGATGACATCAAATTTCTACATCAAAATCATACCATTTACATGATTCAAATGTAGGCTTTTAATTTCACATAAACAAATCAGAGCTTTGAATAATCTGAACCATTTTTTTCAGATATGTATAATTTCTAACTTATAAAGTATATGAGTCAACAAGATCATTGTTTTCTCCTTTTTCTCAACTGGATAACTTTTTTATTCCTTAATATATTTCAATGATTGTATGTAGGCTTGTGGAGAGATTCCACCTGATCCGATTGTTTGTTTACATTTTATAAGCAAAAACGTTTTTGTTTACAATTGGGAAAATTTCTCAAATCTTGACAGATTTTGGAGAAATTTGGCTATAATGTTGACAAAAACCCAGGAATTGAAAAAAAGAAATGGTGAGTTATGGTTGATCCGATTGTTTGTTTACATAAATAACTATATGTCAACAAAAAATATTGAACTTTGGAACTGCTGAATTGTTATACAGGTTCTATGGCACTAATTCAACAGTTTTCTGCCAGGGACCTTTATACTTTTAAGATTTGTTCCTTTAATTAAAATATAGATTATCTCCCTTGGTTTAAATTGGTGTTTGGGGTGATTGCATATTCCCTACTGATGTCAGTGGTCAGTGTTCCAGCCTGGGTAAAAGCCAGGATTTCAAATGTTCATTTTCAAGGCAATGCAAGTACACATTATATATGAATGGTTTGGCTTTGCGAACAAAGATTTTTGGAAACGGTTTACCACAGCAGTAGGACCATAGACAACGGATCTTGTGCATAGAATAACCCTCCAGCCTGTGCAATGAAGTTTTAAGGTGAAGTGCGATTTGCGCAGGGCAGACCCCACCCTTTAAACCAAAGGGTTTGCATCATATGGTCCATTGAGGTGGCGTAAATAGGAGCAGGGCCCATAGGTTATAGGTTTGACAGGAGTGCCCTTCTCCTGGCAGATGCCCGAGCTGGCTATGGTGGTCTGCCGCCCTTTGCAGGAATATTCCGACAGTAAGGCTGGCCTGTGGTTAAACCACA
>VCCN01000462.1:4840026-4857256 GCA_006491835.1 Architeuthis dux | reverse complement strand
CATGAGAGTAGAGAAGCCAGCAAAGTGTAGAATTAAAAGACTACCATGAGAACTTTGTTATCCCAGTTGGTAAAGCAGAATCTGCGTATAAGGTTGCTTCCAAGGTGGACGTGGGTTCGATCCCGCACAAGCTCATTTCTTTATTCACATTTACGATTTAGGCCGCTCATTTAGCACTCACACACACAGTTTTTAAAAATGGTTAGCTATAAAAAAAAGCTACTTCCGTTTAACTTTACATGGTTTCTTCTTTGACCTAAAATAGATTTATTTTCTTCAGTACATTGTCATTTTAATTAACTTTTGAGGCGCAACCATATATTTTCTATATTCTTATTTTTTTTCCTTACATAATATGATAAAACTCTTTAAAATAAATTATATAATTAAAATAAATTACATTGTTTCTTCTTTGACTGAAAATAAAATTGTTTTTTCTTTATGCAACGATTGTTTGTTTGATTGTTTCCCCCTCGCTTCTTATAATAAAATCTTTTGTAATAAAAAAACCCCCCCCAAAAACCCAATATTCCATCTATCTATAATATTGATTCTTTTTTATTTTTTTGACAGTGATTGAAACTGCCCGTTAGCGCAGGTATTTAGTCTAGTAATATAAATTTTTAATAAAAGCTGCTTAGATTCTACTCTATACCTTTTCATGATAATTTCATAAATATTTCCCCCTTTTCATGCAACTGGTAAAGAGATTCCTTCAGCAGAGTCAGGTTAAATCTCTCCCACTCTTTCCTAGGATCTAGTAGCTGGAATACACTTCTTTTTCCAATAAAAATCTACTAATGACATTATAAATTTATTTTTCTGCCTCTCTTTCTATATTCATTCACTTTCTTTCCTCTCTGAACTTGTGAGAAAAATATTCACACATTGACATGGAATATTTAAATATTGCCAGAAATCCTGACAAAGGTCTGCATAAGCAGGCCAAATACAGAATTCAATACAATGTGGAGCAAAACAACCATTGGGGCCTTCCACTGGTGAAAAACGATATTTTTAGTGTTGTGCACACATGGTGGGAAAACAAGCACATGTGTTCTATTTAGTACTTGGAGTTAGATTACTTTCAAGCTGATAGCTGGATTGTGTTTATCTACAGGAATCTTTAATACCCAGATCTAGAACCATTTATAAAAGAGGAAAAACATGAACCAGATAAACTATACCCTCTCTCCCAGGAAAGCAGAAGAATACAATTGTGTGTTAAAAACAAGGATGAGGAAGCTAGTTCAAATAACTAGTAAAACTAGCATTCCTAGGGAAATTATGAATCACTATCACTCATATATGCTGTGTTGGGGGTGATCAATTAAAAAGTTGGAAAAAGGGGTGATCAATGAATAAGTTACTTCTCTTGCCTTTTGTTGGGCATGAATGCTGGAGGACACAAACTAAGGGACCAATTTAGCATAAACTTACATTGAAAATTGAAACCCCACTCTAAAAACCTATTTAAGGGTGAATTTTCTAAATAAAAACAAAGCCCCTACTCATCGAGTTGTGTGTCTGCTCAAAATCTCAAGTTTCTACAATGAACAGTTACGGCTGGGTGAAGTACAGATACATATAAATGCCAGAACACATGAATAATCTAAACCCAGCAATAAACCAGCATTGTGGGTAGCCATGATTAATAATGAAATAATGATATACTAACAAATTATAATACACACACACACTCACATATATAATAAATTCTATTGGAACAAACTAGGGGTGATCATAATCCCACCATGTTCCAAAATGTATGTATTTCTTCCTTGCCATGTTATACCCATTCACTGAGTATTCTAATTCTACCAACTAGCTGAACCCATGGAAATTTCACTGGTGCTGACAACTAATATTATCCATTATCACTTTTTCTCCCTTATCCCTTCCAATCTTTGTTGCCAATACATGTTTTGGTCTAAATATTATACAAACATGGATTAGTTACATATGCAAGTTCCCCTCAGTAAACTACCTAATTTTCATTTCTCCCCTCTTATTAAATTACCTAACTTTCTTTTCTGCCCTCTCTCTCCGTACCCTCTTATTAAACTACCTAACCTTTCCCTTATGTTATTACTGAAAGTTTAACATTAGAACAAAGGTAGGGACAAGCAGACTAATATTATAGATGTTTTCTATTTTCTTCATTACTCATTTATCTGTATCAGTTAACCCCCCCCCACACACACACACTTCTTTTCTACTTCTATGAATAGAAGAGAGCAGGGCTAGTTGATACAATTTTACTATTTTTGCCTCCCAATAAAAAAAAATGCAAAGTTAGCTTTCTGTTGTGAGAAGGTCATTATGTTTATTTTGATTAACACCAAACAGAAAAATGATACATTGCTTTGTTATGTGGGGCATGTTGTTAGGAGACTACTTACTTAGGGCTATTTACAATAGAAACCGTCATGTTACCAACATCTTTTGGCAGCATGCCATATTGGGGGTGATCAATGAATAAGTTACTTCTCTCCCCTTTTGTTAAATCACTAAAAAGTCTGAATTTTCAAAAAAACAAGCACAAACTAGGAATCAATTTAGCATAAATTTACATTGTAAATTGAACCTTAATGACACAAGTTTTTCCTAGACATAAGGAGTAAATGTTGAAAATTTCGACTCTTTAGCTCCATTGGTGCAGCCTGTACGCATGATACATACATAGCCAGCCAGCAGGACCGCCTTGAAAATTGAAAAAAACCTATGTTCACAGTTTTGGTTGACAGTTTCTAAAAACATTTCTATTAAAAGTTTATAATGTTTATCATAAACATTGAACAAAAAAAAAAAAAAAAATTCTCTCATTCACAGAGGTGGCATAAAGAGTCTTCCCCATCTGTACATTCCTCATGTGCCCAATCTTTACAGTTAATACACATTTCTCCCCATGGGCTAAGTTTGACCAGTTTTCCTGCACGCAAGACACCAACAATCTTTTGTAGTCTTCTCTTTCTCCCATTTCCAGTAGACTTCTGAAACTGTTTAGTGTCCAGGTTCCTTTGCTCTTTTTTTCTAGGGACTCTTATAATTTCTTCTCAGGTGTGTTAGTATAGCTGTGTGGCATTTTTCTTGGACTAGCCTTTCTAAACGGTTGCAATGACTCAGGAGTTTTGATTACGCGCGTTGCTTTACAAAGTGTAACAACTAGCCCCGACCCGACCATTCTATTTCCCCCGACGTAATTTAGGCCATAAAATCAAATTCTTGGAAAATAAAGTCTACACAAATAATCAAGCGAGTTTTATTGAGCTGTGTTTTCTACAAGGTCTATAAAATCTTTTGTAGAGGCCAGAATACTTACTCAAGGTGTCCAAAATCGTTTTTATTTAGTTTTGGAGAGAGTGTTGTGCGACGTGGCTTCCATCCTCTCACAATATGATGTTGATGCCTGCCCACAACAAGAAGCTGGGCACGATCTGTCATCGCTTATTGAAACAGTGTATCAACTTGCCCCTGTATATACAACTAGCCCCACATGTACATGACATGTATTGATACCACTTTTTAAAATATAGTTACTTAAACAAAGGCGAACAATTCTTCTTCCAGACAGCAAAGAATATAGGACAATATTATGGTTATTTTTTTATAACAGAAATTAGTGACTAATCTTCGGGGTCTTCATGAAAAACAAAATGACTTAAATATGAAAATTTGTAATAAGATTTTTGTTTTTGGAAATAATTTAAATTTCTTGAACTTTTCTTAACATATTTTTCATAACTTCTTGCTCAAAATCTTTTTCTTGTCTAACTTTGAGAAGAGTCATTAACAATCCAAATTTTGTTCAGACAATTGAACTCCTCATTTTTTCCTCTTTTCTTACAGATTATACACCTGACAAAGGCTGAAGAATGAATCAGCCAAAACGTTATGTTAATAACATCAAGAACACAAAGGAGGAGGTCAATTGTCTGAACAAAATTTTGAATTCTCTTCTCTTTAATGTCCCTCCCTATTGCCAGTAAAAAATACACAACTATCTCAGCCACAAGGCAGTCTCCAGTCAACCTATATCTACAAACAGAAATTAAGGTTTTCTCATTCCTATTATCCCCCCTTAAACGTTCAGAAATCAATCACAACTTTTGATCAATCATCAATACCTTTTTATCCAAATTGTTCTATCTAGTGTAAGTAATCTTTTCTTGGGATCTTCAAGTTGTTGCAAGTGGCAGGTCTAAAATTTTACACTGAATTTTAGATTTGTCAGCTGGTGTGGGGGACTTATTAACATATTAACATGCAAAAAGATTTCCTATTAGAATTAAGAGGCTTGGTTGGTTGGTTGGTTAGATAGCTGTATATTTACCTGCAGTGCCACAGGTTAGTGTTCTTAACCCAGATAAGTCATGATTTCAAATGTTAATCTTCCAGACACACAAGCCCTCCCTCCTTGGCACATCACACTCTTCCTACTCCCATAATAGCCTTGTATTGTACTGAGCTAAGCTTAGGAAATATCATAGTTAAAAGCTAAAATTGGGGGAGGATGGTTGCAAAATACACAAGTGTAATATTTTAACAATTTTATTTATTTATATCAACAAAGTACCAGCTCTGTACAGTGGTCTTACTCTTATGTATTTCTTCTTATAAAAGGCTATTTTTGCTTAGTTCAAATAATAAAATGCTTCTGCTTTTGTCTATATTTTAAAAGATTTTGCTTAATATCAAGTCTGAATTTGGGATAATCTTGATATATACTAAGCTTAGTTTAGTACAGTACAAAGCTAAATGTGGGGAAATGATGGCAGGAAGATCCTGTTGTGTGAATTTTTCAAGCAGGGAGAGACTGGCAGATTGGAAAACTAGCATTCAAAATCCTGGCTATTACCTGGGCTTGAATAATGACCTCCAACACCAATGGGAAATGCATAACTATGTCAGATTCAAAAATCATAAAACACTCAGATGAAAATGTGTGTCATGAAAGAAGGACTACAGGAATCTTTTTAAAAAAATGTTTTCTTTAAATTGCTGTGATACTTTTCTTTTCAGGAGACATTTTGCTGTAAAGTTGGAAAATGAGGTGGTGGTGGGGGGGGGTCATACCTTAAAATAAGCTTTTTACAAATATGATGCTTATGGGAGCTCATATTCTACACAAATAAATATGGTAAATATCTTCCAATGCTAGAAAAGCATTTCAAAATACTCAATATCTAATATTTATCAACCAATGTACTGGAGTATTCCAACAGATATTTGTTTTTGGTGGATCTTCATACTTTTTCCTATTCCTTTAGTCGAACTGTTCAACAGCAGAAATCTTGTGGGTTTTTTTCTTGTTTGTTGGGAGTGCAATATTTTAGACAAGAATTAAATCCACAAAAAAGAAACTTCCCTTTAATTCCAATCTTTAGTTTTCAAGTAACTGCAGATATTTACTGGATTCAAGTGGTTCACCATTGGAAATCAAAATCACTAACAATGACTGGTGTGATAAGTTTGCTAACTATTGCTCTGCAGCAGGCACCAATATCTCAAATTACAGTAGAGAATGTTATTTGGTTAATTTCATTGTTTGTCTTGTGACAGGAGTGGTTATAAGATATTTACCTAAGTTCATTGTAGGTATTTAATAAGCTTAACATAGCTTATGGGTTTGATCAAGGCTAAAGTAGTGGGGAATTGATTTCACTAGCAGTGGTCTGCAAGATGAACAAACTAACCCTTACTCTATGGCAGGCACCAGAGTCTCAAGTTGCCTTATGTAAAGAAAGTGATTTAGTTGTTCAATTTGGTTTTACAAACATCATGACATTAAAAGGCATTAAAGCAGAAGTTCATAGGTGGAATGTCTCAGCACACAATCCACTGAATTAATTAAAGACCATCCCTGTATATCAAATTTACTGTACTTTTAAACTATCTTTTGGACCAAATGAAAAGAAACTTGAATCACTTATCTGTAAGATATGAACCAATATTTTGCCATTTATTTTCAATATCCTTTCCTACAAACTATTTTACTAACAGGCAAACATGACAATATAACCTATTTCCTCTATGTCTAATCTGAAATGAATACACCTAACAGGAGTTTGATGAATAAAAATTCAAATATAGCTATTGTAAACCTTGGTTTACTAGAAGTGACTTCTAAATAAATGCAGGAACGTGTCTGAGAATTAAAGAAAACAAAATGCTTACTTCGTTGTGTTGGTGTTAATATCAGGCGATATTTCTTTCATCAATTTTTTTCTTTTTTTCATCTTTCCTCCTTCTCTTCCTTTTCACAGCTTCTGTCTTTCTGAGTTTTCTTTCTTTCTTGAAGCTTCAATTTTTCCTTTTATCTTTCATCATCTGGTCGTTGTGGCATATTCAATGTTCTAGTGTTTCTTTGTTCTTTTTCTCTCTCCATCTTCTGTGTTTTTCATCATTTGGCCGTGATTTCGTCCAGTATCGTGCATCCAATTTTGGTGCACAACCCCAATGTTGTAGCCGTGGTAACTTCATTTTTTCTTTTTCATAATCATAGGCCCCCCATATTCGTTGTGGCCATGGCAAACCCAGAGTTCGATCTTCAATCCCATGTTTGGAGATTCTGATTGCGGCAACCAGTTTTGCATATGTACCATGATGCATCCGTGTGGTGCACCGCCAAGATACCGTTGTGGAAACTCCGGCACTTGATGAGACTTCAGTCGTTGGTTCTTCAGGTTACAGCTGAAAAATGGGAAGATGGGTCATCTCGAAAGATAACGAGGCAATGCGAAAAATAGGTGTTTTTAGTAATTCAATTATTTTCAGTTTTTAGAAACTGCCCGATAAAATGAGAAGAACAAAGCGAACCACTATTTCCTACATCTACCCCTCGCACCCCCCATCCCATCTTACCGTGGTCAACTCTTACTCATCATAGTAGTCCCAACGCCTGGTCCTAGACATTCCAGGTCTGCCCTGTCCGGCTTTGGTCGTCCAACTGATCTCCCTCCAAAATAACTTCCCCTTTCTTCTGCCAGCCAATCCACCCGTTGCCCATAGTTATCCTCATTCCCAGATGATCTACTTTCCGTGGAAGACCTCTTTAAACTCAAGTTTTTCTGAGACACTATACTAACATGCAAAAATGCTCTATTTCTATTAGCTCCCACACTACTTTGCTACACTATGATCATTGAGAGATGCAACTGAAATAAAAAGACTAACTATGAAAATGAAAAATACTTTCAGTGTTCTAGATGTTATAAAATATTAAAATTCTAAAACTTCAAAATTTTAAAATCCATAAAATTTTAATGAATGTGCCTTTTGATCGATGTACATGTTATGGCTTCTTAGGCCATTTTCAACATCCTGATTGAAATAAAAATAACGTTACTCAGGGGCCAACAATAGCTGAAACTTGTATAGTTATTGAATAAGCTTAGTTCAGTCTCGCACAAGGTCATTATTGGGAGTACCCAGTAACATCTGATCTCACCATACTACCAAATTGATTAAGAGACAAGATTGGTAACTATCACTTTACATCAGATGCCTTAACAAGATGTTTACTAATTTTAGCTTACATTGCCACAAGGCCACAGTAGTGGGGCACCAGTGAGGACTAAACTCATTACACTAGCAAATTAGTTTGCAACGTTTGCTCACCATCATTCTGCAACAGGTGCCTTAAGTAGATATTTACTAAGCTTTGCTTAGTCTGGCAGAGGACTAATGAGGCTCAAACTCACGTAAGTGTCCATGAAACTAGCTCGTTAACCATTGCTCTATGGCAGGCATCCTGGCTGAAACTTTTATAGTACGTCTGAATGCAATACAGAACAGCAGCAGATAAACAAAGAGATTTTGTCAAACTGAGTTGACTGTGTGTTCCCCCTCCGTAACCAGAACAATCCTCACTTAATTTAGGAGAGTAAACTCTTCACTATGTCTATCCTGTCACGTTAAACCAAACCGATATAAAATTAACATTTCCGTACCGTGATTTGAAATCACAACCAAGTGATCCAAACTGACAAGCCTTGTGTATTTATGAATGTATTTATTATATATACAATACAAAAGTTGCAGTAATCATCATCAGTTGGAATAGAAGTTGGAGTGGAGTTTTACCCTGCAGCAGCCAGGATTGTTTTTTCTTTCTTTCTTGCAGGTTTGTTTATTCCAAATCAGACATTAATTTGTGGTTCAACTTGTCAACAGATCAGATTCCTTCTTTCATGCTTGCTTTCATGTTGCATATTCCTGACAATCAGCTGCCACAATAACTCCCCACAATCAAGTCATCTCTGTTCTTTTTGTCCTATATTCAACACATTGAATATATCAATAGTGCATTTTCTTTATTTCACACATTTGGACAAATATCTTCATTTTTGTTGTTTTTATCACAACCTGTTGGCTTGTGTTATTCAGCCTTCTCATACTGTCTGAAGTTATGACACAAAGTATTTTCATTATTCCACACATTATTCAGACTAGTATCCTGTTTTTGTTCTTCGGGTATATATACAGTGTTTAGAGATCTTTAAGCGACTCCTAAAGGACTACCAGATGCAATATACACCCCATGAAAGTTGACAAACTTATTAGCCAAAACAACAAAATGCATTTTCAGCCTGAATTTCTCAGGGGTTTTTTGGGGTTTTTTATATTTTTTTTTTTTTACACAAATCAGTGATTCATATATATAAAATCTTTTAAATAAAGAAATGTGCATGTCCAGACCATATAGACAGCAAAACTACCACAGTAAACCCTCGCTATAACAAAGCTCAGTATAACAAATTTCGACTTTAACGAACTCGTGGATCATGCAAACTGACTTCAGATTCACCAAACGAAGTTGAATAAATGTGAGAACCGATCACCAATCACACACGTGCCAAGACTGATGGGATACGTTGGTATGACGGAATTCTGGCAGATGTGTACGTGGTTACAGCATGGCGTAGTCTCCTTGGATACATGTTTTTCATTCTGCACTTACCACATTTTGTTTTTAGCATGCATCTCTGCCATGGCTTCTAAATGTATTGATTGATTGTTTTGTTTAACGACACATTGACCCTTGGTGGTTCATTTAGTGCCGAATTCAGTGACTAGAGACTTGAAGGGGGAGAATCCCAAATCCCTGTCACTGAGACAAATGCCACAAGGACAGGAATAAAGGGGCGGAGATCCCAAAAGCTTCTCAGGACAAATCCTGATCATGCTAATGGTGATTGCCTCCCGACCAGCTGTGCAACTTCTCCCAGGACGATACTGAGCATGCCACAAGGATCCCTGAAGGGCCATGGTTCTCTGAACTTTGAAGCCATAGCAGCTTTGAAGTGCAGATACTCCACTTTGATCCTAGCCACAGCCAAGATATCCTGTCCTCCCAGGACAATACCCGAGCATGCCACAAGGATCCCCGAAAGCCATGGCGGTTTTGAAGAACAGATACTACACTTTGATCTTAGCCTTCTAAATGTAGTACACCTATGTATACTCTTTCCAGGAAGTGCAGGAGGAATATATTGTCTCTGAAGACATAGCCTGAAGTTATTAAGGAACATGAGTATTGCAAGAGCTGGACTGAACTCATGAAAAAGTATGGTTTCAAATATATTTTATTTGATATTTTATAAAATTGTACATACATAACATTAGTTATTTGCGTGAAGAGATAAGGTTGAATATAGGATGAGGGGCAATCAAACTGCCTTTGAATTTACAGAACGATGTTCATTAAATTCAGTGAACTACCAAACAAGGGGCAACTATCGGGTATAACAAACTTTTAGTTTTAAGACTCCCAATTAGTTTGTTATAGCAAGGGTTTACAGTATATGAGCGTTGTAAATATACTAGCAAATAGTTGTAAGGATACGTGTAAAATACAAAATTCATTAATTTTTATTTTCTGTAAAATCTAACATTGAATAACTATGATCATACAGACTTTGATAATTACAAAGAGGCTCTTTAAAGGCATTTCAAAGTTGTAGAAGCAAAGAACCTAGATATATTACTATTATATCATATACTGGCCCTTGTCAAGGTTGACAACGGGTTTAACAACCTTTTACAGTTATTACTGCCTGTGCAGTAGTTGCATGAGAGGGGTTTGCCCAAGGTCTCATCCATCCACTCTCTTCTGTCAACCATCGTGGCATCCCAGAGACAAGATATTTTTTGTCAAGATGTCTAGTGGTGGGACAAAGTGCAGAAAGAAGTGGATTTATGCCTTTTAGAAGGGCATTAGTATGAAGTGAACATAAGCAGCTGAAATGTGTTGATAACTTACTTTGTACCTCATTCAGTTTATCTATTAACAGCTCTTAGACTGATTATGTTATCTATTAACAGCTCTTAGACTGAGAAACATTTGGTTAACATATTTCCCACCATACATTTTTCCTTCCCAATTTTGCTTCATCACGCCAACTCCCACCCTACACATTAGGTTAGTAAATATGATAAGCTTAGTATAAATATCATAAACTGTGGTAGCTGGAGAGGAACAGACCAATTTTTATCACATTTTAAAAGTTTGTGTTATTTTCTTATATGATATTTATTTTGCATAGTGTGGTATGAGGTCAAATGAGGGTAAAATGAAGGGTTGTGTTATGTCAATCTTCCAAGTAGGGATGTGCTGCCTGTCTGCCTTGAAAATCAGCATTCAAAATCCTGGGTTCAACCAGCAACCACTGACATTGGTGGTAAATATGCAAGCATCTCAACCACCAAAATATATATTCTATGTATTTATCAATATATCTCTTGACCGTGGGTCAAATTGGTAGCCAAGATAGTTGGGTGTTTGCGTTCAGTGCCTGGAGTCGGTGGTTGAGCCCAGGTAAAAAGCCAGGATTTCAAATGTTAATTTTCAAGGCAATAAAGCCTTGCCCTAGTGGGTGCAGGTGGCCTAACAGTTAACAGCACGGAATCGGCGAACCGAATTCAAATTCTGGCTGGGACAGTTTGCATAAACATAGTAGTAATAGCCCCTTTGGGAAAGGCATGAATCAACTTTTCCCCCAGCTGAAACCCTTTAGCCCCGTAAGGCAGTTCATCTTGTGTACCAGGCTAGTAACGCAGTCCCTCCAAAAAAACAATTGCTTAATAAATGATATTTATTTACTAAGCTTACTTTGTGGGGTAGTGCTGGGGGTTGGCATGGTGAAGCAAAAATATATGATGGGAAATATTGTTAACCGAATGTTTCCCAGTAAAAGATAATCAGGCTAAGAGCTGTTAAACTGAATAAGGGTTTATTTGTTGTTTTTCATACATATGTCAGATTAGACAATTTATAAAAGTAGTTTACATCATACACAGCGTCAAGTCCAATGTTGTGAGTGATAGGTAATCTGCTGTGCAAACTGGTCAGTATTTGAAACCAGGAGAATTGACTGTTATATTTAAGCAACCCTTCTTTCTAATTGAAATATTGTGAACCTTTAGACTGAACTGTTGAGAAGTTGCTCATCAGAATGTCCTTAAGGATGTTTATTGTTTAGCCAGTTAAATGCAATAAACGGAAAATAATACTGTTTTCTTGACTGAATTCATAAAATCCAACATGTGGTGTCAATGGTAAAATGAAAATGAATACACCTATAGTTAAAAAAGCAGACTTTTATTTTACTTTTTGATTTTTTTACATCAGTTAGTATTTTGTTGTAAACTGACCGAGTGCCCTCACCGTCTCAGGTTTCACAACAACCGTGATAATTTGGGACGCTAAACTACGACGAGTAGCCGTCGAAAGTACGTTTTTATGGATCGGTCGAGCCGTTTGTTTTATTGTTAATGTACGCACTCGGCCCGTGATCCGATTTTTAAATGCCTAAAAACACAGACCAATTACATTAGTCTTCGTCTAAACACGGTGCGTGTGTGTGTGTCATACGCGGAGTTCGAGTTCAGGCAAAAGCCAGATAAGCTCTCCCATTGGAAAATTGACATAATCTTCCAAAATCCACCTGGTGTTCACATTAAAATAAAATGTTCTAAAAACAAAAAAAACAAAAAATAATTACAAAATTTATTTTTTTTAAATTTAAAAATAAAATGTACTAAGTTAGGCTTCGGCTGATACCACTTTCCTCGGACGACAAGCTATAATGACGTTTTTCTGCACATTGCACAACAAGAGAGTCATATTCGGAATCTAACGTATTTCTTGGAACATGATATCCCAAGAATTTGTACGATGATTCTGTTTGCTTCCTGCAACAATGGAAATTTTCCAATCCACCAGACGTTAAGAATAAAGCACTTGAGCAATTTTTTATTACTTGAAAATAAAGAAAATTTTCCTGTGGCAAAATTTGAAAACTTTTTTCTAACTAGTGACGAATTTTTAAAAGGCCATAATCTCATTCAATCGTGATAATTCAAGTTTTAATGTGTACTTTTTTGTGGGCTTTTTTTGACAGCAGTTAATTTATGAATGAAGTTTTAAAGATTCAATCTAAAACCGATTTAATAATTTGGAATCCAAAATTCATTTTAAGACTAGTGTCTAAAGTTCTTAAAATGTTCTTCGAATAACCGTTTAATTGACTTTAATTTTTAAGATTTTATAGAGTTTTAAATAAAGACTTTTCCTTCAGTTAAAACTGATTTACTTAAAAATTAATCCAAAGTAATTGAATCTGAAAAGTTGTGTTTAAAACTTTTTTTTTTATTTTTTTTAAATTTTTTTTAAATGCTGTGAAATTAATGTTAACTAAAGTAAATATTCAAACTTCTTTGGTTTTTTTCAGATAACCGTTTTTTGAATTTACTTTCAGATTACACAACTTATGTAGATTTTTTTTAAAACCGCTTTGTCAACTTATGAAGCGACTTTGGCATTAAAAAGCAAAAATATTTTTTAAAATTTAAATATAAAATATTTCGAACGTCGCCCAACATGAAAATAATTTAACCGTATGTTTAAACAACAATAGAACTTGTTACATCACGTGTCTTCGTCGTCTTCAGTAAAACGCAAGTCATGTTATTTCAATTATCGTGTTATTCACATTATCATTTAATTACGAATTAAAAGCAAAATATTAAGAAATTCAACCGTTTTATCGCAGACTTAAAATACGAACTGTAAAATTTCAACGCAAGCAGAAAGGATCGACATTGAATTGAAAAAGGTTAACGAAGAAAAAAGCGATTTGAAATTTCTGATTTAATTTGATCACAAGAAGGCTACACCAATACATACAAATAAAGTATGCTCCTTTTTCTTTTAAATGCATACAAACAATTTAACCCAAGTTTTGTAATAACATTTGTATTTTTAATATTGAAATTATAAAAAAAAGAGACAAGCACATGTCCGTCACCTACACGCACCTTGAGCGTCTCAATGTGTTTTATTCGTAATCTTAAGTAAAGTAAACACGCTAATAAAATGGTAAGAAGGTGTTACTGTTTGACATTAAACAAAAAATCCGAATATTTTTACCTGGTCTCATATTGTACACGTTTTGTTTAAAATTTAGCAGTATATATTTCTTTCGAGGTCATTTTAGACATGATGAAAGATGAAAAAAAAACAAAACGGATCTTAACGAACGAGAAATTACACACTACAGCTAAAAAAAAAAAAAAAAAAAAAAAAAAATTTACGATAAGTTGATCATGAGATCAATACAATAATACATCTTTATTTAAAACAATTTTGCTTCACACAAATTGTGTTGCAACACAGACACAATAAAATGAATTTTCCGTTTTCTTTGTTTTCCAGGGGGGGGAAAAAAGCATTGTGGATTTTTTTGCCTTTGATGACATCAGAAATAAATTAAAATTTTGCTTTTAAAGTTAAGTTTGTTTGCAACTCAAAAGGTATGAGAAAAAACAAAATAGTCACGAAAATTAGTAATAATGAATCAAATCGAAAGACAAAAAAAAAAGACGAATAACAATAAACAAACCTAAGGTGTTTTTACTTACCTCGTATTGTATATATTGTTTCCTCCATTCCGGAGTGATATGGGCTCCAAGGTGCTCTGCAAATTTCATGTTGAATGTTCAGAACAACCGCAGGTAAATTCGCTTCTCCAGAGTTGCTAACTTAATGAACGGAAACTGCTTAAAAGCATGAAGATAAATGAATCTGGGGGACTTAAAAATTATTTCTTTTGTCAGTGCGCGTGTACTGTGTTTTAATGATAAAATTCCGCTTTAAAAAAAAAAAAAATGAAGAAAAATTCAATGTAGATCAGTTCGTTTCTTGGCTTTTTTTTTTTTTGCTTTCGTTTTTTTGCTTTGTTGGAAATAATTTCAAACTCCACGGGGGTTGTTATCGTAATAAAAAAAAATCGTAGTTATTGTAAAATTCCTTTCAAAAAACTGTATAAACTCAACGTTCTAGCACTATAGTACTTTTTTTTTTAACCTGAGCTCATATTTTGGTTTCACTGTTTTTTGTTTTTTTTAATTCAGTGCGTTTTTACTTGGTATGTATATGTGTTTGTAAAAACCTGTTACTAATATAAAAAAAATAACTGTATCCATTCAACAAAATAAGTGATGTGTAAAATTGATACTACACAGGGCGACAGAAGTGTTCTTGTTGCTAACATCCGTCCGTGGTATAAGAATGGCTATTGGCTGCTTTTAAATTTTTTTCCCAAGAATTTTATGTGTTTCCATAGTTTTTAAACCAAGAAACATATTCGAGCTGTTTTATGATCGCACTAAATTTGTAAATATGCAATAGAGTTCCATATTTTGCACATAGTGGTGTTGTTTTCATATGCGTCATTATGTTGTTTGTTTGTTTAAATAACGAACGTTGTCTACTCGTCTCTTATCGCAAAAAATATCTTGTTATACATCAGCAAAATTCGGGAAGTAATTTGCACATTAGCAGTTAGATGCGTAACGTAATAAATACGTAAAAACAACAGAAAGAAAAAGAAAAAAAAAACCGAATAAAACTGATTTCAAGAAATCACCGGCTACATTTTAAAAGACGTGGTACGGTGGTGGAGATGAGAGTTCTGTAGTTTTCTGTTTTTGGTTCGAAGGAGTCGTCAATCGAAGTAGTAAGGACATAGATTTAGAGAATAAACAAATGCATAGAGAACACTGAACATTAACATGAACAAGAAAAGCACCCTCAGTAGATAGTGCGGTAGTTACGTTAGTGCCAATCCCATCTGTTCGCTAGTGACAAGGGTCCCAAAAGACCGTAACAACTGACAGGACAAGGTTGCAGCTAGAGAGCCATTCATTACTTGATACTACACAATCACTGTTCTGTGTTACACATTACCTCGCATTTACTGCTGCTACTATGACTGCTGCTGATACTTTAACAAACAGCTGTTTTTACTATCAATATTATTAAACCCTAAGCGTGTTTCTGTATCCTGCATGTAAGAACATTTTCTTTTTTATGGTTTAATTTTCAGTTTCCTTCTTTTTCCTCATTTTAAGGGTTGCTCACGTTTTTTTCATTCTTATTAAAATCTATATTGCGTAACGATCGCGACTGAAAGACAGACGGATTTGGACGCATCATAAAGTATGTAATGTACGTATAATAAGGTTTTTTTCTTTCTTTTTCACAGATTAGCTGGTACAGGTGTCGCTCGTGGTTGTTACAAGGAAATTTGCCCCCTTTTCTGCTGTGTAACTAATTGCAGTAAAGAACGGATGTGACGTAACACACGTTTCGCGCAAGTGCCCGGATGTCTTTGCGAAATCATGAATGATCTCCTCTTCTCATAGCCTCTAAATTAATAGCGTAACAGCTCCGTTCATAACTGTCTCTGCACACCTTTAATTAATGATAGAACGAGCCATCGTTATGGTGAAAAGGCAGAGGGGATAGAAAGGAAGAAAATGGTGGAAATAATAAGAGATTCCGTTGTCATGGTAATTAAAAACGCCACGGAGACGCTACGTTTGCTTCTATGAAACGGGAGAAAGAAAGTAAGCGGATTGTTGTGGCAAAACACTGACAGGCCTTGACGAAACTGAATGCTTCAAGAGAAAGGTACGGTAATAGGGTAGGAAGAGAGAAGCAGAAAAAAAGAACAGTTTCGTACGAGGAAGAGAAAGAGAAGATTTATTTATTTATTTCCCATTCAATTGTCTCAGGATTACGGGTATCCCGCCATATACATTTAGTATTTATTATTTGCTCAGCTTAGTTAAGTCTGGCACAAGGCCAAATGGGGTGTATCTTTAAAGCAGGAAGGTTGTGTTGCGCAAGTGAGGAGGCCTGCTTATCTGCCTTAAAATTCAGCATTCGAAATCTTTGTTTTCACTTGGACTCGAACACCGGCCTCTAGCACACGACAGGTGAAAAATTCAAAATAAAGATGCAACTATCCTAGCCATGAGGCAGTCGAAAAGAACAGGCTAGGCTTAGCTTAGTACAACGCAAAGTCTAAATAGGAGGTGAATGAAAGTATGAAGATTGTGTTGCAAATTTTACATGCCTGCTTACTAGAAAATACACAACTATCTCAGCCATGAAACGGGCCCGACATTATCTTATCTGTAGTATCATTCATTTTTAAACGCTATGTTTACTTCTAGAAAGACAAGATTACACAAATATATTTTCAAAAAGATAGTACCGAAGATAACATCTCTTTCTAGCAACTAATCAACAGGAGTGGCTTCAGCGAAAAAAGTTAAATAATAGCTACTAAAATTTTAAAAAATAAGTAATAGCTACTATTAATAATATAATAATACTTTAATGATAACAAATATTAATCATCGTTATGATTTAGAAATTGTGGAAGAGTCGTGCCCATACTGATCGGAACACGGGGAACAGCCCTAAAAACCTTTACGGGAAGCGCCTACTGTAACGCGCAGACTATTGTGCTAATATGATGCGTCCGACCCTCACTGGATGTCGTACAATTGTGGCCTTGTGTCAGACCAATAGTAGAGTCAAATATCAAGGATCCGTGACCGTTGTCTGGGGAACTAGGGTTGAAAGCATTTCTAGGTCCCTAGAACATGCTGATCAAAATTATCTAAAGAATTTGGGCTTAGTCGACGGGGCGCCTTTTCATAATGATAACATGTTTCTATACATTGGAATGTTAGTAAAACGCGAGATATTGAGTAAAAATGGCGGTAATCCTTGGTACACGGATGTGAAATAGTAGTTAATCACAGCATACAAAGGCTCCAAAAATTAAACTATACAACGTATTGATTAGATATTAACACAATAATGAAATTAAAAGGCATCAATACTTTTTGGAGCCTTTGTATGACTTTTTGA
>VCCN01000462.1:4725908-4739071 GCA_006491835.1 Architeuthis dux | reverse complement strand
TACAATAATTATAGTGTCACTTTCTCAAATTTGATAAAGACCATAAAGACCAGACCAGAATTTCAGATTCTGCTTTTTAAGGCAAGGAGGTCTTCCTGCTTGGAAAATCTATGCGATACAATCTCTGTACCTCAATAACAGTCACTACATTTTACGACTTGTAAAATCTGATATACCAAGAAGCGTAAATATTTATCTAATATCTACCTTTTTTTATATATTTCCATTCCAGATCAAGGCTCTCCACCTTCTTGGATAAATTCCAACGCAAAAAAAAACCCACGATCGTTTCAGATGATGTTGATCTTCCAACCCATTTTCGGACAATTGGACGTATTTTGGAGATGTGTTTGGATGGCACCCGTATCATTGAGCTGACACAACCTCCTCATGGTTTGTGTGGGATTTATATGGCAAGAATCGAGCACAACTTTGGCCACGGTAAGACAATTCTTGTTAAATTGAGGAATTATCAACATTCATTTATCATTCATTAGGAGGATTCTTGCAAATTCCGCAGTGCACTTAAAAAATAAGACACAAAGTGGAGCTGTTGAGTGGACTAATGGTTACCAGTACAGAAAATAGAATTGGTGAACTGAATTTCAATTTCAATTATGCATTAATGCCATTCAGAAAGACATGAATCCATTTTTCCATGTGCTCTGTCCCATTGCCAGATATCTTACCACTGGTATGGAGTGATGGTTGATAGAGAAGATAGAGAGTTGGTGAGTTCTTCAGCAAACCATTCTCCATAACTACCTTACCTTTCCAGGCAGTGGCAGCCAAACACTGTTATCCCTATGGTCAACATAGATGGAGGTCCAATCAATTCATATAGTTTGGTAATAGGGAAAAAGAAAGTGTATTATTTACAGGCTTAAATATTTACAAATTTGTTATCATAATAAAGAAAAAAAATTAATAGTTGTCAATAGTTTCAAACAAATTATTCCTTTGACCATTTGTTTGTAATTTGTTCTGAGATTTGGAGAAAGAGGAAATATTGCATTTTCAACTAAGAACAGTAACGGAACTGAAAACGGCTATGAAAGATTATTTCCTTAAATTCCAATCATCAACATGGAAGAAAATGTCCCAAAGAACATGGGACAAAAAATCAAATTTTTGTCTGAACTTCTGAGATGAGATATTGTTACTAATATACATTGATTTATTCAGACCAGTCTCCTCATCTTTGTTGTTTTTGTAACACATCAGCTGATGTACATTCCAGCCTTTCTCAAGTTTCTTCGGCATTTGGAAGCCTTGTGTGAATGTTGAACAAAACCGTTTATTCAATCTGTGGAGGTATGTTGATTTCATTCTTATACCTATCATGCCCTGTGCCCTTCCTAGGGAATTTTTCAGAACTCATCAATTCTTCTTTATGATGTTGATCTGCCTCGCCACTGAGCTATATATGTATATTTCTCCACTGCGTGAGCCAAGGATTGAATTTATGATCTCAAGGGAACTAGATAAGCTTTGAGCAGTGCTTTTATCCCCTGGGCCATGTCCCATGACAGGTATATGAATTAGAACAGCATACCCCTGTGGATTAAATAAAAGGCTTCATACAACATTCACAGAATGCAACCAAATGCAACAAACACCTGAGGTAGGCTGGAGAGTATAGCAACTTAAATGTTGTGACAAAAACAACAAAGAGAAGGAAACTGGTTCAAATGAATCAATGTATAATAGAAAAATAAAGATTCGAGGCAAAGAACAACATTTAAAATATGGGTCAGCCATGGATCCTGACAAAGCCGCCTTGAAGTCCAGACTTGATCACTTGTAATAATTCATTTTGGGTTACAATGAAAGACAAACTTTTGCAACTTTGCTTAAGAATGGTTAAGAAACTGAAAACAGCTCTAAAAGATTGTTTCCTTGAATTACAACCATCAATTTGGAAGATGTCCTCAAAGAACATATGGAAAAAATCAAATTCTGTGTTGAGAATGGAGAATGACATACAAGTGTAGTAAGTTTTCCAGATAAAGATTGTCCACCTTCTTGGATAAATTCCAATAATAAAATATAAGATTTTGAAATTAAATAAAGTTTATTTAATTGCAATGTTAAGTTATTTATTAACTTTTATAAGATTTTTATTTCTTTTATAAGAGCTTATACAAGGGTAGATCAGTAAGTCCATTGCCTGCCACAGTTATTAGAATTTTGACCTGAAATTTCTACTGTATAATGTTCAAGCTATGTGATTAAAGGAGAAGCGTTAGGTTAAGTTCATTGACAAGGAAGGAGATTATGTTGGAAAATAAATATTTGTTGTCATGACCTCTGGACAGCAGGAGTTGGTTTGTGTTATTCTAGACAGTTGACCTTGGGGTCAACCTCAGCATCTCGAACTTGCTGCGCTTTTAGGTAAAATCACCAGACAGAGTCAACTTATGGATGAGCCTGGTCACACCTATTTGGCGTCTCCTAAATCAGGCCATATCTAAAGATCAGCTAAATCTTCTAAATACTAACCACACTCTATTCTATTTTTCCTCCCTATTGTCTCAACTACTAACCAGTACTAAAGCCACTAACTAATGTTAATACTTAAGAAGAAACAGATGAACTGAAAGAATTGACTGTTCACATTGTGTTTCTACATAGAAAAAAGGTAGGTTGTTTTTTATATTGTTTGACATTTTGACTTCCTTCGAAGTCCAAGTCATCACATTTGTTGTGTAAAATAAATGCCTTTTTCATCATTAGGTTTTGGACTTATTGATGTACCTGTGTAATCTAATTTAGATATGGAAAGGTCTGATAATTGTATTTATTTATTTACTTATTTCATTCCTGAAATTCTTTTTTTCTTTCTAGGCATTTATGTATCCAGATTTTGTGATGGCTATCCTGCAAAGATGTTCTCTGGTCTTCTTGCAATTGGTGATCAGATTCTGGAAATAAATGGTATCCCCACAGACAAGATGACTGTCGAAGAATGCCATGACATGGTGGCTTCACGGGACACACTTATCCTTCGAGTGATGGCTGACCCTACCAATTACAGGGCATCGACACTCCCGCGTTGATATTGGCCAAACAAATATATACTAATATTCTAACTTGTATAGAGAATTACAATATACAAAAATACTTGCTTATTGAAAAAATTACATCTTGAAATTAGTAAACAGTGGAGTCTTGATTTTACTTGACAAAAGGGAAAAGATAAAAATGCTGAATTACTCAGAAATGAGAGTGTTCTGTTTATACAAATTTGGTAACACTATGTAAAAATTAAAATTAGCAATGTCTTTATATAAGAAGAATTGATAATTGAAACTTTTCTCTTAAACCTGAAAGAACATCGCTATCAATGTTAGTAAGCTATTGCTGGACAGTAGCTAAAAGTGAGGACGGATGTCTCCAAACTTATATAAAACAAATAACTTTTGAAGCTGATTATCATTCTACTGGCTCAGGACAACCTGCCTCATAAGCTGAGATAATTGGTGTCAGTGATCAGTGTTTGAGCCCAGGTAAAAATCAGGATGTTAAATGCTGATTTTCAAAGCAGGCAGACAGGCTATTAGTCTCCTCCCACTTGGAAGATTGGTACAACATAATCTTCCTACCAGCATCACCCCATCTCCATTCACGCTTGTGTCAGATTAAATTAAGTTTAATAATAAAAGAGGGCCTGCCTTGTGGTGGAGATAGTTGCATATTTCCCACTGGTGCCAGGGATCAGTGTTTAATCCTAGCTTAAAACTAGGAATTTGATTGCTACTCTACAAGGAAGCCAGGCTGCTCTTCCTCCTTGAAAGATTTGAGCATCACAATCTTCTTTCTGTTTGCCCCTTTTGGTTTTATACCAGACTAAGCTAAGCTCGGTAGTTATCTACAGACTTGGGTCTCCACTTTCATTATCAAATTTTTATTTGTTAGATTGAAAGCCAAAAATATTGATTTTGATTTTTTTCCATGTAAATGAAATAATCAAGTCTTTTCACCAAATCTCACATTCCTTGTTAAATGTGATACAATTTAAAACAGTCACACTTGTTCATTGTTATTTATGCTGATATAAATTCAGTTTGTTAATCTTATTTATTTCAATTTCTAACATTTTTGTTGTTGACTCATTTCACTGAAAAAATATTTATAAACATGTGAAATAATAAATACAAATATTTATTTACACATAAAACAAACTTATTTATAAATTATTTGGTTGTACTAATCAGCTTTCTCTTTAAGGAGAAATTTGATAGACTTTTTTTGCTTGTGAACATTCAATAGAGTAATGAGGAGTCATGATTTTCCCTCTGATTGATATCAAGTATTTTATATGGAGCGTTTAAATCATAATTTACAGTATTCTTATTAAAGTCCAATACTTTGTTCTCACCATAAGGATTCAGATTATATTGTCTATGTGAATACAGCCTTAATACTTGACTAGCTGGACCTGTGGAAATTCCACAGTCATTTTTAATACTCTGTTCATTTTCATGTGTGTATAAATATTTATTGTGCCAATAAATACATAAATGATTAAAACTGTTCAAGAATTTGCAATTTGAAAATATTAAGAATAAAATTTTTGTTCAGTTTCAATATATTATTATTTGCTTTCAATTTATTTAGTCATGTAACTTGACTTTGTGGTGGCCTTGTGCCATACTAAGCTAACCTTAGTAAAAAAAATATTAACTCTTAAATTCATTCTAGTAGTTTAAAAAACAAGTAATTCAAGGGGTGTAATTTCTGAATAAAGTTACCTACCTTACAGTTTTTGGTAATTTTTTAATTTCTTTTTAATTCAATTCACTAAAGAGTTCCATTTTTTCTCCTATTCATTGAAAAGTTCAACAGCAGTTACAAGCAGTCTATGAATCTAAGAGTTAAATTTGGTCATTTTTGTTTATTAATAATTTGTTTATTCTTGAGTACAAAATAAGACTAGGGTCACGTTATTTTCTTTCTTTTCTCTTGAGATAATTTTTTCCTGTAGCAAATCAATCTATCATAAGAACACTTTCCTTCTTCAGTCTTCAACATGAGAACTTTATGAATCTTCCTACAGCTAACTTTATTGATCTAATATTCTGCACTTTCTAATAAATATCTCTTGTTAAGTTAAATTGCATCTACCCTATTATTTATCGCATGCAACTATGAATACTTCCACTGTTATGCCTTTCGCTTCACTACATTATTTTAGCAGACAATTAGAAGGAAAAGAAAGAGTGAATCAAAAAACTTTGCCTCACACACAAAGTTTACACTTTCTTTACCTCCTAACCACAACCTGCTAGAAACTATGAGCTGCAGCAACTGTTCCTTAAGAAAATGACCATTTCAGATAGCTACTACTACTACTACGTTCCTTTCCCAACTAAGTAATTTAGTATTGATGTTAACCTGGTAGGGTTAAGTTTTAAGTAATACCAATGGAGTCAGATAGTAATAAACCTAATGAATATAATCCACGCATTACAGACCGCACGTTCAAGCAATACATACTAGTGTAGCGGTCACTTTTTACAAAGTACCAAAATAGGGTTTAGAATAGCAAACTGGTCTTGTCATTTCGACGAGGACCAGCTCTGAACCCTATGAAGTACGCAACTAATCATTAGCTCCCTTTTTGCGTGACGTCAACACGCCTATAAAAACCCTTGTCTATCCAAACTCATGGCCTTTTCGTAGCCTGTTTTCACTACAGCGCTATTTTAGCCCGTGTCTATATCTCTGGCACGTAAAACATCTCCCTCTTACCTAAAATCTTTGGTCATCCACAAACCCTTCCGAGAATGTTTAACGACCATCTATAATATAGTTTCTGGTAAAAGTCAGGTTTAGCGGAGCAACCCTTAAAAGTCTTCCTGACCAAAAACCATTTCCTTCATGCCTGGCATTTTCTCTACTTTCTGTCAGAAGCCCTCCTTTTCACCTAACACCGATTTCTTTTGTGAGAGCAGACACATTATTAAAGAGCTCTAATCGCCTACATAATTTAGTTTTTAATAACTAACACTGCCGTCTCACAAAATACATTTCGGAACGTGAAAAATGGCTAGAGGCAAAAGTCCCTCTTTCTTTCTTTTCTTTTCTTTTCGCCATCATCTCCCAAAAACAAATTACAATATGCATATATTCCTTTTTCCTTTTACCCCTTTTTTTCCGTACATATTATTTTTTTATTAAACATGGCCTGTTTAAACTTTAAACCCGACGCTTTTGTGTTTTTCATTCTTTTTCCTTTGTTCGATTTTACCGCCAAAAACCATACAGTCTTTTACGGTCCTTCCTCTTTTGACCCCTTGACCTTTCTTGCTGCTACTACCGGCTCCACGTGGTGACCATTTTTGCCATCGCTTTCAACTGTAGAAATGGTACTCATTCTTCTACAAACCCAAGTAACTTCCCTCCTGCCTCACCATTCATTACATATCCTACTTCAACTTTAATTAGTAACCCTCTTTAACATTTATTTTTCCTTTACTAATAACCCACCTTGTAGAGACCAGCTTGCGCTCTACACTAGTATGAGTACTACTTACTTATGTAAAACCAATTTTTGTTATGCAAAAGTAACGTAAATAAAGTTAAACATAAATATGACATACAGTTTTAAAACTTTTTCAGCTTTTTTTAAGTTGGCATGAGCAAGCCATGCAAACCTAGTTTCAGAAAACAGCTAATTTGGGTCAAAAGATTATTGAAATTGATGAGTTAGGTAAAACACTTAAAAATTCAAACTTAGTGAGATTTGACGTTTTTATAGTTCTGTTAGTCCATGTTTTGTAATTCGACACATGTAAATTCAGTTTACACTTTCGAAAAATAGATCAAATATTATACTGTAATATAAAATATAAGAAGAAAAAATACTTCTCCATTTTAGCTTCTGGAATGAAGTCAAATACATAAATAAAAGAAATTGCCTAATAATTACTTACTATACAATTTTTTCTGAAGTTCCCTCCAACAAGCAATTAGCTTCTATGTAGCCATTCTATGGAAGCAGTTAATATGCAAATTAAAATATTACTGACAATCAAACTTGGATATTGCCAACAGCAAACATATGTAACAATGACTAATTGCAAGCAGACTGCAGTGTTGCCAGTTTGACTACAAGTCTTATGGCAACCTTCACAGAAAATTGACAAAACTAAACAAAAGTAAAAAGTCTATTATTTTAAAAAATTTTAAATAGACCGTTATGTTAGATTGAGATTTTTTATTCCAAATTGATAGGAAAATTTACAAATTTGCCATCACTAGGATCACCTGGTAATTCAAGACAAATTCCCTGTTGAAAAAGCACCCCTACTCCATGGAAAGAATATGTTAGAACTAGGCGCCGACTATGTGGGGGCTTGGGGGCTCGAGCCACCCCTGGGAAAATTGTTAAGGGGCAGGGCCTCCTCTGGTATTAATTGACAAACAATTTAACACAGGTGCACCGTCAAGCTTTGTCACTATTAATTTAATTGGTTTTAAAAATGCACAAAAGTATTGCATTGTTTAGTTATATTTTTTCGTTTGATATGTTCAGAATGTATTTTACATTTAAGGTATTTAAAACAAAAATTTTTTCAGAACATGTTTTACATTTAAGGTATTTAAAACAAAGATTTGTTCAGAACATATTGTACATTAAAGGTATTAGAACAAAAATATTTAAAAAATATTTTAATCTATTTCAAATATTCTTTTGTTAATATTGGGTGTAATTATGATACAAGCATGGTAACCATTAATATTATTACTGATAATATATATGCAATTAAATCGAATAGCTTCAACGTAACGTTTTTTTTATTTGAGCCCCCATCCCCCGGTAAAACTAAAAGATAAGTGAAAACTTTAATTTTACAACAATCCAGGAACTGGTTCTGCAAACTTCTGTAATTTTAGTAACTGGTCTGCATGAACAGGTTGAATCTCACCACTGCCTCCAGCTTTACTCAAGTGGCTGTTGCATTCAGTAACCTTACAGAATACTTTAATTGATTCACAAGAAAACTAATATATTCTTTTTGTCTGAATTTATTAAATGGGATGTTACTATTATGCAATTTGAGTGTTGCCTGTCAGTGTGACAGTGTTTTAATGTTGAGATCATACTTTGGCCATTGTGGGTAATATCAGGTTTTGTCATTTTTGGTCATCCATATTTAAGCTGTCCTATTTTCATCACCTATTGGTAAGGAAGGGTGACTCATCACCCACCTCTGAACTGAGTTGACAGGTAGCAGACACGCTCTGTAAACAAATGTATTTTTCACTATATTTTAAGTAAAAAGTAAGTAATATTTTGATCAATATCCAGTTAAGTAATCATTAAATTAATTAATATTTGTTGAATCCCATTAGAAATCATCAACCAAAACTGTCAAAATAGGTTTCTTCAGTTCTCAAATCGGTCTGGCTGACTGGTTGGCTATGTATTTATCATGCGTACAGGCCACACCAATGGAGCTAGAGGTCTGAAAATTTCAATATTTACTCCTTATTAGGTCTTTTTTGTTGTTTTTTTAAATAGGTTTTTAGTGGGGGGATTCAATTTACAATATAAGTTTATGCTAAATTGATCCCTAGTTTGTGCCTGCTTGTTTTTAATTAATCACCCCAACACAGCATGTTGCCAAAAGATTTTGGTAACTCGAAGAAAAAGAATTATATTATCAAGAGAGAGTGGGGAAGTTTTGATATTTTTATTTTCACTTCGATATGCTGAGTGACTATGCAGACCTGTTTCTTTAATGGCTACTTCATTTTTGGAAGATTTTTAATTTCAGAGTTTGAATTTTTCTGTTAGCAGATATCAATCATGGTGTAATCAAAGTAATTTTGGCTGACAAAAATTGACATGACTATATATTTCATTAAAAACAGTCTAAAATCTTTTTTTTATGATACTGCCATTGATGTTCTTGGCAAGTTATTCATTAAGAAGAAAAATATAATTTTTGCACATTATCTTTTAGCCACAAGACAATTAACATCAGAAACTATTGATGAATTTCATCAAGAGCTGCACAAGTTAAGTTAAAAATGCCATCTTGTGGATGCTACCGCAGAACAGTACCGAACAGACTGCTAGGGTACTTGAACATGCCCAATGCAATTCAGAGCAGTATGCTCGGGCAGCCACTCAGGTAAGTGCTGCTCTACCTACAGAGAAGTTGCCCATCATGATATTAGAGAATGACACTATTACTAATAGCAGCACTACTTCTTTGCAAACAGGCTCTGCCTCGGTCAGATCTGCCTCAGTCAGTAAGGTAAAATGCAGTAGATATCATACAAAGTACACGAGTGCATCCGCTGGGGGGTCTGGTGGCACTGTGAGCCTCCCAGTATAACAAAACACTAATCATTGCAATTTTTTCTTTAAACTAAGGTCAGCATATCGAAGTGAAAATAAAAATATCAAAATCTCCCCACTCTCTCTTGATGATATAATTCTTTTTAACACAACATATTAATCGAGAGAGAAGAACTCTGATAAATTGGTGTCAAGAGGCAACAACCTTTTTAAGTTGCCGTAAAGCAGTGCTCAAAGAAATAACGACATCAAATACATGATTAACTTTAGTTTACATCAACACTTATAACGACCACAGTGGACATCACACAAGCAATTAATCAGTTCTACTTTAAGCACCACTATTTTAGCTCAGCATGCAGTGGGTGGGAAGTTATGCCTTCGCTTTTACACAGAAGAATACTCTACTTGAAATTAGTAAATAATTGAAAGAATACTCTTGAAAGAATTCAAAGAATACTCTACTTGTTGAAAACATTGTATTTCATAACAATGTTTGAAAATTACAGCCTCCTGGGGGCATGCAGGCCAAGTGTGGACATTTCAAGTAGTTCACAACGTTAAAATAGGGGGAGGGGATGGCAAGCTATCCTGAAATCTTTCTCAAACGAAAATGCAGGAGAAAACAGGTTTCAACAAAAAAAGTGGGGGAGAGTGGAAGACAGAATATTGTGGGAGAACTATGCAAAATGCGAGAAACTTGGCAGGTCTGCTCAGTCAATGCTGCTACTATAAAGAAACAGTATTGGTTTTGTGGTGGTAATTTACATCATTGCAAAATATGCCCAGCTCGAAATAGTGAATGTCAGTCAAAACAGAAATGAAAAGTTGCAACTGCTGTTAGTCATCGCGAGTTATATACAGATTCGGTTGCCACCAGGCACTGTTTGTCAACATCCTCCATTCCCATTTTTGATAAATGGCTGTATGCTACAGCAATAATTGATGCAGCTCTGACAGTTTCATAGACTACAATCTGCCATGGAGACTTAAGCTGAAAATTGAGCCTGGTGTGCAATGTATCACATTAGCCATGGCCTCCAAATGTGCTCCAGTCAAAGGTGTATGTCATGCTGACATTGTAATAAATAACAAGCAGTTTCAGAACACTCATTTAGATATAATTGACAATCTCTGTGGAGATATTAATCTAGATTTTTAAAACAGCATACATTTTGTATGATGGGCCTGAACCTGAGCTGAGGATTAATGATCTGGAGACTAAAATGTGTAGCTTGACTGTAGCAAACTTAGCTGTGCCACAACTGTTTACAAGCATGAAGCCAAATGTAAGACCAATTGTAACTAGATTTCATCAGTATAGTGTTGCTAATCAGCAGTTCATCTCCCTGGTGAGCATAGGTTGTAATTGTGAAGAATGAGCTTGATGGTCATACAAAGTGTATGTGCGTAGACTATTCTAATACTGTCAATCCGTATACCGAACTTGATTCATATCCATTACCAAAAATCAAAGCCCTTGTCAATAATCTGGCGAGCTATTGTGTTTTCTTAACATTCAATCTGAAGAGTGCCTACTAATCATTATGGCTTTTGAGGCTAATGGACATCTATACCAATTCACATGAATACCATTTGGTGTCACTAATGGTGTGGCAACCTTTCTGTATGCTATCGACAAGTTTGTTGAAGAAGAGAACCGCCTTAATACATTCCCTCATCTTGATGATATTACCATTGCAAGAAGTGACCAAGCAGAACATGATAAATACATGAAAGTATTCCTCGAAGCTGCTCAATGACGACACCTCACTTTAAATGAGACAAAACCTATACTTTCAGTCAACAAAATATCTGTGCTTGGTTATGAAATCAGTGATGGATTTATTCATCCAGACAAATCTAGGTTGCAGCCACTTCTCGATCTTAGGATAGCTACAAATATGGCAGTTCTGAAGCAAGTTTTAGGCATGTTTGTATATTATGCAAAGTGGATTCCTCAATTCTCAGATTGTGCCCAGCTCCTAATCAAGGCAAAACATTTTCTGCTGAATACTGAAGCTTGTGAAGCATTCAATAGTTTAAAACAACATTAATGCAGCATTACACTGTCCTGATAATACCAAGCCATATTTGATAGAATCTGATGCCTCTGATGTTGCTGTGTCAGCTACGTTGAATCAGTCTAGGCAACCTGTTGCATTCATGTCACAAACCTTAAGTATCAGGAAGTTCATTATCCTGCTATTGAAAAAATGGCTCCTGCTATGATTAAGGCTGTAAGGAAATGGTCTCATTTTCTGTCTGATCAACGCTTCACCATCGTGACACATCAAAGATCCGTGCTTTCATGGTGAATAATCATAAAAGGTCCAAGATTAGAAATGATAAAATCCAGAATTGGCAGTTGGAGTTGCTGATACACTGAGTCATGCCTACTGTAATGCTAGCTTTTCACCATCTCTCAAGAAATGGCATGATGACATCCTGGAGTCACTCGACTCTTGCACTATGTGAGATCTAAAAACATGCCCTTTTCTACAGACGAGGTAAAGGAAGTGTGGTCATCTTGTCGAGCCTGTGCTGACCTGAAACCACGGTTTGCTTCATTGTCTCATGGTAAGTTTATTGAGGCTACTCAAGCTGTAGAGCACTTAAACACAGATTTCAAGGTTCCACTAACATCAAAAGCACATAATAAATATCTGTTTGTAGCAATAGATGAATTTTCACGGTTCCCATTTGCAATTCCATGCAAAGATACTTAATCCAAGACTGTCATTGATTATTTGGAATTAATCTTCTCTTTATGTGGTGCACCTAATTATATCCATTCAGATAGAGGCTTAGGTTTCTTAGCTTGTGATGCGCAAGAATACCTCTTGCTGCATGGGGTCACCTCCAGCAAGATGACCCCTTACCATCCAATGCACAGGTTGAACAATATAATGGGATCATTTGAAGGACTATTTTCCTTGCCCTGAAATCACAATGGGAGTTGCTGCTACCTCAAGCTCTGCACTACATCAGGTCTATGCTATCAACTGCAATAAATACAACTCTTCATGGGAGATTCTTCTCATCTTCTCAACAATCATCAATGGGAGTGTCTCTCCCATCCTGGTTATTAAAACCAGGACCAGTTTTTCTATGTCACTTTGTAAAACACACAATGATCCTCTAGTTCAAGAAGTAGAATTACTGGATGCGAACCCTACCTATGCACACATCAGATGGCAGTGAATCAACAGTGTTACTTGGCTCTTTGTCCATCACCAATGCCAGTGACTGAAGTGAGTGTGGAAGAGACACCTTCTAGAGAATCTGTATTTTCAGCAACTGAAAATAAACCCGTTGATAGACAGAACAATTGTAATGCATCACCCTCCTCTCCTGTAAAATCAAGTCTTGTATCTGGACAACTTTCTAACGGGTCAGGCTTGGATAAACCACTGTAACTCCAGCCCAGCTCGTTCAACGAAGAAAGGGAAGTTTTTACTTACTGATGCTTCTTACTGATGAACATAAACTTTATTCTCTGAAGTCTTAGTACCACTTGATATACATGGACAATCTTCGGTACAATGCTTAGTACAATGTCTTAGTACAACGTGAAAACTGCAATGCAATGGTAAAGCCGCAAATTAGGCAAAATACACAAGTGTAGTTAAAACATTGTAAATCAACACACATAACGTTTGAACATAGCTGTGATTTAGGCAAAATACACAAGTACAGTTAAACACCATAAATCAACACACATAACATAGAAAAACTGCAGTACAACAATGAAGCCGCGAATTGGGCAAAATACACAAGTACAGTTAAACATCTTAAATCAAGTTACATAACGTTTGAATGTAGAAAACTGCAATACAACGATGAA
>VCCN01000462.1:4689889-4712943 GCA_006491835.1 Architeuthis dux | reverse complement strand
TTTTTATTCATGAAATTATCATTCGTTTATTATCATTATCACCCTATCATTGTGATATTCGTCTGGCACAAAGGTACAAGTGTGGGGCACCCAGTTAGTATAAAACTCACTATAGTATTAATGATCTATTAGACAGCTTGCTAAATAGTGAGGTGCCCTATTCTAGTTTAGTCTGGCATAAGGCAGCAAGTGTAGGACATTCAGTGAAAATAGAACCCACTACAGTAGTAATGGCCTGCAAGACTAACTTGCTCCACAGAAAGGAGCCTATCATCCAAATATATTAGTTACTATCAGACACACATCACACTATAGCATTTAACCTTTACCTAATCCATGACAAACCTTTCATTGTTGTAATATGTTCTCTATTGCATAAGTCTACCATTTTTGTACTGTAGCTTTTTATTATTAAAAGTTGTTATTCTTTATCCAAGCTCATATTGTTGGCATTTATTTACCTTTTTTTGGTTTTCACTTTTAAAGTTCTGTTCCTTCTACTTCAGTGTATGGGACCAGCTTAACCAAATAAAGTAAGCTAAGCCACAACAATGAGAAATACATTTTATCTATTATGCCTTTTTTTCTTTAAAATACTTAAAATAAAATAAATATAGTAATTTCTCCCTCTCTCGACCCAGGCTTAAAGTCTGCTCCTATTCTCAGTAGAAAAGTGGGCATTCATCAATGTAATGTTGTCTGATATTATGCCTTTGTTGTTTGTTGGTTAGTTTCTGTTTAGCTGTGATTAGTTTGAACGTTGTGTGGTAATATCATGCTGCTTCAGAATTTCATCATAACGTTTTGAAAGCTGGCAAATATAATAGATATGCCTATCAACCAAGACCCCTGAATAAACTTCAGTCAAAAGTTCTTGAAATGCCTGGTCATATGTGCTTGGATCTCGAGCTTTATTTTCAGTTTTGCCACGTTCACTTATGAACGTGTTCATGCACCTCAAATGATAGCGGAATTCATTCGCAATCATGTCTAGGCATTGCTCATCCAAACCATCAATTTAATTAAAACGTCCTTGTGATTCAGTTCGTTAGCCTTGTCATGAATGATTTCTTTATTGTACTAGTGCCAATGTTCATATAATTTTTAATGTTTTTTTTGAAGTCCAGTGAACTTCTGTCTGCATCTGAAGTTTCACCACTTTCTTGCTCCTCCTTTGCCCCTTTGGCAGAAATCAGCTCATCCAGGGACCTTTTTGTGCAGCATTTTTCATGGCACATAGGATTTTTTGCTCAGAAAATCATCTGCATTCTGAAGATCATTCCACACTCTTTGATACACCTCGTCTTTTCTTATTTGGACTGCATTCTTAAAAGTCGACAGACACTGTTTGGCACACCAAGCATTTTGAATAGTCATTTTAGATAGGGAAGTACCTTTTTTCCTTTTACAGCAATTACAGGTTCCATCCTTTACTTTGAGGGGGCAGTACATGTAGAAAAAATAAGGAGAAAATAATCAATTTAAGGAAATGACAAAACAGGGGAAGCATGTATAAAATATCAATTTCATGTTCTGTTTCTTTTGTTGCTGTTACTGTGTAGAAAATATATACCTGCTGTGTGAGACCACAATCCAATCCAACTTACGAATATCACTTTTCTGATATCTTATACCCCCACAGACCTGATTACAGCAGGCATGTCACATCAAAGTTGCTTTTTTGCACATTGTTCGATCCTAGACTAATTGCTCAATTTTGAAGAAATGCAATGCAAGTTAGTGGTCATAGCAAATGGGGCCAATGAAATGATTTTGATCCTAGTTGCTTGTCAGTAATGATATTCCTCACAAATGCTCTTGCCTTCTTGAAAAAGGCATGAAACCACTACCACCTTGCATTCTGTTATCACAAATATTAATTCAATGTTATTGTTTCATTGATATATCATAGTTGGATAGAGAAAGAGTGAAGGTGATGCTGAGTGAGTCACCCTAACTCATATATAACATGTAAAATAGAAAATCACAATCCCCAAAAAGAATTGAGGTTGTGTTCAAAATTCATTAATGATAAAATAATTATTGTTATTTTTGAGATGGTCAGTATTGTGGAATTTCCAGTAACACAAAAAAAAGGCGAAGCAAAACAAATGGCTCATCAATTTCAATTTAAAAAAAATAACAATAACTACTGCATTTCTTTTAAGTTTTAACTATGCAAGCAACTGAACTAAATGCAAATAATGTCAGTCATATGTGTTTGCTATGATCACGCCTTGTTTAAATCTTCTGATAGGTTCTTTAAATCTCTCTCTCTCTATCTCTCTCTCTCTCTATCTCTTTCTCTCTATCTCTCTCTCACACACAGAGTTTTGTCAAGTGCACTCCTTCAAACCCGAAACAAACAGTAATGTGAAAAAAAGATTATTTATTTTATTGCCTTCGATTTTCAAAGATTAAGGTTTAAAATGCAATCATTAACAATTACTACTACTATTTCTATTAATCATTGTGCTTTATATTTATGGAAAAAAGAAAGAAAACAGGTGATGTCAGCAAAGCTCTTTTAAAATAAAATGCGCATTATTTATTTAGTCACCACTCACAAGTGACCACAACGTACACGCACCAAACAAATTGGAGATGGAGAAAAGTAGGCATTTAACTTATGTGTAACTTTTTTTTTCTTTAAACATTATCAGTTAGATGCTGTAAGAACTATTCGGCATTCTATTTACTGTTCGTAGGCTGTTTTTAAAATAAATACCGATTTTGCAATTAGTAAATGTCATTAATTTCAAACGATTTTTTTCTTGTCACAAAGCCAAGTGACATTTGACCTCTTTAAAGAGAAAGCTGATGTTGTGAATTTTTAAATAGTGAAAAACGAATCAACCAATCGGTGCTAAGTATTCTTTAATGACGTCACTTCCGTAAACAAAACTCAGCGTCCTTCTTGTTGTTGTGTTCTGGATGATTGTATTCGTTTTAAAGTAACTAAGCGATCATCACGAATTTTGTTTTGCATTATGAGCGACTTTTAGTTTTGCTTGCCTGCTTTTTTTGAAAAGGATAACATTTATGACACACCATGTACAACACTACGTTTGTAAATAATTCATAAACAGGTAAGAAAACAAAACATTAGCTTCCAATATTGTTTATATTTGTTGTTGTTTTTGTGTTGTGCTTTTTGGTGAATGGAAAATTGTGTAATTTATTTATTTATTTTTTTGGTTGCTTGCTTAAAAACAATCCTTCAGGGAATTTTCTGAATAATCTATTATTGTTTTAGTGATTTTTTTCTTCAATATAACCTTTCGATCGGAAATTTATCTGATCTTCTTGTTGGGATGTTGCTGTTGAAAAAAAACGGTAAAAACCCTCTGTTGGACAATTTCATACAAATGAAAATTTCAACACTTTAGCTTTTTGTTTATTGTGATGTGTTTCCAATCTATTTTTAATTACATGAAAATTAACATAAAAATAATGACATTTTATCTCTTAGCCTTTGTCTTCAACAAAATCACAATTATTTCACTACTACTAGATGATGTCAACAATAAGTGTTGTTCCGAATGTCGTTAAAATTTAGATTAGAAAATAACAAAAGCAATTTAAACTGATTTTGAAAACCCTTGCAAAAAAAGGCTGGAGTAATTGGAAAAGAAGAATTGAAACTATTCAGGCAAACAGCATTTATTGAAATACACAATGAGGACTGAGGGGAATGCCGGAGTATTATGTAGACTTGCTGTCACTTGATCCCCAGCCACTAGATTCCACTGAATGCAGGAATAAATCAGAGAGACTTCACGTCACTGTAAACGGGCTTTTCCCCTCACGTATCATCTAAAATAGATCATAAGTCGATGTATTTTTATTTAAGAGAAATAAAACAATGAATGGAAACAAATGCCAATCTTCGCACAGTAAAATAATTCTTAGTTTCGTTACGTATATTTTCATCAACAGTTATTTTCAGGACGTTCACCATTTTTAGAACTCATGACTTGCAATTTCTTTTCTCTCTCTTTCTCTCCTCAACAATCTGACTGGCTGCTATAGCGTGGGACTCAAATAGTAACTAAGCTAATAATACTACTACTACTAGTAGTAGTAGTAAGTAATAGTATTTACTACGACTTACTCCGAACCACCTGCTCTACTTTTTTCTTACCTTTTTTACTATCATACCCAAATGTTTCCTTCAGATATCATCTTACGAGTTTCAAAATGCAGTATGTAAACGGATGAATCGTTGAATGTTATTGTTACGGAAGCCCAATGTGGACTCAATTTTTATTTTTCAGTCTTTCAGTTTATTTCAACAGGTTTTCATTTGATCTTCCAATAAACTTTAGATTTGAATAGTATGTTTCGTGTAGGGATTTTATTTTAGAATTAATAGTCCCCAAAAAGTATTTCTCAGAGAAATCTGTTTCATTTTTTTGTTTATCCTTCTAGACTTCCATTATTTGCTTTGAGTCCCATTCTATTTTCTTTGTTTGCATGCATCCAAAGAAAACCATACTTTCTTAGTTGCTGCTTCCAATATAGTAAAAAGTGAATTACAGCTGTGCACCAACCAAATTGGCCACAGTCCACTTTTCTTGTTTATTTTTACGGCTTTTTTTTGTTAATTGTTGTTTATCGCGATCGTTTAACTTTTACTTTGGATTTTTCTCCTCCGGGTCGGAGATTTTGCTTCGTACAAGCCAAATTACAGGTACAAACATCCTTCTTGTGTTTTTTTTACTTTGAAAAAAAAAGTGTTTAATGAGATTCAATTTTTTTTTTTCACCCGTTAAAATCCAACTACTATCTCAATTTATTTTAAGAGTACTACTCTGACCCGTCACTACACTGACAGTTATCATAAATGTACAAATAAAAATTTATGTAATATTAGGTGAAAAATCTCAGAACTTATTTATTGTTCAAGGCAGTGGTTCCCGAAGTGTGAGTCGCAGCTCCCCAGGGCGCCGCTGGATATTCGAGAATTTTAATAATTCCAGGTATTGAACTTTCATATCAGTAAAATATGAATATCTCTGCGAAGAGTGGAAGAGGAAATGAGGCTGGTTGTGTCTCCAGTGGAGTCTGATTCCAAGATTTGCGAAACTGCGTCGTGGAACAACATGCTCACCCATCCCACTTGTAATTATAATTGTTAAAAGAGGAAACAAATATGTAACTTTTCTTTATAAATTTAAAATACATGATTCATTTTTCCCCCCTCAATACGTACTACCATAACCACATGAACGTAAATGCCATTGTTCAATATTTTCTGGGAGGGTTCCGTGAGAAAATCCTTAAGTGCGTCGTGATTCGTAAAAGTTTGGGAACCACTACTTACTGGTTTAAGGGATAAGAATTTAAGAAGAGAGCAACCCTAACCCAATAACACTTGTAGACAACATTTCTGAAGTTATTAGTTTCATCTCGCCCTCTTCCTCATTGACATCTATGCATTCCTCTTGTTCGGGTTATATATTTTAAAATAAAGGTTTTTTAAGTCAACATAATGGTTACAGACACGTCTCTTATTATTGAATCTCCATAGCCACGATCACCAACCCAAACAATTGTTGCAATTAACTATTATTTATAATATTAATTATTCCCTTTTCACTCAGCTGTTTGCGTCGTGTCAGCGCTACCAGACACACCATTTTGGTCTCGAACCTTGCAAATTAGCATGAGTACTCCACTAAACATCTTCTAAAAACTGGGGGGGGGGCTTTTATTCCACTAGATATCTTCTAAAAGCGTTTTGTGGGAATTTTGGAGAAAAAAGATTTAATGGAATTGGAGGGGGGGGGTCGAACCTTTAGATTTTATTTCCTAAAATAATATCTAAGCTATAGGCATTGTTTTCAGTCAAAATTAAAAGCTAAATGTCATCTAATTTCAAAGTTTGTTTCTATCGTTGCTATATGTGTATTTTATCACAGTTTGATTTTGACTTTATTTGCAATCAGATACAGGATATGAAAAGCTTCCAATAAGTATGTAAAAAAAGACATACAAATAGACAGTCTATTGTTTTATTTTGTTATGCAAAAAGCTCAATATGGTAATAAATCCTGTTAACGACTCAAGTACTGAAATAGGATGTTATTTAGGGGGATTTTAATTTTTGTATTTATTTATTATACAACAGCATCTTTTTTGTACAAATATTTATATTATAAAACTGAATCTTTGTACATATTTGGGTTTTTTCTGTAAAATGGTGTGATTTTTGGATGTTAACTTGACAATAATCATTTAAATTATGCAATAAAAAAGATTGAAATACTTTGAGAGAAAAAATACCATATGAACAAAAATGAAATCATAAATTTACAAGGAACAAAACTTTTATAATTAACTTTTGTAGCTGAGTTTTATCTTTTTAAAGTTACTTTTCAAATCTTTGAAATGATGAAGAAAAATTGAATACTTTTTTCTTGATATTTTGTAAACTTATTCAAATAAGGTGAAATGATGGGTTGGAAGATTTTATTGCACCAGTCTTTCAAGTTGGAAGGGCTTGTCTACTCTGAAAATCAGCATTCAAAATTCTGGCTTTTACTTGGGCTCTAACACTAATCTCTGGTACCAGTGGGAAATATGCAACTATCTCAGCAACAAGGCAGGCCTAATTTGCTTCTTGGATTTGTATGTTCCCAAACTTAAAAAAACAATATTTTAAAAATGTCTTCATTGCAAAATAAAATTCCCTGTGCTTGCTTGAATTGAAGTGAGTGCGTGATTTTAGCAGTGAATGTTTACAAAACAAAGCTTCTTTCAAATAACTTGTATGCAACAATCAGCATTGTAAGAGTCTTCTTTTCTTTTATGAACTTTTTGAAAGACTTTTATTCTCCAAAAATAGGTTAACAAGTGATACTGAAAGCTGCAAGGTGGTGATTTTGTCTTATTGCCTCAGTGTTATGAAATTGTGAATTTGCTTTGAAGCATTAAAGAAACTTGCTCTTAAAAGCTAGCTTTGGTAAATGGGCTGTCAGCTACCTTATGGCTAAAATAGTTATGTATTTGTCACTGATCCAAGGTGTTGGTGTTCAAGACCAAGATTTCAGATACTGATTTTCAGGGCAGACAGACCTTCCCTACTTGGAAGGTTAGCATAACTCAATCTTCCGCTCTCAACTCATTTGCTCTTGGACAAAACTAAGGTAAGCTTAGTAAATATAAACAGCATCATCATATGTTACTGCTAAATGAGACAGTCAAAAGAAAAGGTAAGAATAACATTTTCTCAATTCTTTTCATACATGAATATGACATGGAGGAGAGAGAGGTGAGTGGATATTCAACCTGCTTTTAGAAGGTATCATTTCACATTAGATAATTACTTAGAAGCTTTTAACTTGAATCAATTTTGTAGCTCTGTTTACTTCCATTGCCCTCATAAATGTATCTGAATCCTTTGTCTATTATTTTTCTTTCTTTGCCATTCTGTTTTTAATACTTTTCATCTTTTGCAGATTATTTCTATGATAGACATCAATTTATATTCCCCTTACATTGTTTGAGCTATAATCATGTCGAACAGCAGAGAGTGTAGCAAAAGAAAAACTGATGGGGAGAACTTGGAACCTGAGGAGAAAGCATTCAAGAATAATGTTCTTGAAGACGGATCTTTTTCTTTGATGATTCCACGTAGGATAATCATTTTTCTTCTTCTTTTCTTCTTGAAGCAATTCAGTTTTTTAGAAAATGGTTTCATAAAAGAATGATAGTTCTCTTAACAAATAATTTTACTTCTATTTCCAATAATTTGTTATTAAATTAATCTTTTAGTTTTGAATAAAATTTCATGAAAGAATTCTTTATTATAAAGTTTGCATTTTCAAGCAAAAAAAACTTTCATTTTTCAAAAACACTATGTTTGTAACTTTTTTTGAGAAGTTAGAGTTGAAATAAAGTCAAATATCTCCAAACCATCAAAAAAATAAACATAAATTTTTTAAAGTTTTTTTCAACTCTACTCTAGACTTTTCATTTAATGTTTGGAACAATAATACTTTTATTTTTATTTATTAAAATTAGGATGATTGATAAAATCATCTGTTTTTACCTATTGATCAAACAAGTTGTTAGTACATTTTCTAAATGATTGAATTTGGTCAAAAGTTTGTTAAAACGTAAAACATCATCTTCAAATATTTGATCTTAACTTTTGTGAGAATACTAAAAATTGCTGAAGCTGAAACTGAAAATGTTTTTCTTCTTTTTTTTTTCCATTGAAATTATTTCCACGTTTTTTTAGCCCTTTCTTTTCTATCCAGGATTTAACCCAAACCAACATATGAATAAATTGTTACATATAAGCCAGAATTATTTTTAAAAACAATAATTATTAGCATCAACCCAATTTCAGAACCCAGACTGTTTTAGTAATCCTTAATAGTGGTCATGTGATCAACATGTCTGTTATAAAATAGGTTAGAAAAATTGGCTACATCCCATTTTGGCAAGTTTCTTGGAAGAAATCCAGATGATGGAATTATTAAACTTGCAACGTAAAATAAAATGTTTTCTACAACAAAACCAATTGAATGTCTGTTTACCTAATGACATTTGCTAAATACTATGTCGTCAGCCTGGCACATTTAACTATTTATTATCTATATTATTTATTCAGACAAAAACATTTGAATTAGCTCATTTAGTCATCTAGCCATTCATTTTAACCAATTATTTTTAACTAACATATATTTTTTTTTTTTAAACTGTCCTTGCTTATTTTTGACTTCATCATTTTTGTTCTTTGTAACTACTTTTACTTTGACATGAGTTGACTTTCATTTTGCTGTATGATTTAGAAATTCTAATTTCTTTTGTTTATAAAGTATATTAGCTTGAATGATCTGTATAACAATTGAAACTGGAATTCTCTTGTTATTGCAATGAAATACACTCTGATTGTGTGCGTTCGTACATTTTGTGGCGTACATGACCAAAAGGCCATATCATATTAGAAAATAGGTCAAACAGCCAACAAAGTCAGAACAAAAGAAAATGCGTCCAACCAACTAGAGTGGTTTAAGGATGGCCAGGATTTTTTTCAAATTGCTGGCAGTTTCAGATCAGTCAGCAGCAACAGGGAGGAGAAGGGGGAAGAAATCTGATTTGAACTGCTAGAATCATCGTCAGTCCTTCAGTAAAGAAACTTGTTAGAATTTTGAACAGAAAAACAGAATTCAATACCCCTGGTGGCCCGCGAATTAGCCCGGAACCAAAGCTATCAACAGAAATAAAAACGGACCCATATTTTCAATTGAAATCAATGAATTTTGTAATCTTTCTCTCCTGCCACATGGGCGAGCCTTTTCTCTGAGTTTATTTCCCTCCACAGAATGTTCACTCCCATAAAGGTACGACGAGACATCTCTCCCTCACATCAGCGAGAAGAAATACTACTGGCATTATAGAGGAATTCCTTTTAAATGTTTTAGGTTCTGATATTTTCCCCCTTTAGACATCACAATTAAATTTCTTTAAAAGGTGTGGGGTTAAAATATGAAGTCTTTAATCACAGCCAAATTTGATTGTTTCATCTCAAAATTGTTCTTATTCCAATTCTTTCCAATTATGTTTTGACGTAAAGCCTGTTTGTCTATAATGTTTTAGCCTCTCCCAACAACGAACCTCCAGTTTATAAATACCTGAAGGATATGGAACTGATTCATGAAATTTCCATCAATAATGAGTTTGAATTGAAAAAAATGGACTCATCTGAGAAAAGGTTTGTTAGCATTTTGTTCTTGATGTAATAATATCAAGCTTTTTGTCTTTGTTGTTTAAAAAGTTAATCCATGCCTTAAAATTCTGACAAGTTAATTCAAATTTGCAGGTGCGAGGTGGCGTAACAGTTACCAGTACTGAAAACGGAATTGGGAAACCGAGTTAGTTTTGGCCGAGACTGATTGCGTTCACTTCACACTAATGCCCTTAGGAATCCACCTCTCCCCTTCAGTTATGGGTAAATAGCAGGGCAGTTGGAGCCCTTAAGCCTTGTAAGGCAGTCCATCTAAAAGATGGTTACTCTAACAGAAAAAAACCTACAGCATGGGGCTAGCAACTGCATCCCGTAAAACTTATTTTCTACTGAAACTGCAAAGCGGCCCTATGTTCCATAGGGAACCTAAAGAAATAAACAAATAAACAAAAATCAATTCAGATTTAGGCCTATATTCACCAGATAATTTGACCCTTTCCCCAAAATAAGGCAGCACCACTTCCATCAGACTGTCAAGTTGAGAAGGTCTACATGGTCTGAGATGATTTTTCTTTTCTAAAAAGTCAGCTTATATACCATCATATACTTTAATTACAACCACCTGTTCCATCTACAAAACTGTCCTCTTTTATTCTTGTCTGAATTTTTAGAGGATACACGTCTGAAACATTTTGAATATGTGAACATATAGACGAGGAAAATAGTCCAACCATACGATACAATGTCCTCTATTATGTTTGAAAAATTCAGATGGGTCAAAATCCTCAATATCTATGATCATTTTATTAAGCAATTTAAAAAAAATAATTGGTAAGATTCCACTTGATCTTAATATTAGAATGTTTTCAGAAGCAACAACCATTGGGCTTGAATTCTATAATCTGTTTCAAATGATATTCTTTGAAATGAATATTATTATTAAATATAGGTGAAACTCCTACTTTGGACAATGCTATTCCAAAGTAGAAGTGGACGAAGTAGGAGCTTCACCTGTAATTGTTCCCAGATTGGACAAAGCTCCCAGATTGTACATTTCCTCGGAACTCATCTTGTGTAAAATAGGAGCTTTACCTGTAATTGAAAAACTACAGGTATATTTAGCCCAGATTCATGCAGTTAATCTGACTAATCACCACATATTCAGCCAAACTATTGATTAAAAAGAGGATTCATTTCTTAAAGGTGTTTTTTAACTTTCATTTAATGTTTTTTTTGTTTTTTTTTTTCTTTCTGCGTCCAGTCTTAAGAGTAGAGTCCATGAAATGTTCCACAAGGCTTTCTGGGACCTTATTGAAGAGCAACTGAATGCCACTCCTCCTGACTATATATCTGCCATTCAACTCCTAGAGGTTATCAAACAGGTATGCTTACTTTACAATATATTCAATCTTTTTCCCAAGTAGCATCATCTTTGTTGTTTTTATCACAACATTTTAACTGCTGATCTTATGAGTTTTAAACAGAACTCTTCATTTTGTCCAGTGGTGGAAAGTGTTGTTCTCCTACCTTTCTTTTTTGGGTCACCTATTTTGTCCTTCCTTGGGATTCAAACTTGCAACGATTTCTGTCAATCTATCCTCCTTATAGTGGCACTGTGCTCCTGCACTGCCTAACCCTGGGATAGATCTCACAACTCCAGTGACTGAGATGAACTTAACAGCAAGACAAGAATCAATGTTTTTATCCACCAGGAAATCACATAGACAGAAATTCAGACTGGATTTGTCAAGCAGAAATTATTATGATAAACCATAATGTCACAATATTGCCCTAAATTTTTTTACAGTTGACCCCCCCCCCTGCATCGTAGCTATATGTCCACACAATATCTCCCTAAATTCTCAATGAATTTCAATGACAAATTGTAGAAGGGTGGGCTGTGGACTAAGGAAGAATTTATTAGATTTTGGGCTGTAACAAGGAATTCTTTTACAGTTACCTCCCCTGCATCGTAGCTATATATGAACTGATTTTCATTCAGTTTTTAGTGACATTGGCAGAGGTATGTACTCTGTGAGTGCATTCAAGTTATTACACTATTTTATTTTGGGGAGATTTTGCACTTCAAAATTGTGATGTGTTGTGTTTTTTCCCCCTCCAGATTTTACTCGAATTATTGATGCCCTGGCAAAATCAACTGAAAAACCAGATTTCTGAAGTCCTTGACATTGAACTAATCAAGCAAAAAATTGAGCACCATGTGTTTGACATTAATTATTATGAAGATTACATTATCTCGTTGATGGAAAAAATCTGTGCCCCAGTCAGAGATGAAGATGTAGCCAAACTGCGCCATCAAAAAGAAGTTGTACCATTATTTAGGTGAGTTAAACCTTTTATTTTTTATCAAGCCCTGAAAAGGGTTCATAAATGCTTGCAGTTGCAGTTATACAATTCAATTTACAAATACATTTGTAAATCCTTTATTCCTATTCAATTTTCAATGGCTTTGAGGCTTGGAAATCTGTCAGAAATGGTTTGTCATAAGAGAATTCACAGAGTGAAATGTTTTGTACGTTAGACAAAACATTCAGAGATGGAAATACTGATTGTAATCTTAATTCAAAGTGAAATGTCATATGGACTTGTGTTAAAGTGGATTTAGTTTCTCTTCATTTGCATATTTTTGATCTTATAAGATCAGGTTTCCTTACCTCTTCACTTCTACCCAATGATATATTATGTGCTTACTTTTTCCCCATTGATTTAGATTTTTTTTTTTCTTCAACTGAGCGAAATCAATTGGTAATAAAACCCTTTAAAAATTATTTTTTATACTTTTTCAAATGACTTTTTCAGGAGCATAATTGAAACCTTAGAACTCATGAAACTGGACATGGCCAACTTCACTATCAACCAAGCCCGACCACTTATGCAGCAACATTACACATCTCTAGAGAAGGATAATTTCAAGAAATACATTGATTACACCAGAGGTACACAGCTTTGTTATTTACTAATCAATATTGCATCAATGTTTGTACAGTATATTTCTTTGACACCAAAGTTACTTGAATATCAATTTTATTTATGGTATTTCCACCATATAAGGCCCATTTTAAAAAAAAAAAAAAAAAAAAAAAAAATCTCTCCCTTTGTTGGGTAGTTGGGTTTGGGTAGGCCCTGGGGTAGAGGTTACTGGTACTAGACTAAGACCTAAACATGCCTGGTTGACACATTAGTCTCTTGATGACCCCAGAATGAAATATATATGATTATAAATAATTAAGTTATGATTACAAATCAAAATAATGTCAAAATATATAACCAATAGCCAGAAGCACATCATTCGATAGCCTTACTTTATTTATTTCCAGAAACTTAGTGACATATCGTATTTATCTATTGTAGCATTTTGTTCTTTACTGCTGGGTATGGATTAGTTGAATATTAAAACCAAAAATCTGTAAGATTATTACAGTACCTTGATCCTGTAGATAAGAGACAGCCATTGTTGTCTTTGTGATAATATTTTACAGACAAAACATGGCAAACCTCGCTTGAATGTGAATTTTCAGTGGTAAACAGTAATGACAATAAACCCTTGCTAAAATAGTTGAAGAGCTCAAGAATACAAGAAATTAGAGGTAGAATATACTGGAATTCAGTGAATATTACTACTGTTATTGTACTGCCAGATGTTATCATCAAACTTTAAGGTATATTCGTGGATGCCACCAATACACATAGGCCTGTGGTAGGCTAGGCTGCACCACAAACCACTTAAATCATGGGCCATAACATCAAAAAAACAATGTACCAGTAAATCAAGTATCAATATAAACCATACTCAGGTTATGAGGTTCCATTAATTTATTAGTTGCATATTTTGCTTAAGTAGTTCAATAGGAGAATGCCCAGTAGACAACAAATCTTGGACCAAAACTCTATTGAGTTCATGAAAATTGAGTTTTGTTTTTATTTTTCCTAAATATTCCTTGGCAAATTATAAGTTCATTTTTTTCTGGTGGGAAATACAGTACATTAATTACTTCATTATTTTAAATGGCTATTTGACATATGAGCACCACTGGAAATCTTATTCAAGATTTTGATTTACAACAGGTTGTGTAAAATGAAATATTTGCTTAATGATGTGGGATGTTAGAAAGAATTTTTGAAACAAAGTGTTATTAATATACAATGGTTCCTTTGGACTAACATCTTCATCGCTGACTTCTTTAATGGCATTTCTGTTTCAAAGTCCTTTTCATAAAAATAATAGTTTGGAAATGTTTTCTGGCATTCTCTGTTTAATTGTGTCAAAGCATTCACAAGGCTGGTTTCCCAAATCCTCACCACTGGGCTCCAACACCCAAAAAGATGAAAGAGATTGTCACTGCAATAAGATCTAATCCTCCTGCTTGGCCTTTCATCTTAACTCTTAATCTCAATCAGAATGAAATTGATTTTGGTCTGTCATTTTTTTTTTGTCATCAGAATGTTCATGATAATTTTTGTAATGTTGGGGGGTGGGAGGGCAGTTTTCTTTTTTCTTTAATGTTTGTTGTTTTAAGAACATTATGATAGCATCTATTAAAATGTTGTCTCTCCAGTTTGTAATTTGAAAACATCATCTTTGCTTTTGACTCCAAAGCTCATTTGAAGAGATATGAGAAATAGATAAGTTTTAAGACAGCTTTTTTGCTTGAATCAAGTATAAATTTAAAACTTTGTTGCAAAGAAGCACTTTAGAATTTAAATTAATCAGATTAATTGCTATTTTGTTTCAGAGGCCTTAGTAGTGTAAATTTAAATGTTCCTATCTGACTTTGTTCTCTAAGTGTCCAGGGAACCTAATGCCATTTTACTTTCTTTTTTTTTTTAAATCTTGTAATATTAAATAGCTTTCTTTGTGGTTATTAGTGTAAAAAATCCAACCTGATAGTTCATTTCTAATGTGCTGCAATAAAATTGTGTTCCTGCAGAGAAAGGCCAGGATCCACTGGAAAGAACGAAGAGTTGGCTACAAAGGAACCATGGGAAGCTCACTCTGTCACAGTGTGCTTCTCCTGACGAGGGAGCAACTTCTGGAGCCAGTCACTTGTCAGTCACAGGAACAACAATTCTTAACACAGCCTACCTGGAACTTATCAATTGGGAAGATCTACAACTATATCCAGAGGTAATTACCAATTATTTTGATATCTTCATTCATCACAAAGAATTTATTCTAGATTATATTATTATTCTGCCTGTTTGTATTTACAACCATTGCTTTCTGATTATTATTTATTCTCATACCTTTCATCCTCTCTTCTCCCTCCCCACCCACCCTTGCACTGTCATGAACAAGGGTAAGGATGGAAGAGGGTGCTTATTCTTGAATGGGAGCAAAAGAGACTACCTTCACTATAACTGTCATTCATTCATTACTCCTTCTTCACAAGTCTGGAGCTTAGTAGTAGTAGACAACAAGAATATAGACAAATAGCAAAAGTAATAATCATTATCATCATCAGCTAATTCTGGTCCACTGCTGGACAAAGGCATTTCCCGACTCCTTCCATGCCAACAGTGACTGTGCTAACTTTTGCCATATTTTACCGGCAAACATTTCAATCTCATTTCTCCTACTGTGATTTTTATCCCATGGGTACCATTCAACCAACCTCTTGCACCATCTATTAGGTTTTTGATTTCATCAAGGCTATTAGCTAGAATGAAAATATTGTCAATATATCTAATGTAAATATCATAATGCACCAATGATAAAGGCTGAATTTAACAGTATTTAAAGTTTTCAAAAAGAACAATATCCACTGTTTTTCCCTGGTCTTGAAAATGGAAGCATGGCCAAAAGCACTCAATCACAAACATTTGGACAATATTTACATTCATTCAATCCAGACACACATTCTCTTGTACATAAACAAGAAAAATTAACTAAAAAAATTAAAGATACCAAACATATAAAGGGATTACAAAGAGTAAGATATACTAAGATTTTCTGACATAACTGAACAGGTACAGTTTCATTTGGGTTAAAGATAGGAAGACAAGGGAAAATAGGATCTAGTTAGTCAGGGTTTGATTGGCTAAAATAAAAACACAGAATTTCATAGGCAGAGAGCGACCAATGAACTCTTTGACATTTCTACTTCTAATTTCAGACCATGTGCTTGGATGAGCGTCGTTTCCGGAAGTTGCAGGAACAGTTGTATAAGCTGCGCTTGATAGCAGGCATGCTATTGGTTACATACAATACGATCGGCACTTCCATCTCTGGGGTCACTGAAGTTCGAGAACAGCTGAAACAGAATTTAACCATTTTGCTAGAAAAGCTGAATTCACAGGACGAAAAGTAAGAATACGCTTTTCAGAACTGATACAAATCATGTCAAGAGATCAATAATTGATGATGAAAAATGTAACATTTTTACAAAAATACTATTGTAACCTCTTATATAACAGTAGTGTTATATTTTTTGTTATCTTTCATTGCAATCAACCAGAGTGAATTTTCAATTGAAAGAAGAAAGATAGAAAGAAAAAAAGAATTGACTGGCCACAGCCTTATTTTTGGCCTGTTCACTCTGTTTAATTCTGTTCATTCTCATTGGACATTTGACGCTGACCATGTTACCAAAAGTCAAAGTTGAGTTTTCTTGTCTCTTCTTAAATTGTTAAAAAGTTAAATACCTTAACTGACATTGTATGTGTGTTTTAAAATTAGTGACAAAGAGTCATAGGTTATAAGTGATGACATTTTTATCAATATTTTCTATATTCTAACATACCATCACTATTTAAAAGATTTTTCTTTTCATTTTCCCCAGTCTATTTTTATTATAAAAGTCTTGTGAACAATTTCAATGAAGCTGCATGTTTAAATTGTTTTCTAATTAATTCTCTTGTTTGAGTTTAGAAAATCATGTGCTTCTGAAAGGTTTTGCATTGCAGAGGAAATTGATTGTCAACGAATCTTGATCTCTTGTTACAGAAATCTGTTGGAAGTGGCATTAAGTTGTGCAGAGCAAGTGAATTCTGTGGCAATTACATGGCTGAAAACTCATGGCTTTGAGGAACTAGATGCAAATAAACAAAAGCTGCTTCTTGGCCAACTGCAGGATGTCTTCTCACCCCAAAATGCAGTGCACAAATTGATGTGTAAGTCAAATTACCCAGTTACTCTTCTAACACTGCTATGCTGAGGCAGACAGATTTGTTCAACAATTGATTGTTAGTGTGTCTTTATCAATTTAATGACAATTTCATTGCTATCTCGCCTCCTGACCCTCAAGTCAACATCTAGAAATTGAGTGGAAAAACAGGTCAAGTAACTTAAATGAAATTTGAAGCAAAGGTTATAATCCAGGACCATTAGGTCCAAACATTAAAATTCATTCTAACAAGCTGATTCTTTTGTCAATGATAGTTAATGGTGTATAGAATGACATACTAAAGTTTTTCAATTTTTGTCTCCTATTTTTCTCCACATTTTTTTTAATTGTGTCATAAAAAGTGAAGAAAACCTAAAATAAACAATTAGACATGGACACAAAAATTAGCCAAATATTAAACCATTATGTAACAATATGCATTACATAAAATTTAAGAATATAATGAACTCAATAAACTTTAGCTTTTCTTAAAGAACAGAGATTAAGGAACCAATAAGCCACATTATAGTGGGTTGATGAACCACTTTCTGCATAACATTAGGAAAATCTTAGAAATGTATTCAGCTCTTTATTGCTTTATTTATTGTCAACTGTAGTACATCGTTTACAACAAGCCTTAGGAAAAATTCAGAAGCCAGGAAAATGGGTTCCATATCAGCTTATAGGCATGAACATTGGTCAGTGTTTAAATACTTGTATTTTTGTTCTTGCTCAAAACAGAAAGAAATCAATTTGGAACAAGATAGCCACTAGTGACGAAACAAAGAAAATTATAGCCAGATTCAGAACAGCTTTCATTATTTCAACCTAAACAGAATCTACTAAGGAAAGTTCTGATTATGGTGAGATTCAAAGGGTATTCTTTATTACAAGTTGCTGGAACCTCGATAAACTATTTTTGCGCAATGCCACAATGAGCTTGAACGACACATTGGAAAAGAAAAGACCATTGCACAGTGATTTTTGCTGCTGCATGACAAGCCTGTCCTTATGATGCAAATGCAACACAGCAAATGATCATGGAACTAGGCTGGGAAGTTCTTCCACATGTGGCATATTCTCCAGGACTATTACCCTCAGATTATTGCTTGCTTCACTCCATACAACACTTCTTGTCTGGTCAGCAGTTATAACAAGTTCAAGATATCAAAGAATTCATTGAATTAAAACTGGAATTGTTCTTTTATAATGGAATATACAATTTAGCTGAAAGGTGGCGAAAAGTTATAGAAAGTCAAAGAAAATACTTTAATAATTGAATAATGATGCTAAAAAATTATATGAATAAACGATTTTGTCAAAGAAATTCTGGAAATTTTTGCATCAATTTAATACTAGTAATGACAGAAAGTTTGTTTACATTTTTAGGTTAATTTTCTTTTTCTTTGTTTAAAATTATCTTTAATTGTATTGTGAATAATTCTACAAATGGTATTTTGAAGAGTATTTTTTTTCTTTGTGAGGATCCCTAGCAATAAATTAGATTAAGTAAGAGGGAATATAAGACATGTTTCTATAACCACCTAGTGTGCATTGACTGCAAAGACTGACCCAGACAGTATAACTCCTTAGAGTATGGATTAATAGAAGGGACATAAAAGAAAATTTCTTTGTGAACTGTGCTCAAAATCCTGTATTGTTCTTACAAGATAAAAAAAAAAGTATATTTATTCTGTTTAAAGTTTAACAATCACACTGTCAAAACAGGTGATTACGACATAATTTCTCAACATTGGAAACAGCCAAATGTGTTGATAATCTGTCTGAAAATATTTTCTCTAACTTAAGCGATTCAACTTTAATAATCATATTTTTTATTTAATTTATTTTTTTACAAATTAATCATTTTCTGTATCCATCCCTACGTTTTATCAATCATTTAATGCATCTTTAATACTTGCAAATTAACCTACATCAAGTCATTGCTGAAACCTTGACTAATTTTCTCCTTTCAGGGAAGAGAACCAACGATTTCATATACCAATGCATTAGCTGTGGCAGTGTGGACAAAGTGAAAATCCCAACTGGCCTGTCTACCATTGAGACAGAACTGATGGCTCTTTGCAAATCTTTTGCACACCTTATTGGACTCAATTTTGGCATCCACCATGAATATTACAAAGAAATTCTCACCATGATGTTAGAAGACAAAGATGACGATGCCACGTCATCATCCCCAGCCAAGATGCCAGAATCTCCTGATTCTGATATTGGCTGTCCACCAGTGAAATCTTAATTTTCACTAAACACACTGAGACTAATTTAATTCTTTATACTCCAACAGTCAGAAATGAAAGAACAATTTCATTTTTTTGTTTGTTATGAATCTAACATTTCATTTTGGTTCTGATTTTTTTTTCCACACACAATTGACTTCTAAGTGTCATGTTTTCAAAATTAATCATTTACTGGTCGTTGTTAGTGTCTCTATTTATTTTCTGATTCCTGATCATTCTTAGCATTTTTGTTGTTGATTTTTATCTGTTATCCTCTAAGGAACAAAAATTTTAATTTTAAGGGTGAATGGGTTGAATTTATTGCACCTTATTTTATTGCTGGCTGTTTTGTTTTCCAGTAATCTGATGACAAGCTTTTCAAGCCTTAGTGTGAAAGTTGCAGCATTGAAACTAGATTTAAACAAAACAACCATTTTTGTGTTTGCTTTTGGGTGTGGGTGTTAGAGCACCACTTATAAAACTTAGAATTAATCTTCCATTTTCCTAGTTAGCAAATGAAGAAGCCTTACTTTTTTTGTGTGTGGATGAAAAGACATCAGGATTGATGTTATATACAAAAGTTGCAATTACCTGTTTAATATTTTCTTATGGTTGAATATTCATGTGGGTCAGGAAGGGATTAGATCTGCCTACCTGCAACTTCTTATACTGCCAATTTGTTGTCATTCAAGAATTCTAACTTGATTTCCTCATGGCCGACTGTCCACCCCTGGAAGAAATCTGATCTTTAATCAAAATAATTGTTCTCATGAATAAGCCCACAGTTTCTTAGGAATTTGTTAAAACCTGAAAGGCTTTCAGTAAACTCTATTATTACCTCATTTTTCATAGAAAGAAGATTTATCAGGCAACTTGAATACAAAGAGAAGCCAAATGCATTTCATTTAGAGAGCAAACAATTCTTTGTGGAAGAAAAAAAATCATTCCAAAAGCCTGAGAATCCAATTGTTCCTGATTTGTTAAATTTAATTTCAAATGTTTTCCTTCATCAATACACGCACAAAATCTTTCTGGTTTTTGTAAAAAAAACAAAACCTAATGTTAAATTCTACCCCGATTCATTTGCTGAGAGCCATTCAAACTGCTGACTCATACCAATTCTGTTGCAATGGTGAGAGATAAAATGGTTTTGAAGAAAGAATTGGCTTCCTCATTGATGGAATTAGTATTTTTATAGAAACATGTCCATCCTCAGAAAGTCTGCTCATCTGTGCTGCTGTTGTTATTTCAGAGCTGAATTGTGTTGATTTCACTTTTGTTGATCATGTTTGACATTCATTTCTGCACACCCTTTTTGTATGGGGGTATTTTAAATGGGACAATAACTGCCAAGTCATTTTACCAATGGGGAAGAAGGCCAGATGATATCAAGTCTTTTCATGCTAGAATCAGCCTGTTTGTAATAACCATTCTCTCTTACCAAATAAAGTCTTTTTCCATCCAAACTGAACCATCCATGGAGCAATCAACGCTGCAGTTCTTGATTGGCGACTCTAGCTTTCTGCTTCAAGTTTAACTATGCAATTATGAGGTTGTTATAGTTTTCAGTCATAAAAACATTACTGTGACAGCCAGACATTTGTCAAAATAAAACAAATATCAAGTGTTTGTTTTTAATTTGTTCTCTGAAATCTGAATATTGTTTGAACAAGAAATTGTAACATGTCACCATCTGCCAAAATATATAAACTGATTTGCTCCAAATTTTCAGGTCTCTTAACCTGCATTCAGTTTTAAAACTACAAAACTGATAAAAACAACAAAGAGAAAAAACAAGATGTTGCATCACAGGCTCAATTATTAGAGATTTTAATTTTATAAACATTAAAATTATGAATATAATAATGAAAATATTGGGTTGGCCAAAAGGGTTCAGTTTTTTTGTTTTTTTAAAATTTGACATTAACTTTAGCGAACAACATATTTACCATTTTCTTCCAGGCAACTTGATAGAATTACCTTTCTCAGCAAACAGCTCTAGGTGTCTTTTGCAGTCTTCCAAGGAATTGGAATTTCTTTTCATTGAGAATTCTGTAAAAATAAATGGTAATCCAAAAGGTGCAATATCTGCTGAATATGGTGGAGGAGTGAAAACTTCCCAGCCAAGCCACAACTGATGGAATATTACACCATTCATGCTAACTAATTCTGGATGCTTTTCATGGATTGCTGCCTTTAATTTAGAGCAGTACTTGTTTGAATCAATTGTATGGTTCTCTGGAAGGCACTCATTAATAGCAAAGGATTTTCTCCCAATGCCACCATATACACAGCACCACGTTCTTTGGATGAAGACCAGCTTTTGGTATGGTTAGTGGTGGTTCATTTCACTTGCCCCATTAACTTGTTCCAGAACAAACATTTTGGCTAACCATTCATTTGTAAATGTTTCCACACTCCAACAAAATTGCTCTAAGCATCTTTGCAAGAAATAATCAGTTTTCTCTTTAAAGAACTTTGTTCCTGAAACAACTGTGCCAAAAAAAAACAAAAGAATCAGCTAATGTAGCTATTTTATCTAATTAATAGGAATGAACAAAAACTTTCAGTGTGAAATCAACACCTGAGAAAAAAAAAGCTCAAAACTGTGACTAAACTGTATAGAACCAGAGAATTGACAGCATGTAAACTTGTTTATATGAAAATGGCAGTAATATTTGCATTTACAAAATACTATGACTCAACGCCTCGATTTTAAAATCTTGCAAAAATCAACATTCGAATTTAATAAAATTTTCGGTAATTATTTATTAAAGGACATTTCTTTTTTTATTACTACCCACCCCTTTATTAATTTGAGTATTCATTTTATTTATACATTGGTGCTTTCATTGGTTTTTTTTTTTTTTTTTTTTAAATTCTGGAACTACTTTTACTTGGGGATTTTTAAAAACAGGAAAATTAAGTAAAATATTTTTCTTTTTGGTAACTTTACTTTTATTTGATTATAATTTTGGCTTTGGATATTGAAAAAAAAATTTCTTTTTCACTCAATTTAAAAAAAAAAAAAAATTTTATCTATTATTTCGATATTTTTGAAATGCATATTATTTCTTTCCGTAATGTGCTTTGACTGAAATTTATTTTTAAATATCACTATTTAATTATTCATCATTGATATATGAAGAAAAAAACATTTACCAGGTGTATTTTTCATATATTTTTCTTCATTGGTAGTTCTTATGATATAGTGTCTTGGTAATGTTGCATAATGAAGTTTGCGAAAGCAATTTCTCTTTCTGTGATCATGAATTTTTTTTAAAAATACGGTGATCTTTCGTTTTATGCCGGTAAATTGAATAAAAACTTGTAAAAATAACAGATGCTGGAAATAAAACTGATTATTTCACTTAAATCAAATATTGTTCAACAAAGCAAACAATGATTATTTCGCTTACATATGGCCGAAATGGGGGTGTGCTGTCAACATCTTGATTGATAAAGAAAAATAGATTTTTATCACTTTTTTTTTTTTTTTACAAAATGCTATGAAATATTTTGCTTAGTTTCATCATTGATCAACTAAACTGTTTTTCCACAAATTATGTTTATCTAATGAAAGATTTCTTTTTGGTATATTTTTAATTACAGAATTTAATTTATTATTAGCAGTCATCAAATATGGCGTAATGATAGATCTATTGCAGATTTAAGTAAATATTAACTTTAATTATAACATAGAATTGACCTATTATGAAAATTATTTTAGCAAAGACAAAAAAATTTTTTCAATTACATTTAAAATAGGTGTTGATTTCCTGGTGTAAATTTGTTCATACCTACTAATTAATAATTCCGATGTTTTTTTTTCTCCAGAATTTAAACAGTATTAAATGCCATACAGCTGAAAAACACCAATTTACCAAATAACGTTAGAAAGTATTTTTTTTTGAGGAAGCTCAAGGTACACAATGAAGCCTTCAATTAGTGGTCAGTGCGCAGGGTTACCCGGTATTGAAGGGGGGGGGGGTT
>VCCN01000462.1:4619467-4661172 GCA_006491835.1 Architeuthis dux | reverse complement strand
GACATAAGAGAGCCGCATTATATTCGTACCTAAAATACAAACGTGGGAATGGAGAAGCCAACAAAGTGTGGGATAAAAAACTTCTGCCTACCATCTGACCTTTGTTAGCTCAGTCGGTAGAGCAGTACCTGCATATAAGGTAGCTTCTAAGGTGGACGCGAATTCGATCCATGCACAGTTTGTTTCTTTATTCACATTTACGATTTAGGCCGCTCGTTTAGCAGTCGCTCACACTGGCGCCGGGCAAATATAGGCTCTCACTAATAATTATCATATATCTATATAGCAAAAGAACGTGAAGCTAGTTGGTATTTAGAATTTGACATGGAAATTTTACTTTATAGTCCACAGCCTATGTAGTCTGCTTAGCCAAATAATTGGGAATTTTGTGATAAAAGCATGAAATTTGGTACAATTATAGTCGAAGGCATTCCAAAATATTTTTGGATATTTAGCCATCATGAATTTTTAAAATGACTGCCAGAGACAACAGTTTTCAGATAAATTTTCCTATCAGCAATGGATATTGAGGACATAATTAGTTGAATTTATTTATCAAACCAAATCATACATTGACACCAGCATGTGACTTCATACATGGTGGCCATCTTGAATTGTGAGATAGAAGGAAGCTTCTAGGCAATTCCAAAGACGAATTCTGCATCATAAAAAATGTTTGATTTCACACTGAGATCATCCATATCATGTATTATCCAAATGCTGATTCCCAAAAACTATGTATGGTAAATAAATTCAACTAATTGTGTCCTCAATATCATAATTATACCCATTGCTGATAGGAAAATTTATCAGAAAACAGTTGTCACTGGCAGCCATGGGCAACATATTAAAAATTCATGATGGCTCAATATCCAAATTTTGTTGGAATGCCTTTGGCTACAAGTGTACCAAATGTTATGCTTTTATCACAAAATGCACAATTGGCTTGAAATTTCCAGCTAAGCGGCTCCACTAATGGATTGTGGATGCAATACTTGTTGGAAACAGAATTCTATCAGCTTTCTGGCAGTCTATATTGTCAATTTGTATCTGTTGAGCATAAAAAGTTACATCCAAAAACATGAAGCTAGGTATTTAGAATTTTATAAGGAAATTTTAATTTATAGTAATCTATGGATGGTGACATATATATAAAAAATCAAATGGATAATTTTATATCCGACAGAATATGATAATTATAATGACATTTATTAGATGCAGGTTCGATCCCCACACAGAGTTTGTTTCTTTATTCACATTTACAATTTAGGCAGCTCGTTTAGCAGTCACTCACACCGCGGCCAGGCAAATATAGGTTCTCAACCAATAAATGTCATTATAATTATCATATTCTGTCGGATATAAAATTACCCATCATTTGATTTCATACTGTCGACATCAACATAATAACCCTATGATCAGGGAATGGGATGGGAGAAGATGGTGGTCGAAGGTGTGTTAGAACCCATCTGGATGGTTGGACCCATCCTTCCGCCAACTTTCATTGAAGTACTGGCCCAGAAAGGAGAGTCAAAAGGGAAAGAATCTCTTGAGGAGGAGGCAGATCACTTAGAGACTGTGGATGAGGAGGAGGAAGAGATAGACTTTGATGATCTCTTTAATGATGATAGGCACAAGACTTAATTAACTGTCAAAATAAGAATTTTTGCTCAAATGGTGCACCAACAGAGAAGATTACTGGATAAACGGTTGATATCTAGTATATATATATATGAAATATTACCAGATTCTCAGCATTTTTTGCTGTTTTTGTCCTGAAATAAAGTCAAGATGAGTTTGAATCTTGACAAACCATTTCACTGAATTGTGTGTTTATTTGTCTATGTATTGTGTTTAGTTCAAAAGTTATGCAATTTTCTAGTGTCCGGTTCACACTAGGTGAAATATAGGGTTTAAATGAACATTACAGCTTGTTAACAGGCAGAATCATAGAATAGACACTTCAAGGATTAGGAAAAACAGTTGATATATAGTTTATATATGAAAACATAAACAGATTTTTAACATTCTTTTGCTTTTTTGTCCTGAAATAGAGACAAGATGTGCTTCAATCTTAATAACCATTTGGCTATTGTTACCTTTCCAGTTTCAAAATGGCTGCAGCTCCAGCCAAATTTAAAGTCAAAGAAGCCGATGACAAGATTCCGCAGAACAGCATTTTTTTTGTGTTAGGGGGTAGGTTTGGGGTTTCAACTCCCTGAATATAATTTCCAGTTCAGGTAAAAAAATCTCCTGTTACTTGCAATGGGACAATAGATGTAGATGCAGCAAACCTACCACGTTTAGGTACAGCATTTCTTTTTTATGGTAAATGAACTAGTCTATTAGTCATTTTGAATTTAAAAAGTGAAATTGTCATCTGCTTATTTGACTTTAAATTCGCCATCAGCAGCTGTCACTGGAGCGGCAGCCATTTTGAAACAGGAAAGGTCACAATCTTAACCATTTTTCAGAATTCCTAGTGTCAGAACTGTATGGAAAAATGTGTTCATTTGTCTTTGTATGTTGTTTACTTTACAAGTTATCTGATTTTCTATCTTTCCAGTGTAGTGTCCGGGTTCACAGAACCGCACTAGGTGTCATATATGGTTAAAAATAAACCCCATGGGACATTATTTCAGCTTGGAAACAGGCAGAATCATAAAATACACATTTCAAGGATTAAGAACTGGTGGCGAAAAAATCCGGGGGGGGGGGTCCCGTGAACCTACTTTTTCGTCTAAACTAAAACCTTTTTAAGCTCACTTCCTACTCTGACAACATCTGCGCAGTGTTTTTGTTATTAACTGGTCGTGGTCTGATAGTGACTTTTTATTTATTTGTTATGCATTACACAAAAATAAACAAAAACAGTACTCTATAATCTGCAGTTATAAAATCACACACAAAATTTTCAATGCCTGGCAAAACCGAAACCACAATTTTCTGTGGGTTTGTTTGAAAAAATTGGAATCCCGAAATAAAGACCGCGTGGGTATGTATCAGTTTATTTTGTAAAGATGAAATATTTTACTTGAAATAAAGTATCACATTTTTATTTGATGTTATAATGGAAGTTTTGCGGGGTTTTTTTTCATTTGCATTCATTTTCCTATAATTTAATCTTTGAAAAATAGGATGAGAAAACTAAAATCTTGGATTGAGTTGACGATCCGATTGACAATAATCCAGCGATTACATTACTTCCTTTTGTTGTTCATTGCGTTCGAAAAAGTAGCTGAATAACGTCTTTGATGTTCAAAATTAATTCGAATCATTATATAATAAATATTTAACAAAAAGATTAAATAATAAAAACCTCATCTCGATGAATTTAAGAAAAACTTTTACAACCATCAGAAAAGTGCAAAAGTCAATTGTTTTTGTAGTGACGTGTATTTATTATGATTAGATCAAAATTAACAATACAAATAGTTGCGATCTTACCTCAGTGTTCCTCCAGACACCCCCTTTAATCATAATACGCGGCATGGTGAAAAAGTTTTATGGGAATATTTTTGAAACGATGTTAGAATCAGTAGAGACGTGTGCCTCCTTCAAAATCTCCAGTCAACTATCTTATCAGCAGTAGGATATACACGGTGTAAACGCAACTTTGTACCTAAGAAAATACTTCCAGAACTGATTTCACAGGTGTAATTTTAAAAAAACTAAACATATTTTGCTTTTTGGTGCATTTTATCTGCTGTTCAGGGATAAGCATCTCAAAGGTTTTTGCAGTATTGCACTTATTAAAAGAATAAAAAAACGAAACGTAGTGTGTTCTCAGAGCAACATAAAAATGGGGTAGTCACGTGACATAATAAATTTCCCTCCTGTGAAAGAGTGGCTTATTATTGAAATTTCTATTTTGAACTTCATATAATTTTTCAACTTGAAATAATTTTCCCCGTGTAGCTACGACCACAAAAACATAAATGCTCAATGACAATAGAAAATAGTCGACCATTCAATTTTTCAAAAATTATATGTGAATAATTGAATTTTTTAAAATTATTACGAAACAAATATTTTTAGAACCAAAATAAAATGTAATTATCATCTGTTATCTTGCTTATTTGTATTTTTCTAAATTTAAATTATTAAACTTTATAATTTCAGCAATTTTAATACGAAAGTGTTTTACGCAAGTAAATACTCTTAAGCGGTGTAAGAGGAAAAAGGTTAACGAGTTTAATTTTACATAAGCGAAGTAATCATTTTCATTATAAACATGTGTGATGTGGTATGTAAAGAGACTATTTATAAATTGGAATATTTGCAAATTATTCAAAATATTTGAGGTGATAGTTGTCATTTTAAATTGAAACATTAAATCGCCATTTATCACAGCTGTGAAATCCGTGATAACGTATCTTTGCAAAGCTAAAGAAAAAAAGGTCTTCCAATTACAATAGAGCGACTAGAAAAGTCTACCGAAACCAAGCTTTGCATTAATCTGGCGCAAGGCCACAGTAATGGAGCATTCGTTGAGGTTTACTACCATTATGTTAGCATGTGGTTAGTGAGCTTAGTTTGTGGCACAAGACCACAAATGTTGGGAACCTAGTGAGAATAGAATCGAAATACTACTGTAGTACAATAGTGATGGTCTGCGAAACTAGCTGTTTGTCGTTTGAGCATCTCTCCTCGACGAGATGCCCTAGTAAGCTTAGTTTAAAACATTTTATTTTAGTGTGAAAAAAAGTATACAATTTGTATATACAAACACACATCATAACAATTATAGTTACACAATATCTAGGGCCTTAAACATCTTGTGGCGGTGTAATAAACATCATAATTCTTCTTAAAATCATTTACACCTGTGGATAGCACTACATATTCCGGTAATCTATTCCAAAGTCCCACCACTCTATTGCTAAAAAAGAACTTTCTGATATTCAATCTACTTCTATTTGCTTCTACCGTATATGTGAGGCCTCTTAGTCCCTTGTACCCCCTTCTAGTAAAAAATACATCAGGATTTACTACTTCTAAACCACGCATAATCTTGAACATTTCTATTAAGTCTCCCCGATCTCTCCTATTTTCTAATGATGTTAATCCTAACACTTTTAGCCTATCCTCATAACTCGTACTTTTTAATTCCGGTACTAACTTAGTTGCACGTCTCTGGACTTTTTCTAAAAGATTTTTATCTCTCCCCAAGTCTGGTGACCAGGCCTGTGGACGGACATAAGTCTTATATAGTAAGGAACGAGTCCTTGTCTATATATGAAAAGGTATGCTTAATCAGTCCTAGTACCCAGCACTGGCAATATACCTGGAGAATTATAGTTTATCAGTTACTATGATACCAAGATTCTTTTCATCATTTACAATATGTATGGCACAAGGCCACAAATGTTGGGTAACCAATGAAGATTGAACTTACTATGATCTGAGACTGAGAAACTAGCTTACATATTTACAATGCTTAACTTAGTAATAAATTGTAAGGCACCCAGTGAGGATTGAGCTCACTACAGTAGTGAAACTGTCTGGGAGAACTATTTAACTATTGTTCCATGATAAGGTGCTTTTAATTATTTACTAAATGTAAGCTAGTCTAGTGCAATGCCACGAGTGTGGGGCAACCAGTGAGGATCAAATTCAGTACAGGAGTAAGGGTTTAGGTGCCCTAATAATTATTTACTAAATATAGCTTAGTCTGGCACAAGGCCACAAGTGTGGAGCACTCTGTGAGAATATCAATAAAGTAGTGATGGTCTGAAGACTAGTTTCCTCCACAGCAAATCACCCAAATGACTAATATTATCTATAAATATGTATAATTTTTTTCACTCATTTTTGGTGTAAATTTTCAGGTCTTTTTCATTAGTCCCTACCACACTAAATAATTATAGCTATTTACAGCTCACCGTATTTTTGTTTACTAAATGAATGTAAATTTTTAAAAAGTTAAAAGCCCCCAACACAAACTAACCTTTGCCCTGACTAACCCATACTCTTAACTTTAACCCATTATCTCCATTAGATAATAACAGCCAAGATGCCAAAATGTCCTTCATTTTTTTTATTAACATTTATTTAACAAACAAAAATACAGTGCGTTGTAATAGCTATAATTATTTAGTGTGGTGGGGACTAACGAAAGAGACCCAAATTTTCTCTATATCTGTTTTTCTACTTTTATTCCATAAGATATGATTTTAATTACTACACTTTAATCAATCTTGTTTTCTGCAGAGTATAATTGTCCCTGTCTACAACGCTGGAAAATGGTTGAATGAATGTGTTGAGTCTGTCTTTCAACAAACTTTTAAGAGTACTTTGGAATTGTCAGTTTATGACGACGGTAGTCAGGTAGGTATTTTAATTTTCCTGTTAAATGTTTTAATAATTATTTTTACCAGTTTGAATTTTTGAGACAAGATTCAGTCATTCTTTCAGATTGGCTAGCAATTTAACATGGTTGTTTTTGTCACAAAGGCCAAAAAGTATATTAGCTGAAACATTGGGATAAAAAAAGATGTTCTCCTGAAAGAATTATTGAATATATTTACCTGATCTCATATATTAAACAGGGTTTCCCAACAAAATTAATAGACTTATAACAATCATAGAAAACTAATAGAAAATTATGCTGACAAATTTTCATAATATGCAAAAATAAGAATAAATGAGTTGATGGTTGTCACAAAACAAAGTGTGTTATATTGTTGAAAGCATTATAATGATTCTGATATACTATTAATATATAATATTAATAAAATTAATACTACAATTTAGGATAATAGAATAATACTACCTTTGTCCCATAATAGTTGTTACATTTGCATATATAAAACAATTACTAAATGTAATAACTATTATGGGACATAGGTAGTATATAATATTATTTTATTCTCATAGGAGATGAAAAATTGCAGAATTGGCAAAATGAATTTGAATTTTGGGTGAGGCTGCTTATGTTTACTTAGCACGAATGCCCTTGAATGTACGATCGTTATGCTTTTATACCTAGGATCAAATTTGCTTGATCCCTGACTCTTCTGAGCTAGAAACAATTATGCTTTTTAACCAAGAAACCTACATAATTAATTAAATGGGAAGGAATTGGGAAAGGCGAGGGAGAGGGGGGAGAGAGTGAGAAGTAGGAAATGTAGGAGGTAAGAAAGCTACAGAAAAAGGAAAATTATATATAATAGCCTCATAGCATGACTATGCTTCCATTAATTCCTGATAACTGACAATCACCTTTTTCCTGATTTTTAATGTACAACATACAGATTGAGTACAGATTAATCATCAAATTTATTTCCCAACTGCCGAAAATATTTAGTTAGTGCTGAAAATGACTAAAGCTAAGCAGGAAAGTGGTGGAGTAGTGGTAAAGCTAACAGGGATCGATAAGTAAAATCCCAAACCCTACCTACATATACTGAGTTCCAATGCAGTTGGTTCTATAATACAACCATGATTATTATTTTATTTTTCCCTTGCTGGCAGAATTTGTTATATATGTAATCATAAGAATAACTGTTTAATAAATCCTACATTTTATATCAAAGGATACATAAACAACTACTATTATAAAGTATAATAAAATGGAATAAAGTCCGAAGAAAAAGATAGTGGCAGAAAAATTCTTAATCATAACAGCCTTCCTAACCTAAATAGTTAAAGTGTCATCCAGGAATGATGAGCTCCTGGGGTATGAGATGTAATTTCAAGTCTCATCCAAAGCTACATCTTTGTTCTGAATTCTCATTATTTAATGGTCATCTAAGTAAAATTGAAGAAATCTCTGTCTGTCTGTGTTTATGCACCATGATTACTCAACAACCGGCAATTGTACGAAATTGACATTCGCCAGATATCTTAGTCAGCACACAAGGCAGTGCAGTGTCGAGTTTAAAGTTTTTATGATCAGCAGTTCTCGAGAAATCTAATAAAAATATTACAGATTATAGATCTTTCTTCTTAGTTTCTCAAATTATCTCCCTTGACTTGCACTCTTTAGAATTATCTAAATTTACATATAAAATATCCAAATTGGCAACACTGAAGAGAAGTAACCAAAATACTCTGAAGCCGTAGTTTTGTACGACAGACGGAAAATTATTTCACATGACAATTATGGCAGGCTGCTCCACACACCATGAAGTCCGGCCCTTTCCAAACATGCACCATTGGAACAGGCACTGCCCTAATAGAATAAATGAGCTGAAAACATTATGATAAAAAATAATTAAAAGATGAAGAAACTAATCAAAATAAAGAATAAAATATATGTAATTAAAAAATTACCTCAAGAACAACTTCAGAGTATTATACTATTATTCTGCTTGTTTGTATGTACAATATTCATTCTCCTCATATCTTTCATCCTCTCTCTTCTCCCTCCCCACCCATCTTTGCAATGTAATGAACAAGGGTGAGAATGGCATAGGGTGCTTATGCTTGAATGGGATAAAAGAGACTCTACCTTCACTATAACTATCATTCATTCATTACTCTTCCATCACAAGTTTGAAGCCTAGTCACTATTATTACTAGGTAGTCAACAATACAGCATGAAAGTCAGAAGGAAAAGACAATTTCAGAAAGATAAAAGCTGAGAACTCATAAGAGCTTGGGGAGCCTAATGGTAGGGCATCATTTATGAATGATGGATACCTAAGATATGCGAAGGAAGTTTGTGTCTATCCCAAAGCTAATTCTTTGTTCAGAATTCACATGATTTGATTTAACAGCCAAAGAAGAACAGATCAGCTAAAAAAGTGATAAAAAGCAACAAACAGATCGAGAAACCAGTTAGAATGAAAAAAAAAAATGGAACAATGAAAATACTTCCTCTCTGAATCTTAAAACACTGATAATTTTTATTATTGAAAAAAATTTTCCTCATCTAAAAACAGATATTTTTTAAAAAGATACTGCATTTTGATTGACTACTTCATTTTGTTTTTCATTTTCAGGACAACTCTTTAGCCATTTTAGAAGATTGGAAAGATAAGTTAAAAAACAAGGACATAAAATTTTGTTTGCTTAAAGGAGAAAGTACCACACCAAAGGGAGGTAAGTCAGAAGGAAATAATTTTGCTGTCTAATATCGGCCGTGTTATGCACTTCACACGTGAATACTTTCGTCCAGTGATTATCAAACTTCTTCTAATCACGGCGCCCTTAGTGTACAAAGATCTTTTCATGGCACCCTAAGACAGAAAATACTGAACAATAGCATTTACGTTCATTTGGTTAGGTTACTTAGGTAAAAAGTAATGAATCATGTAATTAAAATTCATAAAAATGTTATCTATTTGTTTCCTCTTTTAATAATCATAATTGCTAGTTGGATGGGTGAGTTAATATTTAATGAGGCTGCAGAGAATCTGCAGTAATTTATATGCAACTAATATGTACCGAAAATGTTTGACACTGTTTTAGAATGTAAATCTTTTCTATTGACCGAGTGCCATCTAGTGTTGAAACGGTGAAGTTCAACATTAGATGGACAGAGAAATTCACCATGTGCCAATTAGATATTTCTTTCTATCATTGTGACCGGAATTATTAAAATTTTCAAATATCCCACAGTGCCCCTGTGAGCTAATTGCGGTGCCCTGGGGTGCTGCGGAACACATTTTGGGAATCACTGCTTTAGTCTGTGGCTTTAATTAATCTCTACAAATAAAAATGCAGCTTTCTACTTTGTTAATAAAACTTGACAGTATTTTAAATCGAACACTAAAAAGATGCACAATTTTGTTGCATACACAAATGTCTACAAAGAACAACATGTTTGTTATTCCATGAATTTTTAAAACTAGTATCTTCATCTTTGTTGTTTTTATCACAACATTTTGACAGATATTTTCCTCAGCCTTCCTTAAGTATATGTTGCATCTTTAGATGTCACTTAGTACTTTTCATTTTCATCTACTCAGCAAAAACATCACAATTTAACAAGTTTACAGAATTGATTGTCAGAGTCTTGTGCATGAGAGAAAACTTTCAGATGATATTTGGAAAATATGACTTTGAAAAAATCGACTCTATGTTAACTTAACATTTATTTTAGTGTAAATAAAGTATACAAATTGTATATAAAAGCATACATCAATATCCATTAATTCCTGATATGAGAGGCCTTAACAGCCAAAAAAATGTTCTCTTCAACACTGGCTCCCATATGGTATTAAAACCTACATTTGTTTTCAGTTGATAAAATACATATATGCAATTTCTATCACCTTACAGACTTTCCAGCATAATGTATTATTTTGGTGTCATTCCAACAGGGCCAATATGCTCTCTTCTTTCTCCACACATGGTCTGCTATGTTCGATTTTGTTGTCTTGCCTTGAGTAATGGCTTTGCAATGTTCATCAGATCTATTTTCCCAAACTGGTATTATGGGGTGACAGTAAGACTGCATTAATCTTTTCATGCATCACCAATCAGCATTGCCTTTGTTTAAACCTCTGCTTATCATTTACTAATCCAGCATGTTTATTACTATACAAAATAATTTTATTTTAGGTCCCATTAGAGATGCAACAGCAGGCAGGATTTTGATGCTTACCAGGAAAGTCATGGAGAAAATGATACAGTGAAGATAGTCATGACCGCAGGCATAAGCAAGCTAATTACGACTCTGTTCTTACTGTAAGCTGCTTCTTTTATACAGAATGGCCATGTATAAAAGAAGCAGCTTTCCTGGTAAGCATCAAAATCCTGCCTGTTGTTGCATCTCTAATAGGACCTAAAATAAAATTATTTTGTAACAGACTGATTGTTTCAGAGATGTGCATCCATACAATTTTGTCTTTTGTAGTTGGATATGCAAGAAACCGTGCTGTAGAAAACAGTTCAGGACGATTCTTATGCTTTTTAGATGCGGTGAGTTTTAAAAAATCTTTTTTTTTCTAATGGAAAAAAATGTATCCTGTCTTATTAGATAAAAGTCCATGCGACTTTTTTGTGGTTTGGTTCCTGTTATGCTAAGCTAACAGATAGAGAGGAAGGGGTAAAGCAAAGCTTGTATCTATGTGTTCACATATGCTAAGGAAAAGAGCTACTTAGTGTGATCGCATTGATATCATTATTACTACTACTGCTGATGATGATGATGATGTCCTCATAGTAAGACAGAAAACAAAAATAAGTATCTCTGATTTTTCATGAATAAAACTGATGTTTTTTTCATATTAAAAAAGAAATCCATTGTTTACCCAATTCTGTTGACTTATTGTTTTAAAATTATTGAAAAACATAAAATATGAAGTGTTGTAGAAAATCAACAGAAAAATAAATTTTGTTCAAGGTATGCAATAACAATAAATTTATACTAAAATGTATATTTAGCCATATACAAATAATCCCATCATTTGTTATGAGTACTAGGCTTGTTTATTTAATAAATCCTGATAATCTTCAATGAAATTTAAATGTAAATCTGCTGTTTTTTAGGATGATGTTATGGAGAAGGAACGAATTCAAGCCCAGTATAATGCTGCTCAGGAGCACCCAGAAGCAGTAAGTTCATATTTGATGTTATGAAATGGTACATAATTATTAGTTGTTTTCACAAGTCATTACTACTGACTAGTGAATTCGATTCTCACTGAGTGCCCCATACTTGTGTCAAAACTAAGCCAAGCTTAGTATAAGGGCATCTCATTCTGGGGCAATGGCTACCGAACTAGAACTACTATGTAGTAAGTTCACTCCTCACTTACTGCCCACATTTGTGGCCTTGTGCTAGACTAATAGTGAAAGTCCACAATCCATATAATGTGGACTATAATGTTAAAATATCCCTGTAAAAGGCTAAATACCTAGCTTCATGTTTTGGGCTGTAACTTTTCATGACCAACAGATACAAATTGACAATATAGACTGAATTAAATCCACAATCCATAGACTTTGGCCTATAAAGTATACTTGAAATCTCCTTGTAAAATGCTAAAATACCTATAAATTTATTTTTATGGTAAAATAAAGTGTATTTTTAAATTCCTCATGTCTGAAAACCATGATTTAGCCTTTTAAAGTACTCAGATATGTCAATTGGGAGACGAAATATGAAGTTCTGTTTTTTATGGTGTGTGCTGGTGGCCATTTGTTTTAGGCAAATGAGGTAGGTCATCCCAAATTTTTTCTTGGAAACATCTTTTTTCTGAAAGTGGACATCCTAAGGAACACTTTGGTACCATACTCATAAGATAATACCAAATATGATGGTATAAAATGTTATTCAATGATGATATTGAATATAGTATAACTAGCATATACCCGTAAAAAATGACAGGGTTTTTTATGTGTTAGATATTTAGGCAGTTGTGGACAGGTGTCACAGATTTTACCTCCACAGATAAAAGTCATAAACAGGATATTGACCAAAACCCAAACTGCAAGTGTCAGGGACCAGAAGACACACCAGGTGTTGATAAGTCATAAACAGGATATTGACTAAGCCCTGAGTTGCAGGTGGCAGGCTGGAAAACCAGCATGGGCATTCAAACCCAATATCAATGTCCCTGTTAAGAAAAGTCTGCCGGCTCTCATTATCTCTCTCCCACTCTTCATTCTCCGTCATGGCATGATGTATCTGATGCAATAAAATATATCATCATATTTTTATAAACCAAGTATGGATCGGCAATAAGGAGCTAAAAGCGATTTTATTAGGTAATTTTTTTTTATTAATTCAGGTATCCTAATTTTAAGTTTTTTGAAAGTCTCAACTGACATTGTGTGGTATGTCATAAAAAAGTCATACAAAAAAACTTATTTTATTAAAAATATAACTTATTTCCTTACAAAATAAAGTTGATAGCCAAATTTGACAAATCTGGCCTTTTTAAAAAAGCATTTGACCATGAACCTTTTGGTTTGGCCATATTTAAATTTTGAGCCATTTTGACACCCTTTTTTTTTTGTGTGTGCTGAGAGTATTTACATTTGGCCATTTTTGCGAGTTTTGGGCCAGAAACTGCCTTACCTCTCCCAATTGCTTCTTCACTGCCTCGGCTACATCAAACAAAGTTGAAAGGAAAGAGAAAGCATTTGAAATTTTGCATTGCATTGACAGACATGTTTGTCAGTGTACTTCTTTGATATGGTAACAGCATGTCTCATTTTTCCACCCTTTAATTCTATTATTCGTTGTACAATCTATCTCATTTGCATAGATATGTACATACTTAGTATTATGTCATTGGGTTGCAAATTCATGTCATCTAGTGTGTAGGACCAAGGCAGGAAACCGCAAGAGGACAGGTTTAAATATTAACAAGAGCAACCATTTATTTCTTATTCGTATATTTGTACAAAAGGTTTTTCACCAGAAAATACGGGTTCTGCTGTAAGACATTTATGTAAAGAGTATATCAAAATATTGGTTGGAATTTAGTCAGGTAGTTTTTTTAGCTTGTTGATGCAGGCATGGAAACCCCAAGATTGTCTTTATGTACACACATGGAGATGTACAAACAGTTCTCTGTCTGTCTGTCTAACAAAACCATCACATGCATTCCTATATATTAAGACTTTATGCTGAAGACATAAACCTGAAAAGAAACAAAACAATGATCTGCCCCTCATTAAAATTAATTCCTTTAATTACACTGGTCTTTGGTGATCAATACACTTATTTCACTTATATGACCCCCTTACACCTTTAACTTGTATCAGCCCCTTAAAGGGTCTGGTGTATATTGTAGTGTCCTCTTCTCTCGGGATGATGTCCTTTACTTTGGTGAGATATATAGATTTATACAATTACCTAACTATGGCCATTGACTCTCTAGAATTTTATGTTTGTTGGTTATTTTTTCCTTTCAGTAATTGATTGTAGGTGCTCATATGATTAGGAAATTTCATATTCATACCTTATCCTTGGGAAATCACTCAAATGACAGTCAAACAAAATTGAAGCCAGTTATTGTTCCCATACACTGGTACCAAGTCTGTGAGATTAATTTGCATTCCAAAGTTATCCATAAAAAATGTTCTTCCTTAAAGATATTTACTAAGCTTACCTCAGTCGGGCACAGGGTCACATTGGGGCAATTTGGGTAGGAAGATTGTGTTAGGTCAATCTTCAATGGGGGGGGGCTGCGTCCCTTGAAAATCAGCATTCAAAATCCTGGTTTTTACCTGGGCTTGAACACCAACCACTGGTGCCAATGCCAAATACACAAGGCTGTTTTAAAATTAAATCTAAAATAGAGATTTTATGGATACCCTGTATTAAAACTCAAGGTAAAGATCTACATCCATTAAACAAGTAAAAAAAAAATAGAAACAATTTTTTTTTGCCAGTAATGTTTTCTGCTTTTAATCTGTTAGACCCTAAGAATCTTCTTAGAAGTTGTTACTTTTTAGAAAAAATGTTTTTACGGATTTACGCGGGAGGTCTATTTACAATGTTATTGTATGGTAAATGGGACCATTACTTTCAGTCCGTTGTATGGAAGTGAGCCTTCAAAGTATTCGGTAACTTCCCATGTGAGGCTTCTTTGATATTTTAATGACAATTTTTCTCTGCTTTCATTAAGGTTTATTTCCACAGAAAAATTGTCATTAAAATATCAAAGAAACCTAGTTAACAACCTTCACAAGGGAAGTAACAACATGCTTCAAAGCCTCACTTCCACACAACGGACTGAAAGTAACAGTCCAGTTTACCATACAGTTACATTGTAAATACAACCCCTTTGTAAAACCTTAAAAAATATTTTTTCTGAAAACTAACAACTTCTAGGAAGATTGTTAGGGCCTAACGGATTAAAAGCACAAAATATTACTGGCAAAAAAAAAATTGTTTCTATTTTTTTTCGACTTGGTTAACGGATGTAGATCTTTACCAAACTCAAAATTTTCAAGAGCTCTATTAAAAGAAAAACATTCACTAAACAAAAGAAATTTTTTACTCAATCTTTTTCAGCTAATTGGAAGTGGCTTTCATCGAGAACCACCAGGTTCTACACAACGTTACACACAGTGGGCCAACACTCGCACAGAAGAACAGCTTCTGAATCAGGTACACAAGTTCAGCTTTGTATTCACCTTATTCAATACTGTAATCCATTTAAATTTATTCCATTATCTAATTAGATTCTAATCTATTTATTTTAGGGACTCATTTCATCTTTGTCTGAGATTAAGATTAACTGTTTTCATCATTACACATATTTTTACTAATTTCTTCAATATTTTGCTGCTTTTTATCACAATGTTTTTAGATGGTTGATTTTTCTTTGGCTGTTATATTAGTAGTAATAATAGATTTGTTTAGAGATTGTCAGATAAAGTATTTTCATTATTACACATGTTTTATTCTTAGTTTTGACTATTAGAAAGTGTCAACCAAAGCTGTCAACATCAACATACTGTACCTGTCATAAGTATTTGAACAAACAACTATTTTACTTACTAGTTTGGTAACTCTTCCATATAAGAATGTGAGTTTACTTTTTTAATCTCCTTAACAAATTCTGAACAAGATTTTAGGATAGAAACAATTTAATGCTATTAAACGAACATTTTCCAGAAATTTAGCATCCAGAACCACAAAATATGACTAAATGCATGCCTTGTTATCTTTATGACCATTACCTTTCCGGTATCCAAAAATTGGTCTGCAGCCAGGTCACAGAGCTTCGGGGCAAATGTGAACACACCGTTGCTACCGGTGACAAGCTAAATGTTACGAAAAGATCCGTCCATAATACATTCGGATTATCTATTAGATAATCATGAATAAATTCAGACACCGTCCCCTCGGTGTGGTCGTAAGCCACCATCTTCACTCGTCAGACCATAAATGGTTCTCTTCTTCTCAATGGCCGTTAACCATATTATTAATTCTGGCCCCTTTGCCCCTATAAATGGGCAGTTTGGGTCCCAACAATTCAAAAAGAGAATAATGTACCAAAACGAAACACAAATCTTTCTTTCACTTAAATAAATTCAATACCAAATACTGCTGGCGAAGCGCACAGATCAAACGAGAGAATGGGGGAAATTAAAGTGTCTCCTACCTAAATCTTGGTCTTGCTTCTTGTTTATTTTTAGATTCACAATTTCGGAGCCTTATAGCAATCTCGCTAAAGTCTGTGGCTCTTACTCTTGTCAGAAATGTCCCCTTTCCTTCTTTCTTCTTTTTCAATGGCTAATTCGTACCGGGCTGCTGGTACCTCGGGTCGTAGATCAAAGTTCAATTTCTTTTTTGTTAAAAAGTCTGTGAGTTTGCGTCACACCCTTCTATTGGTTGTCGTCATTGGTTTATGGTTAATCCACTGGGTCGAATCCTGGTCACGGCACCAATTATGACCCTTACCTTCCCGGTATCCGAAAATTGGTCTGCAGCTTGGTCGCAGAGCTTCAGGGCGAACATGAACACACCATTGCTTCTGGTGACAAGCTGTCTTGATGTTTTGGCATCTGAAACATGACTCCCCCACATTGTGTTCCTGATCAGAGATTGGTCTCGCACACGGTTGAAGAATCAGTGGATGTTGGGTTGGCAGGTGTCACAAGGAAAAATAAATGTTACGGAAAAGACGACTTCTTGGTTTAAAATTCAATAAGAGAATTTTTACTACAGTAAATGTTACAAGGTTTTTAGAAAAGAGACCCTTTCCACTTGGCTGAGTGGTAATGTGATATGGGTGGCACCCTCGGTCGGGTTGGAAGATTGTATAACAGCTGGCGACTCGCAACAAAGCAGACGTTTCTCAAAGGCTTCGTCTAAGGTTTGGTACTTTGAGGTTTCGACTGGATGAAAACCCAAGGAGAGGGTGAGAAACCAGGACTAGCTGTCCAAGGCTAGGACTTGTGTCCGAGGCCCCGCCGCCCCACCTCCACAGGAGGCATGGTCAATATTTCTAGAGCCGCACAGCTTTTTGACATGAAGTGGAAACATATGAGATACATGCAACTTACAGAGTTTAAACGAGAAACACAGTAGCAGCTAACTTTGTTTGTTGATATTGTTTGACAACTCAAAATTCAACAATATTCTGGATGAGAACATAGATCTTGTAGTAATCACATTTCTTATAGTGCAGATTCCCTGAGCGTCACTACGAGTAAAGTCAAATAAAATGAACATAATATTTTTACTCAAACTTCGTTTTTCTCAATGAACCAGTGGACTTTCATGTCAGTTTCTTTCAGCAAAAGCCACGGCACACGAATGAAGAATGAACATCAAACGATATTCGACCAGTTCCAACTATACACACCAGTGCAACATACAAGTCGTTTGCATATATGGGGTTTGAGGATAACCCATAACATAACACTTATTATGTCTAGAAAAAATGTTTGTTTTGTTTTTTTTAAATTCCGCCCAAAATAGGTTTTTAGTGAAAGGATCAAATTACAATGTAAGTTTATGCTAAATTGATCCCTTGGTTTGTGTCTGGCAGTTTTCGCACTTATTTTTTGAAAATTCTGACTTTTTTAGTGATCACTGCCCAACAAAATGCGAAAGAAGTAACTTACTCATTGAGCACCCCTGTTTCCAATTTTCTAATTGATCACCCCCAACATGGCATGCTGCCAAAAGAACTTGATCATGTGACAGTTTCTATTGAGTGACTAACCAGACCTGTTTTCTTCATTGTTTTATTGATTTTTATCACAATGTATTTGGCTGATCTATTCTTCTTGGGCTGTTAAATTAAATTGCAAGAATTCAGAACTACGAAGTAGCTTTGAATGAGACTCAAACTCGCATCCCATACCACATGAACTTACTATGTCATGTAGCAATGTCTATTTGACTTTGGCCACCAAGCCATACAAATTTACTTCCTGCAGTCTCAAAAACCAAAGAATAGATCAGTTAAAATGTGGTAGAATGCAACAGAAAGATGTATATGCCAATTAAAAAGTATATGGAATAATATCACATTCAGCACTAAAGGACATAAATTTTCGCTACTTTTCCTGTCAAGCATAAAAGGACTTTAATTAATGTCACCATTTATGAAATTCGCACCATGTCTTCATTTTGGCCTCCATGCACTACTGTAAGTAATACCTGCTTTCCAGCAATGCTATTTAGTCTCTGAAGAATCCCATTGTTCTATTCTTGGCCTATACAGGCTTGTGCTAATTTCACTGATGGTGATATCATATTTGATTTGATTTTTGGCATATTCCATCTGATAAATCCATATTTTATACAGGAAAACTGTCAACATCAAAATATATGTGGAATAATATCATGTTCAGCACCAAAGGACATTATTGTGTAATAAATAATGATTATCTAATCAACCCTAATATAAGTAAACCTCAAAAAAGTCACATACCTTAAAATCTAGTTTTCATCCTCTCCTCAAAGTAGTTCCTTTGCAAGTCAACATATTGACTCACAAAGGGTACATGGCACAAGTTAAGTAGTGCAGTCCTACAGAACTAGTGTTGTATACCCCTTTTATACTGTTCTGCCGCCATGGGTTGTCTCGTTGTGGGGTTGCTCACTTGCGGGAGGAAATGCTGAACTTGAAAAAGAAGGAAGGAATCGAAAGTTGTTTGTAAAAATATGTGAACATATTTTTATTTCTTAAGATACATTTTGTCGGCCAGAGAATGAAGAGTGGGAAAGAGATAAGGGTGCCAAGAGACCGTTCCCAACAGGGGAACCCAGCCTTATGAGCTTCTGAGTTTTTCTATCTCTGCTCTGAGCTTTATGGGGTTTTCGAACGACCACGCTGATGTCATTTCCAGTTTCCACATCCTGTTTTTTGGACACCCACGTATTTCCTAAGGTGACCGGGTCACTTCCACTTCCGCACAGGTGTTGGCCTGGAAAATGACCTCTCGTGGTAGTATATCATAACACAAGTAGTATTGCTTTATTTTCATATCTGTGGTCTTGAATTACCTAACCCTACCTGTAATCTTAATCCTACCCCTAACCCTAATGTGGTACAACAAGAATGTCAGCAATGTTGAAATAAGAGAAAATAAAACAATACTACTGGCTCTGTAGGTGGGTTCGCACTTCTTTTTAGGGACCACACTACTTCACTTGTACCGGATATTTCTCACAAAGGGTATCAAATTTTGTACATTCGGGTTGCACAATCTTTTCAAATTACTCAAAATTTTTGGCAGCACCAAAGTAAGTAAACCTCAAAAAAGCATCTAAGTTTCTTTAATAAAAGAAGTTGTCAGAATTTCATGAAGAATAAACTGTCAAGAATTTTTTTGGACAACCCTGTACTTTTAGATTGGCTGCCTTCGCTAGAATTTGAATTCATGGAAATTTTCAAAAAAATAATTCCTTCCAGTGTTCCTTGAATATACAATAATATGTTTGTAAACAATCAACCAACACATTTCCTAATCATTTTACTATTATAAAGGATGAAGGTAACTCTGAGAAAGAAAACTTACTGGTGAGAAATATTTCATTAACAAAAAGGAATTATGGTTCATATTTTGCACAGGATAAAACTTCACTGGAAGAAGGCTCGAGAATGAACTCATCAAAATTCTGTGACAGAATAAAAACAACAAAAATGAGGATGTTCAAAATAGATTATTGTATATTTACAATAACTCATCTCAAAATCTCAGTGAAAAGGATAAGAAAAATATACTTGATGAAATAAAGAGTTAAATCCAACATCCCCTGAAGTTTACCAGATTACTTAAGGAAGGCCCGGGGGTACTGCAGCCAAAACCTTATGATAAAAACAACCAGGATGAGGATGCAAATTTGAAAGAATTATTGTGTAATAAATATAGATGATCTACTTTCTAAGTTACTTTCACTTTTAATGTTTTAGAACTTTCTGATGGACATGGTTATTATTATAGATTTATATCAAGTGATTGAAGAAAAGAGATAAATAGAACTATTTCTATTTCCTAAAAATTTAATTGTTTCAATGTGTATACATCTGTGTTTAGTTTCAATATATAACCAAATACCAATAAAGTAAGCAATAGTCATACTCGTGCATATTCCATAAGAAAGTAATGATTTTACCCATTCAGCTATACCAGTTTACTTATTTAAATCTATTAATGCCCAAACAAAACTCTTTCCCTTCCCCCACTAACCATGTGCTTATGTAAACAGAAAATAAGTTTTATATTTGAAATTTGGTTTTTCATTTATAGATCTACACTTCACATGGACCAACCATTGCTATGCCAACATGGTTCTGTTCGCGAAAACTGTTTGACAAAGTTGGGGGCTTCTCAGAAAAAGGAAAGGTATAAGTTTACATTTTTTAAAATCTGTTAAGTAAACTTAACTTTACAAAATTGGATTAATTCCATGTGAAATTATTGTCATAATTATATAATAATGGTTATAAAAAGTGACATTTCTTTTGTTAATAAAGTTCAAAGAATTATTTAAAGTTTGATCGTTTAAAAGTGGTTGAGAGGTAAGATGCTAGCATTTGGAGCTGGAGATACAGTTTCAAATCTGACTATTGACCATTTGAGTCATTAAGCACTCATTTACTGGAGAAAGGCATGCATCTCAAATCTCTGACCCCTACAGCATAGATATCTACAAATGAACACACACTAAGAGAGGAAATTATATTGGAACCCTCCTAAATGGTGAGCCAAGAAGAATTACCTATCCCTGTACTCAGTGCCATAGCATGTTATCTTAACACAATATTGTCACAAGAGAAAATGAAGAAAGACTGGGCAATCTACTCCCTCTATAATTATTGCTGAGGTAATAACAGCAATGCCTGCATTATCTATTGTCTGTTATGTCAGTGCCTATAATATAATTTGCCTGAAATCTTGGGCACCCAGACATAACTAAAATCCCAATAACTAGGGATTAATTGTATTCAGTTAAAGGATTGGTAAGATTTGTCTATAACAATTTTTCTTATCTTCATACTAAATGGGAGGGCATTAGCTGATGTATGTAATATATATATATATATATATATATATATGCGATTATGTAATGATCACCTACTTAGAAAATGGAATTGGCCAAAATAAGCTGAGATTACTTATGTTCACTCCACAGAGAAAAGAATGGGTGATTGAGCACTTGGGCATGATGGTTAGCAAACTGTTCTCACAGACCACTTCACTAGTATAGTCAGTTTGATTGTGAATGTCCTACTATTGTGGCCTTATGCTTGACATTGGCCAACAGATTCTTTTTATGCTAATGTCCTTACAAAAGGCATGAAACTTGAAGGCATCACCCAAACAATTATCCACATTCACTAAGGATGAAAACATGATTCAAGTGAAAGATCTAAGCTACTCATTTTTCTAGAGGAAGATTTCAACCCCAGACAAAGAAACTTTACATTGCAGAAAAATCAAAATACATATAGTAATGTTTTTAGGGAGCTACATAATGCCATTTTGAGCCAAGAATTATTTGAATAAAAAATTCATGTCAGAAACGCTTTTTTTAATTGACAGGGTACACCTGAGGACTTGATATTTTTCTACAAGCATCTTGATCTTCATAGTCAGGTGATCAGAGTTAATGCAGACCTGATGATGTATCGATACCATCCAGAATGCACAACTTTTAGTATTTCAGAGTAAGTATTTCATTTGCACTTTTAATCTCATCTTCAAATCCTTGATTTATTTTGAGATCAAAAGCATTAGTTTATATTAACTCCTTGCCTTACAATCTTTATCAATCTTTAATAACTTTGCTACTGTCTTTCAATCTTCTCTAACTCCTTGCCTTGCAATCTTTATTTATTCTGTAAATGTTGTGCTGTAAGAAGTTGTCTCAGCATATATGTATTTGGAACTGAATTCTTAATTTATCTATTCATATCAATTTATCTATCACAATCTGTCCATATCTATCTATCCTGCTTCACCACTCCTCCTGAATTCAAAAAGTAGGACTCAGGTCAAAAAACTCATTATGGACCTAAGGGTGTGTGGCACATGGTAATTGACCACCCGAGTGCTGAGTCACCAGAAGAAGGACCAATCAACTGAAAAAACACAAGAGACTGGCAACAGCCTGTCTCGGGTTTGGAACAGCTGGGAATATGTCAGTAGCAGTGAGAATTCTGGAGCAAATGGGTTGCTATGTTTGCCTTATGACCAGTAGGATGCTGGCAGTGAAGGAATGCTACTTTGATTTCTCCTCGTGAGTAAAATAAAGTTGTGAACAGGCATGTTTAGAGGAAATAAAGAGAACAGTTTGATCAATGACACCCACACACAATGAAGTGGAATGAAAGTAAGTGGTTCTTCATTCCCCTCCACAAAAGACAAGTTGAGACTAGTCATCCTCTTCAAAATGGACTCTTTTAATCTCTTTCTTGAATGGTACTACATTTTCTGTTGTTCTCAATGTATGTATGACTGTATATCCATTTTATGTTTCTCATAAGTCTATACACCAAGTCGTTTGTTAGCATTTATCCCTTTTCTTGTCGGCTTCTTGCCTTCGCCATTTAGGTTTTCCACATACAACAATATATCTGGGTAATATTAGAAGTCTGTTCATATCTATCTATCTCTGTTCATATTTTTTTTTTTATTGATCTATGTTCATATCTATCTATCTCAGTCTTTTAACATTTACCTATTTCTATCTGGGGTCTGGTTCTTAATCCTGATTATAACACTTGCCCGCACACCGCTTCACTGAATTTTGACTGGCCGAATTTTTAGTTAGCCAAATCTTTATTTTCCCATTAGGGAATTGCTTGAAAAATGAAGGAAGACAACTTGAGTAACTGAACAGGCCTTTCTTTGATACTTTATCATTTACAAAATCACTGGTTAATTTTTTTTTTTATTCTAAAATTAGTGCAATGGGGGATGTAGATTTAGTATTTACAATTTGGTAAAATATATATGTTTATTATGATTTGAGGTTTTGGAGGGGGGGGTTATATTTACAATGTAACTATAATGCTAAACTGGGCACATTCTTTCTGACATTTTACAAAGTAAGGCCTCAAAGTGACTGACCTGACGATGCATTATCAATATTTTGATAAAGTTTTTTTTTTTTTTTATAGGGATACAATATGGGATTTACGGTTAAAAAGGTTTCAGTGCAAAGTACTCGCTCATTGGTCTCACATGACTATTTGGAATGCAGGAAAACAGGGACGCAAGTTTTATCGCTCTTTGACTCCTGAGAATAAAAAAAAGGTAAGAACTTATTCATTTGATTTTGCTGTTAGCCATTTTGGGTCCAAATGATATATCTAACAAAATCTTTCAACGGCTTTATATTTTCCAGGTAATTTTCATGGAATTTTGTTTGTTTTGATTGTGACAATGTGAATTCTTAAAACCAGTGAAAGTGTTTACCTAACATCTCCATCTTTTCTTAGGTTGTTGCATTCTGTGATGTCGATGTCAAAAAGATTCAAAAAGGGATTTATATTTATGAAGAATCAAAGGTAAATGACAAAACTTTCAAAGTAAATTTTCTTTTAATATGGCAGGAGTTTAATTTAAGTAATGATTTATCTACAACTAGTTTACCCATACCATCAAAAGATGACGACAGTATTTATATAATTTTGCAATAGTTATCTCCCTTTGCAAATGTTACAGACAATAAATATAGACATACTCATGGCATATTATATAAGTAGATAATGTTTTTGTTCTTTACTATGGTTGTTACTGTGTATATACATTATATTTTCACTGTATCTTCTAATATCTAATCTAAAAACATTGACAGGTTCTGAACATTATTTTTAAATGATGGTAGTCTATTATATTATTATTCTTGTTCCTTACCTCACCCTTTCCTGTGTTAATATATTACATTTCATAGTATCTTCTCAATTACAAAGTGGTAGACAGCATACTTTTTAGTCAGAGCATTATTTTATATTATTGTTCCGTTGTTGTTCTACAATTCACTGTCACACACTTCCTCTGTTCACTCTTAATATCATCTACGTTACTTCCTCTCTCTGGTCATTTCTTCTTTGCTTCTAACCATCACTGATCAACCATCGGGTATGCACACATCTCAGAAGCCAAAAGTGCCAGTGAGACAGAATGACCAGCATTTATGGCAGTTCCTTCTGCCTATGCTAAATAGGTTGACCCAAACTGAGTACCTGATTGGCCACTTTCAGTTCTTTTGCTGGTGGGGGTGCACAGCATTTCCATTACAATTATCTATAATATTATTCTTTTTATTCCTTCCTTGGTTCATGCTTGAATAAGTAAGTTATGCTTTCATTGTATTTTCCAATGTCTAATCTACTAAGTGGCAGAGAGACAAATGTAATATTCAGTGCATTATACTGAAATGATAAAAAGCTACCTTTGGCTCTGTGATAAGTTCCTGCCTGTTATATCCAGTGGGTTATGGATTTGAATTCCACCAAAAGCAGGTTCTATGAAATTCAAAATTTAAGAATAATTTCATTTTTAATTTTAGAAATATTTTAATTTTGAAATTTCTAAATATTCTGAATTAAGAATATTAGAAAATTTTCAAAATTAAAATCTTTTATCTGATCTTAGGTTCTTCTTTTCCAATAAAAAATTTTAAATAAAAAAATTGATAATATTTATAAAAAAAGAAATTGTGGGTCACAAGTGCTGATGCTAAAACCCTATGTTGGTGTCTGGAGATTAAAGAGAATCCCCATTTAAGGATTATTAAATTGAGAAAAGATACAAGTTTTCTCCCCTTTCAAATATTTCTCTTTTGGATCTTTTTTTAGATAGAAAGACAAGAAGAATGCACTGGAAAGAACTCACAAGGAACAGGACATATATTTCAGCAATAAGAATATTTGATAATAATCAGTGGTGGAATTCAACATTTTTAGTAACCGGTTCTCATCCCTAAATATTTTGTCCATGGAATTAGGAACCAGTTCTCTGTTACTCTCGGACCCACGCACACTACCGGGCAGACTCACACAGGCCCACATGCACCCTTAGGCAGGCCCGCGTAGGCTCCCACCCCATTTTAATCAAAGCACAAAAAGAAACCTTCAAAGGTTTAACAAGAAAAAAACAGAAGCAGCAATAGATTTTTCATTGCCTTAAATAAGTTTAACAAACTTGAAAAATAGTTTTGTTTTACACTTCACAGGTGTTGAAATTCCTAGCCGTTAATATAAACGGATTAGCCACTTGCTTATATTTCAACAGATTTTCGCTAAATGTAGTGATGCTAACATGCGAGTAGACAAGGATATTTTAGTAACTGGTTCTGCAAACTACTGTCATTTTAGTAACTGGTTCACACGAACCAGTGCGAACCCCTTGAATCCCATCACTGCTGCTGCTGCTGCTGATGATGGTGGTGGTGGTGGTGGCGGCAAAACAAAAAAATGTCCTAACAAATATATTACATATCAGCACATAACAATCCACTTTATTCACACAATTGACAGTTTGCATTACTTAGAATTATACACAAAACAGTGGGGGGTTCAAGATTGCTAATAGCCTAGGGACCCTGGTATAGGTTAATCAGGCTCTGAGCCTGACCTTCTTTTTATCCACCCAGAATTTGATGAAAATGTTTTATTCACATTTTTTTTGGTTCCTCTCAATCCATGGTACGTGTATAATGAGGTTCAGAAGTGTTTTATTGAGTTATTACTATATAATCTAACCATGTGATCCCCATGACAAGTTATAATCTGACCAAACAAGAAATTTAACCTGGCTCTGAAGCCATGGATATCAACCTGTAGGACTTGGCTCTGCAGGCAAACAAATTTATTAACTAATTAGCTATCAAAATAAATTGGCTCCAGTGCCAAATTAGGTAGATTTCTACAAAACAATTCTATAGCAATATAAGATGCCAGATATTTTAAATTGCTGACCAAAGCAAGTCCCCTGAAGACAATCACTTTACTGATTGAAATTCTGTATAAGGTATTGATTGCATTTCTAGAGCACTTAGTGAGGATAAAACTCACTCTCATGGGCTTTTGAGATCAGCACATTACCCACTGTATTTCCTAGAAAATGCTGAAAAAAGATGATATTATTGTTATTTTGTGATTCTTTTCGACTAGAATTCCCATCTTTGTTGTTTTGATCACTATATTTCAGCCAGTGTACTCTCAGGCATTTATAGGTGTATCTCACATCTGGTAAACTTCAAAGAACCCTTTATTTCATCTGGGGGTATGTTGTTTTCAACCCTTGCTTTTTTGTCCTGAAAGATGTTCTGATAAAATATGCACCTGTTGAAGGCTGGAGAGTATGTGATAAAAATGTGATAAAATAAACAAAGGTGGGGATGCTAGTCTGAAAGAATCATTGACTAGTAAAAACACCATGTCTCTGAAATTCCAACAGAAATGAGATGCTTGGTTGAAAAAAACCCCTGAATCCCAAAGATTTTAGTTTTACATTTACAACCATTTTAAAATAATATTTCATTTGTTTTTCTTTTTTAGGAAGTACCAAAACCTCGAGTTCCTATCATCCATTTTAGTAAAGCCAAGCCACCAATGGTGTTGTGTGTGAAAATGGTAATTACTTTTATTCCGCTTTTAGCTTCTACAAAACCATTAACTGTGATTATGTTGATTTGAAAAAATAACTTCATATTTTAACTTATACAGTGCATTTGTGAAAAGAGCTTTTGTCTGTATTTTGTGTTTATTCCATTATGGTATGATGTAAGTTGTTATTTAACCTGGTTACCAAAGGTCAATGAGTCAGTTGAAGCAGTTCTAACATGGAAACTCTCTAGCTTGTCTTCGAATAGGCAAAAGCCTTTATTCATTTGTACATTTGGCTCCCTTTTCTCAACTTTCTACACTTTCCATAATAACAGCCAAGATATTTTGTTGCTAACTTGAAAATAAAACAAAGCTCAAATCCTCTCATTTATTAATAGAAACCCATAAAGTAACAGTTCAGTTGTTTTTTTTAAATTCTGAGATGAAGTGTTTTTCTTGTTCCATCCATCTGTATGGTGAAAGAAGTTTTGCAAAACTAACATTCTTTAATATGTAAGGACTTTATATATGACTCTTTGTCCATCTCTATAATCCTATCTGTAAAGAAGAGAAAGAAAACAAAGAAGAATTGTTGTGTTTTAAAAACATTATATCTACTCCTCAGGTTCTCCACGTTTGGTAAATTTAATGAATCAGAATTGAATTTAATGCAGTTCATCATGTTCAAAATACCTCCGATTTCTGATATTAATGAATGTCAAAACATAACTAAATGGTTTTCCTTAAATGCATTTTCTAAAGGAATCAATTTTTAAAATTTTCCCCACGGCACCAACCATGAGGACACCACTGTCAAGCACTAACTTTATAGCCCTCCACTTTTAAAACCGAATCGTGGGGCCTGCATAATTGTCAAAAAAGAATGCATAAACAGAGTGGAGATTTTAATGATTGTAGGAAAAAAGTCATAGGAAAAACAGTCGTGAAATAATCATAATTTTGGCAAGGAAAAAAGTCACAACTTTGGCTTCTAGCTAGGAAAAAGTCATAGGAAAAAAGTCACATTTACTTTATTTAATTCATAGTAATAAAATGACTAACTAACATTCCAAAGGAAATTATGAATCACTGCCACCCATATATGCTGTGTTGGGGGAGATCAATTAAAAAGTTGGAAAAAAGGGTGATCAATGAATAAGTTACTGTTCTCACCTTTTGTTTGGCTGTGATCACTAAAAGAGGTCTGAATTTTCAAAACCAAGCGGGTATAGTATAAACTGTCATTGCATATTGAACCCCCCTCTAAAAACCTATTTAGGGGTGGAATTTTCAACAACAAAAAAAAACGTTTTCCCTACTCATTGAGGGAGTGTATGTATGTGTGCAAAATTTCAGGTTTCTATGAGCAGTTAAGGCTGGGCAAAGTCCAGATACATAGATACATATAAATGTCAGAACACATGAATAACCTAAACCCAGCAATAAACCAGTGTTGTGGGTAGTGTTGATTAATATTTTGAATAGAATAAGTAATATTTTAGTAAAGTAAATGTTGACAATAAAAGTCACATTTAATTTATAATAATAAAATAAGTAAGCTACTTATATATTGAACAGTGTGATTTTTTTCTGTCTCTCAGTGCATAACAATGAACTCTTCTACTTCAAGGTAACAATTTTGCTGATAAAAATATCTCCTACCCACCATTTGAAACAATGGATTCTTCCACTGAAACAAATTCAGTAGTTTCTTTTGTAAATAAATAAATAAATTCTCATAGAAATTCAAATATATCCATGATTTATTCACAGAGATTAACTAATATTTTAATCAAGTAAATGTAGAGAATAAAAGTCATATTCAATTTAAAGTAATAAAATAAGTAATATTTTAAGACACTTTTTAACTGTTAATACATGTCTTGAACACACTGACAACACAATTTATATATGTCATTACATGTTTGTGAAAAAAAAGTTTTATTTAATGCCTTTAGACAAAGCAAGGTAATAAAACAAAACCCTAACCCGACCCTCTAACCCCTAACCATACAAACAGACACATACATATATATCAACAGGCACTTCTATATTATATATATGTCTTAAAATATTACTTATTTGATTACTTTAGATTAAATATGACTTTTATCGCCAATATTTACTTTATTAAAATATTACTTATTTTATTACAATATTACTTATTTTATTACTATAAATTAAATGTAACCTTTTCCCTAGCCAAAACCCAAGTTGTGATTTTTCATCCAGATACCGATGGTAACACCTCATGGAAACCAGTTGTCAAAAAAATAATTTTAGCAGTTAAGCCTTCCCCTTACCAATATCGGGTCAATGCAAGGTCATTTGAAGATTTTCAGTTATATTTCACATTGAACTCTGGGAGGGGTTGGGGACAGATTTCAATCTTTTCAGTAATCTCCCATGATTGTGTTTGACTGATATGTTATATTTGAAAAAATGAAAAAAAAGTACTCCATTCCATAGTAAAGTTCAACTAAAGCAAGCTAATCCTGTTGGCAGCTGGTGGGTCCAATCCTCACCGAAACTTCCAATATAGGTATTAAGTAATATAATATACAACACTCAGTGAATTCAAAAGACCAGATAAAGCATACACCTGAGGAATGTATTAGCTGAAATTTTGTATTAAAAACAACAAAGATGAAGGCAATGTAATGTTGTTTCTTTATAACATTGATAAGGAAAAATAATGATAAAAATGAACACTCTAAAATAAAGACTCATAAACTGTACAATAATCATGTCTTCACATGCCAATAAAACTTGTTGCTTTGTTTGTTTTGACATGTTCTTAAGTATTATTACTCTTTTCTCCTTTCGATGTCTCATCGCTCATCCTACTAGTAAGTAGGTAATGAAGGTGAGGAGTCAATTGCTGTCCACAGGAACTAAAGAATAGTATCTTACAGCAATAAAATTTAACAAGGCCTCAAAACGTAGTGGATACTTAAGGACTAAGATGAACATTTTACAACAACAATGGTAACCCTTTTATAGAAGAATTCATTCGAGCTTGGGTCACTGCTACTGTTAGAGTACTATACAGTGTTTGTTATTATTTGGTTATGAACTGAGTGGTGGTAGGAGGTGCTCCTTACAATGTTTTTGTGACTAGGAATATACCGTTGGAATTTAACTCTTGTTTATATCATTGAACCTATGGCAAAAAGATTTTCGCATTACATTGTTTCACTTAAAGTGGCACTTCCCAAGAACTTATCAACAATGTTAAGTGAGGACCTGCTGAATGCACACACATACAAATATATTGTGTGTGTGTGTTTGTGTGTAACAATTTTCAATGAGTGCACAGATATTACACTCTGATCCTAGGCAGAAGTGCTGGGGAGTGGCAGTTTGATCCTAGGCAGAGTGCACATATACTACAGTCTGATCCTAGGCAGAGGGCCAGGGTACAACACTTTGATCCTAGGCAGAGTGCACAGATACTAGACTCTGATCCTAGGCAGAGTGCAAAGATACTAGACTCTGTTCCTAGGCAGAGGGCTGGGGAATGATACTTTGATCCCAGGCAGAGCACACAGATACTCTTATCCGGGGCAGAATTGCTAATCTATAGATACATAATCCTGTCATTTTTTATGGGTACTATGCTACTAAATGGAATAAAGCAGAACAGTACTTTCCGGCTTTTGCTTAATTTTAATGCTTACTTTATGTGAATTTATCTATGTGATACATGTTTATTTTATTTTACAGGAGCTCACTGGAGGGAATTTTGAAGAAAACCTAGCATCTCTGAACCTCAAAGAAAATATAGATTACCATTTCTTTAGCTGATATTTTATTGATTCTTTAATTAAATAAATTTATTTTTATCTAATGTTGTTATTGCCTTGAATTTTTTACCAATTCGAGAAATCATATGAATAGAATAATTTGTGACAATCTGAGGTTATGTACATTTAAAGAACCAAGTTGTCCTGAAATTGATTCCCATGATTTTTTAAATTGGTTTGGATTAATAAACTTTTATTTGTTTTATTTTATTTATATAAGATTAGTTTGTTATTTACTGGACTTTGGAGTATTTTGATGGATAAGGCGACTTTCAGATAAGATGAGACCCAAATTTGAGTCTGAATTTCATAGTTTCAACTCATAGCCATAGCCATAGCAAACATGATATACTAATACAATGAAATAAATACCTTGAATGTATCATCAGTAATAAGGTAATACCTTAATGTATTACCTTTAAATTGTTTGTATGTTATCAATGAAACATATGATAAGTTAAATAACATATGTACTGTAGTGGTAGTAGTATAACCAAGGTCGATGGCAGATTTGTTTACATGCCATACGTGGCATGTCGTGTTGACTAATTTAGTTTTATTGCAGTTTTTATTTTCCAATTCAGGGCATCTTTTTACATCTCATATTGAAGTTTTAAATAAAATTTCAACTGATTTAATTTCCCGGGACTTATCTCTATAGAAATGTAAATATTTTTAGTGTCCAAATGATATTTTATAGAGATTTCATAAAATTAAATAAAGGTGGGTGTGATTGACTTTAAAAAAATAATTTCCACAAATCTTACTTACAAAATACCCTTTTCATAAATAAATAAGTGCCAAAAGTTTTTTCGAGATCCAATTATTAGTTGATTTTTGGTAGATTTTTCAAATCTTGGTGTATTCGCCTGTCGATTTGTTGTCAAGTGTGTACACATGCATCGGGTGGCTATTTTACGGTCACTTGTTTTCTGGCCTGTAAGTCAACCCCTGGTTTGGGGGAAGGGGGTTATGATTCAAGTGTTGTCTTATGTGCCGAGATATACAGTAATTCAGAAAGTTGAATTACTGAGCAAAGATTTTTAAATGTTTATAAAACTACAGTTTGTGAATTAAAAGGCTGATGCAAAAGTTTTGAATATATTTTGACAAAATCTTTTATTCATATAAATTCATAGCATCATTATTCAGTCATCAAAGTATATCCCTGGCTTTCTATAACCTTATGCCACCTTTCAGATAAATTGTGTATTCCATCATAAAAACAAGCCGGAAAGTCCACCAATAGATGCATGAGTTCTCTCCCTTGCTCTTTCAGACATATATAGTAGGAGTGGGAGGAAACGAGAGTTGGTGGGAGTGTTATAGCCTGTCAGTCACTCAGTCAGTAACAGTCAACACTACTAGAGATGTTCACGCATCTAAAAATTATTCTGGTTTTGATTAGATGAATTTTTCAATATCTTGAACTTGTTGGAATCGACCAAACAAGGAATGTTGCATGGAGCTAAACAAGTGATAGTCTGAAGGTGACAGGTCTGGAGAATATATGGAAGTCTTCCCATGCCAGCTCCATGATTGATTGCTGCATTGCATTTGCAACATGAACTTGGACATTATCATGCAGCAAAATTGCCAGGCCAGTCAACTTCCTTACTTAAACAAAAGTCATTTTTCTTCCAGTGCATCATCAAAACAAGCCAGTATTATGCAGTAACAGTTAGTCTAGATTCCAGTAATTTGTAATAAAGAATTTCCTTTGAATCCCACTAAACACAGAGAAGAACATTTCTCTCCAATAGATTCTGTTAAGGTTGAGATGTTGAAGGCTGTTATCTCTATGATTTTCTTTGTTATGCATCTTCCTAATAAATCCATTTTTCATAACTAGTGACTAGCTTGTCCTAAAATAACGTTTTTTCTGTGTCTTATTTTGGATAATTAGCTGAATTCATCTTGAGAACAGTAGTCAGAACTTCAAATACACATGGCAGAACTAACATTTCAGTGACTGTATGAGATTTTCCGCATTTTGCAATTATTCTGGAAATGTTGTAAGAAGCGTTGAGAACATTAACAACATCAGATGTATGTCACTACCAGCTTTACCTGGATGTTTCTAATGAAGATGAGCTTCAAGTCTCAATAGTTTCATAGCCTCATTGGAAAATACTTCTTCACAAATGAGACACAGCAGCCTTTGCTGATTTGTTGGTAGTGGAATGAAACCATGTTACAAGTAGTCAACATTATACTGTTAGACTTTCTCTTGTTTTCTTTTTGCAGAAGTTGAGTCTAGGCTGCTTCAGTAGCACGCTTTTTCAAGTATTATCCATATCTGGAAGTAAAAACATACTGTATAATATACGCACAGTAACACACACATAGAAAAGACACAAAGAAAATTTTCCACTTTTTAATAATCGCACATTGTAGTCCTAACAATAATTGTGGTTGAGCATGCTTTATTTCAGTTACAGTACACTAGTTTGAAAACAACAGCAAGGGAGATAATTTTAAATGGTTATTTCCCATTATCCATAGAATAACAGTAACACTACAGGGTATTAAGCACAATAGTTCACCACTTGCCAGTTACTTAATTGTGTAGAAGAAATAGTCAGTGAAGTAAGCATTTAATAACTGCCTAATGCTAATTCCTTCTCGTTTGTAAGAAGATTCTACTAAACAACAGCCATTTGTAAATCAGAATCATAGATATTTATTGAATCTCCACAACACCCCCTCTAGAAGCTCAAACGCCCCCTTACGGTCCTTAGTCACCTCAACACTCCCTTGACCTCTCCCTCTCAGAGGGTTGCTAGCAACCACATTGAGAACCACTGAGATTCTTGGAATATTGATAAAGTTGTTGTCCCCTGGAAACCAGCTCAAGAAAAATTACATGTACTCTAGAAACAATTTCACCATAAAAGCTGTGTTAATGATTTCCCTGAGTATGTAAAAAATGTTTCCTGAAATTGCCATAATCATGAGATTCCAACAACAGCACAAAAGGTTAAAAATATTAATACAATTGCTCTGAGTTCTACAGAGGCAGAAAGAGGATTTTCAATAATGAACATCATAATATCTGATAAAAGAAATCGCCTTGAAGTTGTGGGTTTGTACGTATTCCATTCAAATTTGGTCGAGAAAAAAATCACAGTCAAACATGCAAGCAATAAAAAATATGATGATAATTAAGTTTCAATATGAATTTTGGATCCCACCACTGAAATATCTTATATTTTTTTAATCACTGAATTTTCGATAGACGTCAATCTTCTTACTTTCACAATTAAAAACAAGAAGAAAAATAACACTTTTTTCAAAACCTGCAACATTGGTTACACAATTTTTGACAGTATTTGTTTCTGTAATAAAACTATTTGTTTCCAATTAATTTTTCAAGTTAATCCCCATTAAAACGTCTGAAACAAATTCCATCAGAAATAAAACGAAAAATATCGTCCTAAATACAATATAATGCATTGGAAAACGAAAAAATTATAAATATATATATGTGAATTGTATACACTGCAGTTATAAACACTGCATAGTCTGCTTCAATGACAGGAAGAAAGACTGTTTACTTCTTCTTTACCCTTTATTTTATTGCTCATCCGTCTTTTTTTACTTTTCTCTGCTTCTCTCTCTTCCATCATTGTCAAACAACATCGCCTCTTTTCAGTACACTTTCACACAAATTTGCTACAATTTTAAAATACTTTTAAATTGAGCATTTATGTTGTTGTGGTGGCCTTTGACTACGGAACACGCTTTCTTTCTCCCTATCCAACTCTCTTTAAACTATTTCTCTCTCTCCTCCTAACTCGTATATTAAACTACCAAACTGAAAGGAAGCAAAATTCTTCCTTTCTATCTCCCTCTTCTCCGTTTCTTTCTCTCTCTTCTCTTTCATTCTTGTACTTTCTATTTATGTTATGTTTCCCTTTGTTTATTTTTAATTTTGATTTTTTTTTAAATTACTTTTTCTTCGCCCACTCTCTCTCTTCCCTCCCTTTATTATGAACGCTATCAACATTTTTCAGTTTGGTCTGAAAGAAAGTGATTTTGGCATTCAAAGACCTGTCGACGTTCGTTGCAGGTAAAAAAAAAACGCCCAAATTTAAATCATGGCCTGTGTAGTCAACGGAAAAAAAATGATAAACCGAATCTTCAAACGGTTTTTAAAATATTTACTAAGCTTAGCTTAGTCTGGCACAATGTCCCAGGTGTGAAGCATCCAGAGAGACTCGAACTCACTTCACAGTAGTCTTGATCTACTAAATAAGTTCGCTAATTACCCCACGGCTAGGCGTAAGGTTCTTAGATAAACCCAGACTCTCTGCGACATCACGGCTTGTAGCAGGCAATGGTAACATTGAAGAGTTGTCTGCCCTTGTGCGTCCCTCTACCTCTCAAATTGTGTTGCGAAAAGAAAGAAAGACAGCCAGCGGCGCTTCAATTGAACTGATTTTCAGTTTGCGATCGGATTGATTTTAATTCTTTCTTAATTAATTATAAATAATGTAGTAATAATCTTTATGTGAGGTGGTCTGTCACTTGCACACAATTATACCTACATCTCTTCTATTAACCAGTTATATTTCTCTTTCTTCCTCGGTTTCGTGCTCTGCTTAGCGATTCGCTCCACTACTGGCAGCTCTGGTGACATATTTATTTATCCACAAAAAATATTTTTCTGGTCTCTCCAATTCCAGATGGAATTCTTCGATTTAAATTACGAAGAAGTGCAGATGTTGCGCTCTTTCATCGTTAATTATTTGCGCAGCAATCGGATTAAAGTCCCCAAAAAGTCTTGGGATGCGATGCAACCAGAGGTAAGATAAACCGTTTCTCAGAAACGATTCCATTTTTAATTCGGTGTCTGTAAGACTAAGACCCATTGTACCCCGTTGTTACATATGTTAAGATCACACCTCTAAACAAAAAGAGTTGCTTTCATTATGTTGTCATTAGGAAGTAAATAGTTAAAAGGAGCCATTCTTGCATTGGATGAACGGATAATAAGGATCAGTATAAAATTCTTGCATTGGATCATAAAAATAAAAATCACTGCTTTTAAATGTCTTTTTAAGCAACCAGTTTGCAATCGCAAAAAAGTGCCTTTAAAAAAAAAATAGATATCGACAACTACATTCATCTTTTACTTCTGAGTGTCTGGAAGGATTTTTTAATAAACACAAATCCTTTTTTTTAAAAATGTGTTTAAACAACAAACTGGTTGACTATCTAGAAAATTGTTTCTGCAAACCCAAAACATTGATGGATTGATTTTACATTGATTTAATCGATCTAAGCTTTAAATGAATTATTTTATTTATTTATTGTATTAATGACTATGAAAATACTATTTTTGAATCTTATTGTAATGTTTTAGACACAATTGCATTAAAAAACGGGGTAAAGATTCGGTTTAGTGAATTATTCCTGTAGGAAAATGTATTTCCTTTTATGTATTTTGATGTTTTGAATAAATATTACTTCTATTTCTTCGAGAAATTTTAAATTTTTGCGAAAAATTAAGGGTGATCTCGTAGTTTAGCGTCACAAATTATCACGGCTGGTGTGAAGGCACTCGGTGATGAGTTGCAACATAGCAACAACAAACTAAGAGCAAATATCATTATCAAATGTAATTTTAAAAAATAAATTAAATTAAAAAAACTGCTAAAAAGATATCCAAAAGATATTTTGACTATAAGTCATGTTTATAGTGGTGACCACGCACACTATACCGTCGAAATAAATGAGATTGCTTAGTATTTTGTTGTAACTGACCCGAGAGCTCACAACCGCGATAATTTGGGACACTAAACTACGAGATAAATAACCGGACAATATTAAAATAAAAGGAAATAACAATTAAATGTCCTGTTCTGTTATGCTCCATCTAAAGTGAATATTGTTTAAAAATAAAGCTTAGAATGGATCAGTCTTACAGTTGATTTATTAAGGTTTTGTTTATCACTATTTTAAAAAGCTCTGCTGACTAATTGAATTTGGGAAACTTACATTTTATCTCTAGATTACTAGAAGTAAATAAAAGGTCATAAATGAATAATCGACAGCTGTACGTTTTCTTCGTCTGATTATCCGGGATGGATTTATGGATAATTCTCTCCTCGCGTTTCATTTTAATTAATAACTAATGTAACTATTTAACTGTAAAGGATGGGTTTTTCCATTGTTTTGTTTAACTATTAAACTTGGCTTGGCTTTTTAAAATTTAGGATAATTATTACCAATCCTATTTCTCAGGTTCTCTCTTCTTCTAAGCTAGAGAATGGTTCAAAGTTTCTATCCAGTTGTGTTCATTTGTGAATTTATTGACGACTTTGTACAGAAACCGTAAATAATAAACATTTTTAAAAAAAAGCAAATTTATTGATGGAAAGTGAAAAGATGATGGTAGGGAGGTTAATGGTTGTTACTCATAAAATTAATCATCAAAAAACAAAACACTGATTAATTTTCAATGTGTTTATATTTATTACATTTGGCGATCTATCACGATTGTTGTGCAAATTGCTAACTTACAGAAAACAATCCATCAAACATCTGATTGGTGTAAAGGTTGACGTTTAAGTCATGTAAAATGACAATAAGATTTTTGTAAAATTAGTGTCGTTTATTTCATTTGTTTACCAAGATAATGCAAATGAAATAGACAAACCCCTATTTCCTATGAATTTTAAAATTTGAATAAGATTTTATTTTCGTATAAAAAGTAAATATCAATAAATAAAGTCAAAATTACAAGAAATTGTATTATAAAATAAATAAGCACTTAGAAATTAAACTGAAAATTTACGAGATTGCTGTTACATTTTACATAAAAACAAGATAGAATGGTGAACGTATGAAAATGTTGTTAAAGGTCATTGGAATCTGTGCCAAAAATGAAGAATTCTGTCTCCAAGTCCAAAGAAAAATCTTGCTCAAAGAAGAATGCTATAATGTCTTTTTTTCTTTACAATTAATTATCATTGACTCGTTTTTAGCCTGTTGATAGCATTCTCATTGGCTTCTGTTATCTTTTCCATTTTTTTTAATGAAATTACTGAGATATTCTCTAGTCTGTTGATATTTTCAACATTTGTTTTGTGTTATTATTTCTGTCGCATTCTTTACGCGTGACTATGAAAATGGCGGGCGACAACCGTGAATGACTTTCTTCTCTTGTGATTGGGCAAATTAATTTTATTTTCAAAACAATTGTTGAACGTTTTGAATTTTTAAATGAATTTATTAAAAATTAGTTTTGTAAATAAATGAAATGTTTAGAAGTTGTCTTTTCAAATGAAACCTAATAAATGTGTTACTGCTACTGTTGCTAGGCTCAGCAGTTGGTTTTTGACTTAAAGGTTAAGGAATATCTTGATTGGTTATTGAAGAAATGAAGCTACACTGGCAAAACAATATTCGTTTCTCTCCTTCTAACTAACATTCTGTCATCGAGTTCGATTCAGAGGAAGGAACAAATCACACATATCTTCCCTGCTTTATAAATGCTGGCTATTTTCCCTGCTACTTATGAAGCTTTTTGATGTTGCACTACTCTATTAAAAAGTATATTTAATTCCATAACGCATCAACCAGGCTACATTTTTTTCTTCTTTTCTGTTACTTAGACATTTGTTTCAATCCAGTAATTTAAATAGTTGTCCGTACAAATATAGATGGACTGATGCTTTAAACTTCTCCTCCACTTCACTATTTCATCGCTCTTATCCAAAATGTGGGGGCGTAAATTATCGATTATAATATAGCTTTGACATCAAAATCCCTTCCTCGACCTGATTGACCTTTTATTGAACAATTAAGCAATGAGATTTATTTTTCATTGTCTGACTTCATTCATCACTAAGGGGTTGTGTACACAGTTACGACTACTCACAGGGAAATTTAACGTGGGATGTCTCCTGAATAAATTAAACTTCCTCTGTTTGAAAATTCTTTATCTCGGAATTTCCACGATTTTATCATTTTTAAACTGTTCATCTTCTGTGTGCGTGTGATCGGTGTTGGTGGGTAATCCATTGAGAAGAGGGAGAAATTGATTAGAATTTTAGATGATTTCTTGGAATTTGAATCAGATTGTCACGTTTGCTTGATAAACAGGGAAGCTTTTTATCATAAAGCTTCCCTGTGTTGTCATTCGAAAATAGTTACCATGGTAATTATTTTCGAATTAATGTTCGTTTATTTACATTTGAACAACATGTAGTTGAGAGAGAGATCGAAAGCGGCAAAAAAGAAATCATTTGTACTGTGAAAATTTTTAAAAAAAGGAAAATTCCTTTTCTCTATAAAAAGTTCGGGTCTTTTTCGTTACGCCCCACCACAATAAATCACCATGTTTTTGTTTAATGTAAACAAACAAGTTGAGTACATTTCGTGGACTGGACTGTTGTTATTCTTACCCGATCGAGATAATAACCAAACCTAGGGTTAGGGTTAGTCAGGGCAACGGTTTGTTTGTGTTAACTTTTTTAAACAAAAATACGGTTAGTTGTAATAGCTATAATTATTTAGTGTGGCGGGGATAACGAAAAAAAACACATAAATATTCTGTTGTTTTAAAGAGGAAGATTGCAAAAGATTTTACCAAAAATTATCTTGCTGCATTATTTAGAACTGGCGTATGACGATTATTAAAATAAAAAATGGAAATCTTTTGGTACAGGGACCCATGCCGTTTTCAGTATTTAAAACCATTATTGGCGGTATTTGCCACGGAAGATCATACGCGTAAATTTCTTCTGCTTTTAAGAAAACTTTGATGTGGAATGCGAGTTTATCTCTAGCCAGAAGCTGCTTCTTTATTTCTACTTAATTTTTCCCACTTTACTTACATTAACAGAGTATTAAACCTACAAAGTTGTGAGATTAAAGCCTGGCCAGAGGTTAATAATAACGAAACCATTTTCTTAAAAAATACTTTTTTTTTTTTTTTTTTTTTTTTTTTTTTTTTTTTTTTTATTCTAGTAGAATTGCAAATCTTACAGAAGCACTCCAATTTTGCAATGGTAGATTAAGTACCAAATTAAAACAGCTGCAATACAAATCAACATATTTTGTTGATTTGTTTTTTTTTATTTCATTTCTGTGGGTGTGCACTCAGTCACTGACTTGCCACATTCCAAGAGGGATGTGTGTCTCTGAAAGTGTCTGTAAAACCTCTCTCGGCTGGGAGCTGATGTGATGCATCTTGAATCTAAGCATTCCAGGTGGGCACTAAAATATCTACACTTTTCTCTTGCCTATCAAAGTATTTCATAAAAAATGTTTTCAACAACTTATGAGGTGCAAGAAACTGTTCTTGAAAATTTCATTTGTCGAATTGGAATATTTATGCACAACAAATACATTTTTTTGTTTTTTAATGATACATATTTTTTCCCCAATTGCTTAAAATTTAAGCTAAAAATGCAAGGTTAAAATGCAAATCAATGTGCACATTCTTGTATAATTAATGTAATTTTTAAAAAAATTTCAATCTGTTTTCTACTGAGTGGTGGATTTTTGTGTTCATAACTAATAGTGCTAAAAGTCTAAAAATCTACTACTAAAAAGCAATAGGGAAAGTTTTGCTTGTTTCTATTTTATTTCGACTGCAATTTCGCACAGTTTAGGTCAGCCAGTTTATATTGATTAACAAATTTTTATAACTTTTAGTCATATCGTGTTTTTAAAAAAAAAAAATATTTCATTTTTTCTCCTCGGAAGTTGCTAGCAGACGAAGCATTAACACCAATGGACTGTTGATAACAAAGCAAAGACATGTTGATAAAATACCCCAAACTACTAATCATGTCAATTTCGTTGTAATAATCTTTGTGTTATTAATAAGAAGAAAGATTGCACAAATTTTCATCTAAAAATTATTTGGTAAACAATAGTAACACGCACGGAAAATGGTCTGGGCACATCTGTTTGCAGAAAAACCACACGTACCGGTCTCTACTTGAACTTTAATTCTAATCACCCCTTCTGTGTAAAAAAGGGCCTTATTAACTGCTTGAGAATTCGAGCAGCATCAATTAGTGGCACACCGAAGTTGGAGGAGGAAGAGTGGTCAAATATCAAACAAGCACTTGAAAGAAATGGATACCTGCCCCATTCTATGACCAGGAAAGGACAGCCCAGATTATGACTACTAAGGTTCCATCTCCCATGATTCTCTTACCCTACCGAAAAGGGATTGGGGAACAAATTCAAAAAATCTGTAACGGCTACAATATCAGTCGTTTTCAAACATATACATACTCCAAAGTCTGTAAAGCAAGGTGGCTCCTACTCGTGACCTGAAACTGGTGAACAACTGTGTTTACGTCATCCCCTGTAAATGTGGTATAATCTATACCAGTGAAACGGGCTGCCCCCTCAAGGTCAAACTTGATTAACATAAAAAAGCCATAATCAAGGGCGCAATAGAAAAATCGGCTATGGCCGACCACATCTGGAGAGAGAAAGGTGACCATCTTCCTCTCTGGGAGGAAGTCCAGATTATTGACAGAGAATGCTGTTGGAAGCAGAGAAAAATCAAAGAAGTAGCTCATATCAATATTAGTCAGACAAGTGTGGAGTTTAACCCGATGTGGCTTCTGCTGCTCAACAGACCCAAACCAGACAAGACAACGACACAGAAACACTTTAAAAATAAAAATTTCTGTTAACCCCATCACACTTGGATTTTACACCCTGAAGAATTGATCGGCCTAAACATCGTGTTTACAACACAAACACAAGGAGTTCGATCGTCTGAAGAACCATTTGAATGTTAATGAGCCTTCTCAAAAAGCCTTTGTTTTTTAAGAATGAAAGCATACAAAAAACATTAGGAGCAGTTAATAATAATAATTAATAATTTTCTTTTAAGAGGATTATTTATAATTAAATGAATGAATTGGAATGAAATAAATCTTATTACTTTTTTAAAAAATGTATATCTTTATTAAACGTTACTTTTTGAATTTAAGAAGTGACTGCTGACATTTAATGTATTTAAATTTCCTTTAATTATTGTTCTGTTCTTATTATGGAGAGAATAAAAAATCAATATGACTAAAAGTTGTAAAAATTTCTTATTCAATATAAACTTGCTGTCCTATACTGACAACCTGTGCGAAATTGCAGTCGAAATAACCAAAAGAAACAAGCAAAATTTTCCCTATTGTTTTTTAGTAGACGGAAGTCAGGTCATGACGCCACTTGGCACTCTATTAGTAATTTTATTTGTGTTTGATCAAATGAAGAAACTAAATGGCTTTGTTGTTTCTACCATATCAACAATCCTCACATTTAGGGGAATAAACTCTTTAAACCAAACTAATATGTAAAATTAACAATAACTTTCCCCTACTGTGATTTTAAATCGCAACCAACTGATTGGTAGGCAGGTGGCTCTTTTACTGAATGAGCAAAATTGAGTCTTACATATCTATGAAAATTTATATTAGAAATATGCAAG
>VCCN01000462.1:4588754-4610199 GCA_006491835.1 Architeuthis dux | reverse complement strand
CACTTTGTTGTGTTTAATCTTTCAATGTTGGGTTTATTGTTTCATTTCAGTGAGTTACAAATTCGTTACTAGTTAAAAATCAATTCTATCAATCTAATTTGCCAATTTTTTCTCATGGCCTGCATGGGACCAAAAAACCTACAAGTAACTGAGGAAGTGGGGTGTGCAGAAAATATTTTTACTTTGGAGGCGATCATTGATTTTCTTCTTTTTTTTTGTCTTTTTTTTTTGTCTAAAGTTTATGAAACGACGCTCATACATTTTTTGTTAAAAGTAACTAGTAAAAGAAATGATTTATTTAGTGTATTGATTTTTAAAAATTATTTATTTAATCCTATATTGTGTGTGGAATTAACATTTTTACTGTGCAGCATAAATCTTTTCTTGTGCTCAGCCACACTGTTTAGAGAGAACATTGTCACCAACCAATAAAAAGTTGCACAAATCAACTTGATGTTTCTAAAGCCTCATTAGAAAACGATTAAAAATTCATGCAGTCATAAATCTTTAATAATTGCTCTCTATTTTCTTATTGGTGTTTTTATTAGTCCAGATACAAACTTACTTCTGATGTGACAGGAAATTTTACACCCAACTTGTTAACTTTTTTCCTTTTGATTAATGATTCTTTTTTATACTTTAATTTTGTCAACGGTTCTTCTTTCCCCTGGGAATCACAAATTTCTTTTTATGCTAAATGTTCATTTGTCCTAAAAAAAAAAAATGTTAAATTCAACTGATGTCTGTATAGAATGGAATCTTTCTATCCAGGATTCAACACGAAAATTAAGAAGGCATCATAGTAAACAAAATCTTCATGTCTATCAGTAGTTCTCCATGTTTAAATTTGACACTGGGAATTAAATCTTGAACTTCTTACTGTCCATAATACTGAATCAAACTTGTATCCATTATGTCACAAAGATGGTTACCAAATCATCTTGCTCTGATTAGCTTTGACGATTTTCAGCATTAAATGATATTGCTAAAAATGCTTTTTATGTAATACTATTGAGGCTCACCTTGGACACTAAGAAGGCAGCCCATATAGCAGGATATCTGTATAGTCAAGATAACAAGTTTGCCATAGTGGTTGTCAGACTCCTTCCTTCCGAGTTTTTGTAAAAATAAAATTTATTTTTATAAATTAAAATAGATTTTTTTTACTTCAATTTTGCTTTATTGGTTTAAGAATAAGAAAAATTGATTTGAGTCCTCAAAAAAATTTTCCCTTTTTTAAACGATTTTCTTTCTCTTTCTTAAACAAGATTCTGTTGAGTGAGCCTAAGACAATGAAAAAAATGTATAAATTTGTGTGCGTGTGTATGTGAAGAGAGGGCAATGGAAGCAGATGTACAAAAAATCCATCCAAGTGCAGCATTTCTGTAATTATTGTGAACTAAGAATTCTACAAAAACAAAAATTTTGTATTTAGAACAACAGAAAAGTTAGTTGTGACATTTGTCATAGTTAATGGCTCTATTGTGTACAGTTTTACATTTAAAGTTATAAATTACAGGTATACCTTGCATAGTGCAGTTAATTCGTTCCAAAATTTTCCATCTTGCAGCCAGTCTTGTTTTTATATGTTCTCAAAATGTAATGGCAAGAATAGGGTTTAATTATTTTGATTGAGTGATATTCGCTGTTTCGTAACCCATGATATCACAGTTAGGATTTATTAAACAGCTATGCCAAAACATTCATTCACTCTAATGGTTACATATATAGTGACACATCGAATAAAGAAGGTAAGATGCCAAAATTCCTATAGTACATTTAGCTTGTGAACAGATATAGCAAATATAATATTAATTCAAAAAATTCATCATTTAATACTATCTATGTTCTGCTAGAAAAGTTATGCAAAATACTGACTTCAGAGATGTGTCTATGGTACAAAGGATACATTTTGGTACCCTTAATAGAAGAATTTGTAATAGCCTTGGTGAATGAAGATTGTTCAGTCATCATTCAAAAAGTTTTTCAGACAATTGAGTTCATTCTTTTTGTTATTTGTGTTGTTCCCACAATGTTTCAGCCAATCCATTCCACAGCCTTCATCAGGTGTACTACTATCCATATGGAAAGTGCAACGAATGAAAATCACCACAGTAACATTTGCATTTAAAAGTAGAATTTGTAGATTTAACTACAGAATTTTGCAATTTTTTACCTAAAATTTGTTTTAGCAAGTTTAGGCACTCAATCTGTATGTTGTGCATTGAAAATCATGAAAAAATGATTAACAGTGGTCAGGAATTAATGCAAGCATAACTGAAAAAGAGGGCTATTATATGCATAATGGTTAACATTTGTTTCCTTGCACCAACTAATGGTGGATGTATATTTTTCTTAAAATTAAAGACCCTAATGTTATTATCTAGAACCAATGATCAGCGGTATCCCAGTTTATTGGTATGTATGTCTATACCTTTTCTCGAGCAAATTAAAAACTAAAGCAAGCAAATTAAAATATATGGCTACCAAATTTTAAAATACAGCAACCCTTTTGAAAATACGGTGACCAAATTAAAAAATATGCCAAGCAAAATAAAAACTACAGCAATTACATTTTTTAAAAATAAGGCCACCAAATTTTAAAATATGCCAAGCAAATTAAAAAGACAAGCAAACTGAATTGATGAAATGAGTAATCACATACAGGCATGATTCTTTTATCCACCCAAAAATTTAATTACTTTCCGTAGCTCATTGTCCCCAAAATTTAATTAAAAATCATTGAAAAATTTTTGAGATATTGTGCAGAGGAGACGTATAGCTATGATGCATTGGAGGAAAAATTCTGTTATCCACTGCATAATACAATCACTCACTTTAATTGAAATTTATTGAGAACTTTTGCCAATATTGTGTGGACAAACAGACGGAAAGACAGGCACAAGCAAAAACATTTATATAATTAATACGGTAATCACTTTTTTCATAGCCCTCTGCCCAATCTTCCACAAAATTTCATTGAAATATAGTGCAGTATGGACATTTAGCTATGATGCAGAAGAGGAGAAATTCCTTGATCCAACCAAAAATTCAATTGCTTCTTTCGAAGACCATTGCCCACCCTTCCACAAAATTTCATTGAAATTCATTGAGAACTATTAGACATTTTCTGGACAAACAGAGAGACATGAATAAAGACATAAAAAAAAAATTAAACAATGTCTTGCTGTGACCAGGAGTCAAATCATGGTTATCACAGCCACCGCATTGAGATCCAACCTCTAGATGATCACAGCTAACAGTCATTATAAATTACGTTTTGCTTTATTTCCTTTCTAAAGACTAGAAATTCATTTAAAACTTTTGCAAAATTTGTGTTGTATGGATATATAGCTACAAAGTAGGGGAGTGTAAAATGGCTGGATCAGCTCCAAAATTTAATTATTTCTTCCCTAGCCCCTTGCCGAACCTTCCACAAAACTTTTTTGGGACGAACAGAAAGACACGGGTGAATACATATATCTCTTCCAACTTTGTTGCAGAGATAAAAAAATCTTTATCTATTCCGAGTTAAGTGCTAAAGACAGGCAGGGTTGGGTAAAAACTATTTGGTGCAACATAGTTCTCTTGTATTGTAGCGATTATGTACCGATTATCATTTTTACTTATATTCTTTTATGGTCTATCATTTAGTGAAAACATATTCAGAAAATCTAAACCATCCCAAAATCAAAATGTGATTTCTTTACTTTATTATCATCTCTAGTTGTTAGTAGCATAATAAAAACACCATTAAAATGTTGAGGAAATAAATATTTGTCAAACTCCAGTCCAAACCTGGAGTTTGTTTTTCTACCGTAACAAAAACGGGAACAATCCTCACTAAATTTATGGGAGTAAAAATTAACATTCCCCTACAGTGATTAGAAATCATGACTAACTGGTAGTCGTGTCTCTTACCGACTGAGCTAAATTGACAAGTCTTACATTTGTAGAATTTATATTAGAATTATGCAAGGGCTTATTTCATTTGAATAAATAAATACATTTATACTAAAAGAAATATATTTTTATAATTTTTTTATTTATTATATATGCAATATAAAAGTTGCAGTAATCCTCTTCAGTCGGGATAGAAGTAGGAGTGGCTTGTTATTTATTTTGCTCCATTCAAATAAATTGTTTTTAAACAAAACTGAAAGTTTATCTGTAAACAGTAGAGCTGCAACAATTAACTGATTAGTTGACTATTAAATTAATCACCAACACAGTCCTCTATCTCAGTAAACTGAATAGCTTTGGGTTGTGGACAAAACAAGACATTTGAGGACATCATCTCGGTCTTTGGAAAACAGTGATAGACAATTTCCACCATTTTTTTTGCATTTTACAGAACATGTAGAACACATTTTATAAACAACTAGTTGATTGACAGATTAATCGATAATGAAAAGAATTGTTAGTTGCAGCCCTAGTAAACTGTAAAAAACACAGAATTAAGAACAAATAAATTGGAGAATCCAAATTATGTGTCTCATTCTCAGTTCTCGGTCTTTAAACCAGTGTTTCCAGATAGTTGGAGACGTTTCTGTACAAAAAATGGCCAAATGCCGAAATTGTTTATAAAACATTGCAATACTGCACTACACTCTAAAAATAAGAATTTATTAAAAATACTTCTGCAACAAAGTTAGCTTACCTCAATCAATCCTATATTTCAAAACAAAGGAGAAAATAAATATGGCCAAACGCTTTCCAAAAAGGCAACATTTGTTTAATTTGGCCATAAAATGGCCAAAATGGCAACCCTGCTTTGAATGGAGGTCTCTGTGCCCTGCAGAAACCACTGCTTTCACATGTGGGCATTTCTGAGAATGACAAATATGAGGGAGAGGGAGTGAAAAAGAATACATTTGCTTTCAGAGTTTCTGAGACAGACAAATGTATACAGAGGGAGAAGGAAGTGTAATTTGCTAAAGAAGCATTTTTTTTTAAAAAAAACTTTTAAAAAAAAAATCACTTCCATCCAGGAGGCGTCCCAGGGAAGATTTCTGTTGGTCACAAACACATTTTTACAGACGATGTTAATTTCGAGCCCTTGTATGCTGTATTTTACATTGTATAAAAACCACCACACTTGCTGCATACGTAATAATTCTTAAATGATGGGCTATTGATTGGTGAAAACGCCATGTTTCTATCTTTGTTAGTTTCCGAGTTATTAAGCGTCAAAAATTGTGACAAACCGGTCATGTCTTCAAAACACAAGTTATCACATAGTGAAAACCACATTATCTTTAATAGTTTGCGAGATATTAGGCAGTTCTGTGACCAATACATTTGATAAGAGTGACCTCGCCTACAACTCGGTCACAACAAAATGATATATTTCTAGTTTCAAGCTTAATTTATTTATTTATGTGCTTTTCCATAGCAAGGAAGGTGAGTATCCGGATCCCCTGGACTTGTCCCTTGATCCACGCCTGTATGTGATTACTCATTTCATCAATTCAGTTCGTTCGCTTGTCTTTTTAATTTGGTTGCTGTATTTTTTAAATTGCTTGGGGAAAAAGTTATGGAATGATATAGCTTAAGGATAAGGTACTTTGTAGATGATGTGGTGGTTGACTGATTTCTTGACAAAAACAAAAGTAAACCGTTGTATTATTTTCCCATTTTCTTTTTCAGTATGAACAGCCAATCCAGACTTTTGGCAATTATCTGGTCTATGTTCCATTCTACCCAACAGAGAATTTTGGTCATGTACCAACGTAAGTATAACAATCAGCCATCTTTGTATTTTTATTCCTTCTATTTTTCTCTTCTACTCTTGTAAATAAATGTGGTGAAATATTTCATCACTTCCTATAGTTTTCAAATGGTTCTTCGGACGATTGAACTCCTTGTTATTTGTGTTGTAAACACAACGTTTTGGCCTATCCATTCTTCGGCCTTCTTCAGGTGTGAAATCCAAGTGTGATACGTTAAACAGAAATTATGTTTAAAGGGGGGTAGTCCTTATAGCGCATGGCCCGGGTGTTTCTGTGTCTTTGTCTTGTCGGAGTTAGATGTGTTGAAGTGGAAGCCACATCGGGTTGAAATCTGCACTTGTCTGGCTAATGCATTTAGTCGACATTTTGATGTGAGCTGCCTCTTTGATTTTTCTCTGCTTCCAACAACGTTCTCTGTCAATAATCTGGACTTCCTCCCAAAGTGGTTGGCCATAGCAGATTTATCTATCTCTCCCCATATTATGGCATTCTTGTGTTCATCAAGTCTGACCTTGAGGGGGCAGCCCGTTTCTCCAGTATAGATAATATCACATTTACAAGGGATGACGTAAACACAGTTTTCTGCTGATGGTCGCGGCTTGGATTTTTAAGCAGTTAATGAGTCCCTTTTTTACAGAGTAAGGGTGATTGGAGTTAAAATTGAGGTAGAGACCAGTGTGTGTGTGTGGGGCGGGGGTCTGTAGATATGTGCTCATGTCATTCTCTGTATGTGTGACCAGAACGTCCAAAAAGGGGAGCATGTTATTGTGTTCCTTTTCTATCATGAACTGTATGGAAGGACTTGGATGTCAGTATGGTGAGGCCACAGTAGGAAAATATCATCCATGTATCTGAGCCACAGAGATGGTTTCAGAGTCGATGAGTCTAGTGCCAGATTCTTGAAAAATTACATGTAGAGCCCATAGCCAAGCCGTCATCTTGTTGGAAAATGTCAGGACCGAGTTGAAAATATGTGGTGCGCACGTAGAGAGTTAACAACTCCATTAAGTTGTCAACGGGTATACTGGTACGTTCCTCCAGATCACTGTCACCTTCCAACCTGTCTCGTAATATGAGTAGGGCCTCTTGGGTGGGGACCATGCCGTACAGATTCACCACATCGAAGCTCACCATGAGTGACGAAGAGATGGGCGTCGCCTTAATCAGATCCACAATATGGGCTGAGTTCTTTACATGTGAGGGCCATGCGCTATAAGGGCTACCCCACTTTAAACATAATTTCTGTTTAACCCATCACACTCGGATTTTACACCTGAAGAAGGCCAAAGAATGGATTAGCCGAAATGTCATGTTTACAACACAAATAACAAGGAGTTCAATCGTCCGAAGAACCATTTGAATATTAATGACCCTTCTCAAAACTATAGAAAATATCTTCCTATAGTTGTTTTAATAAAAGCCTCTCAAATGCAGGGCATAAATGTAGATGAAAAAGACTTTGAAATAATATTTAATTTAAAAAAAGAGAAGCAGCTTGATAAGGTTTGTTGTTGAGGGTTGATAAATATTTGTTAATCATTTATTTATTTTAAAAAAAATTAAATTGCCCCTTTAAAAAAAAGAATGAAAATTATGATATTGATAGGAAACAGATTATTTCATACTTTGCAAAAATGTTATTAGTTGCATTGTTTTATAATGCAAAGGATTCGTTCTAATCTTAAAATGCATTAAAATAATAAAAAAATACTTTGAAAGCAAATCAAGTTTTGATTTGTCAAAAAAAGATCCAAAGAGTTAGAATTGTTGTTTAAAAGGCAACTTTGCTTTCTTTAATTTATCCATTTTTCTTCTTCAGATTTTTGCTACGAGCTTTTGAATATCTTGAAGATAATGACCTCTTCAAAGTTGAAGGCATTTTTAGACGATCAGGCTCACATCAACGCCAGAAGCAGATTTTGGTAAGTTATACTCCCCAATAATAAGATCTTTGGCTTTGAAAATTGTTGTCAATAATTAGCAAATAAGTCCTCAGCAAATCCTGTGTCTGAAATTGATTTCAATCAGATAAATCAGAAATATGTGTACAATAAATAAGCAATCATGTTTTAATGAAAGCAATAAGACTGGATTAAGTAAGTGTGAAAGAATGGAGAGACCGGACAAATGAAAACGGGAAGATACGGTGAAGGCACCGTATCGTCCGAAAGTTGAAAGTTTTGGCGCGCGAGGGACAAAGAAAAGATGAAGGAAGATCCTGTTTCCCCGGGAGTTTGAATTCGGCGCCAAGACAGACAGAGAGAGAGATGGGGGAGGAGTAGCGGTGGCTGTGGGAGTAAGCAGCAATGGCAGTAGGCAGGAGGAGTAGCAGGAAGAGGCAGTAGAGCCAGGGACAGCAACAGTAGCAGTAGTGAGAGGAAAGACTGTGGTATGGACATAGGAGGAGGCACGGAAATTGGCTGCTACCAGCTCGGAGCCGAAGCACCGCCGAGACTAGGCGCGGACTTCAAATCCGATGAAGGAAGACCCCACCTGCGAGGAAGTATAAACTTCCTTCGCTCTTTTCTTCTCTTAGCTTTTTTCTAAAGGCTGTGGACCAAAAATCAACATTTGTGGAACCCCAATGTTTTGATTTTCCGAAAACAGGGACAATTTTCTCTCCCCGGAATTTTACCTAAACGACCAAAGGACTATTTTCTGTCACCGGAGTAATTCTTGTTTACGGTTGATAAAACTTCCATTTTGCCCACAAAATCTTGTTTGTTTATCCTGTGCTTGTTCAGTATGAAACATTTATTTTGATATCGTCCTTTTAATCCGTTTTTCACGTCTCGGTGCATGTTTTTGCTGTTGACCTTAACCACTCGTATGCCACAACCAGGCGTGTTACGCTTCTAAGAATAGTGCGCCGTGACAGTAAGCTTCAAGCATTGTCTTTTGTAAAACTTGATTTCCCAGAAGTAAATTTTAGTATTTATTTAGAATTCTAGTTTTCCTAATAATGTGATAACCAAAACTATTTGAAAACTAGACAAAGCCTCACTGATATCTAAATTTCTAAAAGATTAAAATTGCATTGTTTTTTGTGTTGACTAAACTTAGCTTAATTTGGTACAAGGCCAAATGGAGAGGCTTGAAGCAATGGATGTGTTATTTCATATTATTTTTAGGAATTAGAATGCCTTTCATAGTGTATGAGCATATACTTTGTACAGTGGAATTGTTGATTTTAATACTAAAAACTGAAATTTACAAGGGAATGAAGCATAAAATCTCAGTCTACAAATGAATAAAGACTTTTTGCCTGAGATTGTTCTCACAACAAATCCTTTATTTATATCAATGCTTCTATTAATTCTCATCTGCTGCCAGTTTTAGGGGAAATACAAAGGCAGTTCTTCTGATCCTTCGGAATTGACTGAATGACACTTCTCAGAGAAGCACACAAAAAGATGATTTGACCAAGATCTACTATAGCTTTTCACTTGAAAGGGAGATTCAATTTTTAAAAGAGGTCCCAACAAAAGTTTTGGTATGTGGACATACGGTCAACTTTTCTCAGCAGACTTTACTTATTTTTATCATTTCCACAGCTTCACCGACGGATCTTGTCTGTCTCTTCATTTAGACAGGGTTTAAGTTTTGCAGGGTTTTTGTGAAATTTATGACAACACGGTTTTGAACATTTGAAATCTTTTTCTTTTATTTCCTCACAAAGTTTTTAAAAATTGCCTCTCCAACACACAAGGAAACTTTCTTTCTTGATTATTTTCAAAAATATACATTTGTATGAATTTTTGTCTCCTTATTTATTTTGAGGTTAGTACCCATTTTCAAGGGTGTAGAGTTCTGAAAATGGCTACATTATTGCTATTGTCTGAATTTAGTTATTTTTTTGTGTCTTTCAGGTTGACATTGAAGCTAATATGGATTTTTCTGCTGCCACCCTCTTTGATGTCACAGACCTTGTGAAGACTTTTTTCCGACTACTCAAGGAACCACTCCTGACAACTGTCTACTACGACAGCTTCTTGTGTGCTATCCAACACGAAGACACCAAATTTGCTGATGCCTCCATCTTGTTGTTGTGTCTGCTGCTTCCACCTGAGCACCTTTACACGCTGCGCTATCTGACTCTTTTTCTGGCCAAAGTCGCTTCCTATTCAGATAAGAATGGCATGACAGCCAAAAACCTGGCCCTTGTGCTGACGCCCAGCATCATCACACAGGGTTCCCACAATCACCCTTCAGATGCCATGAAAGCAGCAAAAAACTTATCAGCAGATATAAAAATTATGGAAAAGCTCATTTGCAATGCTACCCATGTTGGAGTTGTTCCTCAAATCCTTCTTGATGAAATCCACATAGAGCTCGACCTGCACAAAAAGAAAGCCAGTTTAGCTCAAGAAATCATCAAACATCTTCCTTGCATCTGTTAGATCAACAAATCAGTTACTTTTGTTGACACTGAGGTGCAGCTGGGCAAATGTCGGACTTCTTTTCCCACTAACAGATTCAAGTTGCAAACATTCAGAATGATACAGAAACAAATTGTATCATTTTGTCTAAAACTTCAGAGAGCCAGATTTAGTTTAGAGTTAAAAACTCCAAGAATCCAAGCCTTTTTTTTTTCCCCAAATGTTATTTTCTCTCTCTCTCTCTAGTTTTTAAGCCCGCTCTAATCTTTAATAAACAAAATCTTTTGAGTTTTTTTGAGTGATTGTCAAAAGAGATTCTTATATTAATATATTTTCCTTATTGTAATTCTTCTTTAAGAATTGGTTGATGTTCTTTTGAGTTGTAGCCCAGCAATCATCTGATTGGTGTAGACCTTTGGCAAGTCTTTCAAATGTTATCTATTTTAAAAGACCAATTTGGGGTGGGGGCATCCATTGATCTGGTTGTCATTCAATTTTTTTATTTTCTATCACTCAACAAAGCTCACCAAACTTTTTTGTTTTGTTCTCCAAAAAATCTTATGATAACCCCCACCTCATTTCCACTGCTAGCAAGGAAGCAATTTTTTTAAAAAGATGTTTGGATATAAAATGGATGTTTAATACAACAAGAGTTCAATGAATAGACAATATATGTTTCCCTAAATTTAAGCTGAAAATACCAGATTGCAAGTGAAATCTATGGCAGTATTTTTAGTTCTTTATCTCTTGGCTCGATGATGCGTGGTTTTTGTCTGTCTTCATTCCATACGAAGACGTTAACACCTGATAACCACTGCTGACCTCAATGCTATTTCCAGCTTTGTCATCCATCATCATCATCACCACCATCATCATCATCACCAACAAGGGCAACAATCTTAATATTTCCTTCATATCCATTCCAAAGATTTATGCTTGACCAAAAACACCAATTTCTCTCTCTTATAATATTGCAATTGAGTGTCGATGTTCCACCAATTTCTTTATGCCTCTCTGTCTGATGGAGCTTTCTCCAAACCTTTCCTGTTTTGTCAATGGTAAGGGTTTGGACAAATCCACTAACCATTTTTATTTTGTAGAAATGCAAATGGCTGCTGCAAATATAAAAATGCTTCAGGTGGCATAAAAACAATTGTACAAAATTCAAGAATAAAACCAAAACCTTGCAATATGAATTCTTCTATTAACTTTACATGTTCACTCCAGTTATCTTGCTATATTTATGTATGAAATGTAACTTTTAATTTTGCCACTTACTGAAACAATCTTAATTACAAAATCTTAAGAATTGTGCATTTGAAGCTGGCTTGTTCTTAATTATTTTCACTATGTAAGATTGTTAAACATTTGAAAATTGTATCAGTATAGAGCCATCATTTGTTTTGTTTTCATGTCACTCTTTTTTCTTGTCTAAAGGTTATTTTTTTAAAGTCACGCATGCAGTAGAATAGCACAGAAAGTTTTATTGTAAATCTGTCAGTACAGCTGAAATCCATTCCACTGTTATTTATACATTATTTATACAATTGTCTAATGAAAAACACATGGTTATGTTGTTCATTTGTAGACATCCAGCCAAGTGCAGATATACATATCTCTTTCTAACAGTCATTCCAAATTGCCTATTGCTGTGATATTATTCTCTGGATCCACATTGTCATTGTCTTCATACATCAACTATGTTCCACTTTGAAATGGTAGTTTGTTTTTTGTTTTGAATTATTTTTAAGTTTAAGTGGCACAGAAGATTCAAGGTAATTTCAAATCTTTTTTTTTCTTTTTTCATATTTTTATCTCATTTGCCCTCATCTTCAAACAAAAGGCTCTTTTGAGTTTCCTAAGTAAATAAACTTAAAGTTTTCAGATTTGAATTATCCAATAATAACTAATGATTTCTGACTACCTTTCTGGCCATGTCATTTTAGTGTGTGTGCGTGTGCGTGTGTGAAAACTCTCATTTGGCCCATAACAACAATAGGAATTGTCTTTTGGCTGTCAACCCCTTTTCCAGCAAAAACTGTTACCACTAAAAACCGATCAGTTTCTCAAGGTGCCAAGACTTCTCAGTTGAAATCTGATGATTATTAAATCAAATCTCCTGAACATATAAGTTACAATCACAGCTTTTCAATGTTGCACACCAACATTGCTTTGTTTCCTCATTCTAAGGAGATGTCTGTCAAATATGTGTTTCAAATTAGGACTTTGAGCTTTCATAGAAATTGACACTTGTCTTTTCTCATTGGTAGATATTCCTTCTTGGAACTTGAGTCGAAAATAATTTCCTTCAAAATATTTTTTTCTTTAGAACATTTTTAATGTGTAACCTCTAAATTTATTTGGCGTCACTTGCTAAAATGACCTTTTGAATCATCCATATCCTTAGTTGTTTTTTTGTTTTTAATGTCAGATTCATTTAACAATTACACGTAAGACTAGACAAATTGAATAGAAAAACAGAATGAAGGAAAACATTTTTTATATTGCAATAGAAAACCTTTCTTAGCCTTTTGGTTAAGATCAGAGTGCAGTACCCGTTTTCCTTGTAATAAAGTATTCGTGGGATGACTTTAAAAGAAAAATGTTTGTTTCTAGCATTTTAAAATATTCAAAATTTGGTGAAAAATGATCTTGTAGCTTTTAGTACGAGTTGGTTTCTTTGAGATAAAAGTTAAGCTGTGCTGGATTGAAACATTTCTTTCTGTTTCTGCTATTTTTTTTTTATTTTTTTTCTTTTTTTTTTCTTTTGTGCTAAGGATCCGCCAAAAAGCAACCTGTCACTTGAATGAAGAATCTTTGCATGTGACTAAGTATTAAAATAGCAGCAACAGTTGTTATGACTTTGCCTTGACAAGCCAAATTAAAGTTGACTTTTCTATTTGATAGCCATTCATGACCAGCAGCAGATTTTAACCAGGTTCAGCTTTTCAAAATGTTTCTGGAATTTTAATTAGCTGTTTTGTAATTCAAGGAAATTTCTTCTATGGATGTAATACCATTCTAGTATCTACAATTGGGCAAACTTATTGTCTTTTATTTGTTAGGTTGCTTTAATACACTTGAATGCCTGTCTACATTCCATTTATAGATGGCTCTTTCTAATTACATAAAAGTTTGTTTCCATATAAATAAAGGTAGATTATTGCCCAGGTACTGACTTGCACCTTTCTCTTTGCATATCCCTCTACCAACACCAAATGTAAGACAGTAGACACAGAATAAGAATTATCTAGCATTAAATTAAATGAGAGAGACCCGCCCCCGCAACAACAGCATTTGAAGAATAACCATACTTTTGTGGAGAAAGCCTGAATTGATACTCACAAAGAAAATGGAGTTGGTGAATGAAATGCAGTTTTCACTGATGTCATTTTAAGGCTATTGAAAAAAGTGTGAATTAATGCACTCTGTCCCGTTGTCAAGAAATTGTTTTTTTAACCCCTTTCTTAAGCCAAAAGAGAAGAATTCAAGTCAGTGCATTTAATATAATAAATATTAATGTTGCAAAGCAAACAACTACAATTGTTTCATATCCAGGGTGTCCCTCTTTCCAAATGTAAACACACTTTTTTAATAAGTTATAATTATTACTTGAAAGTTAATTAGACACTTTCATAATAAAGAATACATATTAGAATAAACCTCAATTATTGTATATCTTGTAATTGAGTAATAATTCTCTTCGATAGGAACAATTCATGTACAAAAATGTGTACACTGTTTACTAACTGATAACCTTTTTAAGGCTCTTTTTTTCTGATTTTGAGTATTTTGAACACCTCAAATTTCATTTAAGCATAAACATCAAATGCTTTTCATTCTAGACTATATTCAAACATTTATTCTTTATGAAAATGTGTTTAATTATCAAGTAATAAACAATTAACAAACCAACTATTTTCATTTTGGGGGGGATACCTTGTATAATGCATATAATATTTGCACAAATATGTATGCATATATATTTTGTTTATTGAATTTTAGTTATAAAGTAATTTTACTTTTGTCTTTGGAATTTTCTCCCATTTCAATCAATCTTAGGTTGAGTGCATCGTAATTATGTAGCCATAAATTTTCACTTTCCATAATATAAATTTCCTTCTTTCAGTAAGAAAGACAACTTGATGAGAATCAAGTTTTAGGCATAGAAGCCTGATACACTCAATGTTTAATGTATGTGATATGTTCCGTTTTTTACATACAGTATTGGTGCATTTTACAGATTCACTGCTTTCTTGGGTAAATTCAAGAAAGATACTTCATTTTGTATTACTTTTTTGTCATCTAGAAAATTTTGAGAAGTTGGCATTTCTTTTCAACCATCTTTGATTGTTATCAACAAAATGAAACATTGGAGGGAGACTGAAAACTTTTTCCAATTTTTACTTTCAGTGACTGATTTGTTTTGTAAATACATTTGTGTTGAAAGTTGAATCTGTGTTTGTTGTTTTTTACACTTTTATTTGAATTGTAAGGTATGGAAAATGTTGGTTTAAAAAACAGAAATTGTGTTTAACAAGAATGGCTGCCTTTGTTCTCTTGTCAGGGTCCTGTGTTCTTCTCTTGCCTGACAGAAGAGTGACAAGAAATTCTGCTTCCATGAATAATTCCAGCCTAATAAAATAATTTTTTTTTTTTTTTCAAAATTTCTTTTAAAGGTATGTCTGTCCATATTCTAGGTGTACAATATGATACTAATCTTTAACCGGGAGTAATAATTTTCCAGAAATACATTCTTAGCTTAGAAGCAGTTATGAATAAATTGCACATACAAAGTGGGTAGTTACTAACCTTAGCTTAGTCTGCCACAAGACTACATTATAGGGCTCTGAGTGGAGACCGAGCTCATTGCACAGGCCAAAACCATCCCTATGGCAAATGCCCAACTGCAGGGACCAAGGTGTATGCTTCTTAATTCCTTGTGTCCAACCCCCCCTCTGCCTTCATTACAAATGGAAATTCCCAAACAATCTAACTTGAATGCACTAAGGGTAGAATCAGTGGTACATCCTGAGAGCTGCAGCAAAGACCAACAAACAAAAGATTTTGATATATAATGTGTGTGTGTCTTTATAATTATCATATTCTGTTGGGATATAAAATTATCCATTCCTTGATTTCATAAAGTCAGCATAGGGGACCACTTCATATCACATACCTAAAAATACAATTGGTTAGAATAAGGAGGTGAGCGAGTGTGTTTTTTAAAAAGAAAAAAAAAAGTCATCTTCTGTGTTGTTTGGATTATCACTGCAGGAATCTTGGAGGCTAACATCTAGAACAGTGGTTCTTAACATTTTTTTCCCCCCCCGGTGTCCGTTTTCAGACATTTGCATTGGTTGCACCGACCCCCCACCCCCACCTGCCTATTAAAATTGCAGGAGTAAATGGCTATAGATGTTCAATGAATTGCACAATGAAGTTATACATAAGTAATTATCTTAATATATACATAAAGTGAAATGAACTTTTATATATCCCCATCAAGAATTAATTCCACAATCCATAAACTTTAGACAGCGTACTTGAACACCTAGCTTCACGTTTAGATCTGTAACATTTTAAGCCCAAGAGTTACAAATTGTGAATATATACCGTTTGAAAGCCGATAAAATTCCTATTTTTAACGATATATATGTATATACCTCCATCATACACATATTAATGCCACATTCCATAGACTTAGGACTGTGTACTTGAAGTTTTCTTGTAAAATGCTCAACACCTAACTTCACATTTTGGGCTGTGACTTTTTAAGCCAAAAAGATACAAATTGACAAGATACACGGTCTGAAAGCTGATAACATTCTCTTTCTAACGATATATATATATATATATATATATTAATGTGTGTGTGTGTATATCTGCATCAACAAATGTTTCCACAATCCTACATACCTAGCTTCACATTTTTGCCTATTGCTTTTTTTAATCAAAAGATACAAATGTATAACATAGCTCATTTGAAAGCTGGTGAAATTACTGTGTATATCACCATCAAGGATTAATTCCACAATCCATATATCTTTGACTGTCCATTCAAACTTTTCTCGTAAAAAGCTGAATACCTAGCTTCACGTTTCCAGCTGTAACTTTCCATGCCTAAGAAATACAAATTAAATTGGAAAGCTGATAAGATTCTCTTTCTAAAGATATATATATGTGCATACCTTCATTGAGTATTAATTCCACAATCCATAGACATTGGACTGCGTACTTAAAGTTTTCTCGTAAAATGCTGAATACTTAGCTTCACATTTTCGGCTGTAATTCTTTAAGCCCAACACATACAAAGATACACTATTAGAGAGCTGGGGGAATTACCTTTCTAAAGATGTGTATATATATATATACTTCCATCAGAAATTAATTCCACAATCCATAGATTTGGACTGTATGCTTGAATTTTTCATTGTAAAATGTTGAATACTTAGCTTCACGTTTTGAGCTGTAACTTGTATGCCCAATAGATACAAATTGACAACATACACCGTTGGAAAGCTGAGGAAATTCTCTTTCCAACGATATATGTATATATCTCCTTCATGAATTAAATCCACAATTTTGCCTATACGGTATACTTGACATTTCTTTGTAAAATCCTGAAATACCTATAAATTAATTAAATGTCTGAAACCCATGATTTAGCCTTTTTAAAGTACTCAGCTATGTCAACTGGGAGACGATATGAAATTCTGTTTTTTTTTGTTTTTTTTTTGGTGTGTGCTGGTGGCCATTTTATTTTATGGAAAAGAGGTAGTTCTTCCCAACTTTTTTCTTGGGAACATCTTTTTTCTGAAAGAGGACGCCCTGAGGAACATTGTAGATGTAGAATCATGGGGGTGCACCCCCCCCCCCCGCCCGGAATGCTAGTGTTGATAGCTGGATGATTTATGTGATCTTATCTTGGTAGAGTTAGGCGGGAATCCTGTGGAGCCTACTTTTGGGGATATTTTCCTGAAGTGTGCTCGAAAAGTGTTCTCAACTGAGAGATCTATGGAAGGTCATAATATGGCATGAATGTTTGGAGGTGAGAAACTGTATATGTAATGTATGACTACAACTGGTCATAAACTATAAACATTTAAATTGATAGTAACTTTTCTGAGTAAGCTTGAACACACAGCAAAACAAAAAATAATGGACCAATTTAGCACAAACTTACATTGTAAATTGAACCCACCACTAAACAAAGCGTGTTTTTTGCGGGAGGGGTGAGGGGTTACGATTATATTTTTTATTACAAAATATTTAATTGTAAGAAGCAAGGCCTGTCAAAGAAACAATGTAATTTATTTTAATTAAATTATATAATTTATTTAAAAGAGAATTTTTAGTTTATTTTATCATTAGGTAAGGAAAAAAAGTAAGAATATCGAAAATATATGGATGCACCTCAAAAGTTAATTAAAACGACAGTGTACCGAAGAAAATAAATCAAGTCAAAGAAGAAACACTGTAAAGTTAAACGGAAGTAGCCTTTTTATAGCTAACCGTTTAAATACCCGTCCTAACGGGCGCGATGAATTGGTGTGAAATATAAGAATGATAGATGGAAATGGATACTGTTTAATTTAATCCATTTTTTTTTAAAGTGAAATAGATGGAAATCATCTATTGTTTAATTAAAATTCTTTAAATAGATTTTTTTTTTTGTATGTACAAAAACACGACTGTTTATAAATTCGTATCTCTGATAGAGAGGGTAGAGTAAGAGCTACGTATTCGTATCTTTGAGAGAGGGGGGAAGAGTCAACGGCTTACGTATTCGTATCTGATACAGAGAGGGAAATTAAGAGCCCACGTTCTCAAATAGAGTCATACTAAATTTCAATCAGCACCCAAAACAGCCTGTTAACAGCTCAGCGGCCACAAAAAAATGTAATCATTTTAGAATGAGTTTAAATTGGAAATCGCCACCACCGCCTCACACATATTTTGGAGGCTGATTTTCACAATCTAAGTAAAAACCTGCTTAGGGCTACCAGGTTTACCCATAAAAAAATTCATGGAATTATGTCGAGTAGTTTTTGCGTTTAGGCTGTTACATACAGACGGACGGACCTCCGGTGAATTATAGTTAGATGAGGTAGGCTGAAGAAGAACACAGTGACTAGAACAGTGGTCACCAAGCTGGGTTCACAAAAAAAATTTGGGACTTCGTGGGAAAAAAAGGGGGGGGGTTCAGACGGGGTTCGTCAGTAGAAGCTTGATCAAAATTGTTAATATTAGATAAAATATTAACACATATTTCATTTTGTGAACAATGTCAAACCATTTTTGCTCTCCGGAGATTGTTAGGTATTACTATTGTTTATATTAACTTTAATTATTAATTGCGCTATTTTTATGAAATGGTATAGTTTTTAATAAAGGAAAATGAAAAGATGTGTACATTAGGTAAAACATTAATAACACATTTTCAAGTTTAAGGGTTATTTCTAATATTTGGGGTTCGTATGATGAGGATCGGTTGGCGACTACTGGACTAGAATGTAGTGATAAGAACAGTAAGGATGAGAGTACGAGCTGAATAACTTGTGAAATAATTACAATAACTTATCTCAAAATTTCAGACAATATGAATCGATTAGAAGCTGCAATGAAATTGGCTTTGCTGACCAAAAATGCTATATGCCAACAACTTGTTTTCAAACCTTGGATGAGCTAAACTTGCCAAGTTTAGTGAGTGGCCATCCATTCTTTGAGTTCTTTTGGAACTAAATGTTTTCTCCCCAATTGGAAAATATGTAGAGTTTAAGATTGGATTCATCAACAAATTTGAGATGGTGCGATTGTCTAAAGATCACCTTTGTCCCACAAGAAGAAATGGTTCATAATATCTAATTAATTCTTTTACTGTAATGGGTCTTCCCTGTCTCCCATTGCCAGTGGTTGATGTTCATGCCCAAGCAAAATCCAGGATTTTCAAAGCAGAGCCTCTCCATTAAGAAGATTGAGGCAACACAATCTTTCTACCTCCTAATTCCCTCCATTTCGTCTCACAGAGCAATTCACTCTCGTAGTTAGTTTGATCCTCACTGAGTGCCCATTACTCTGGCCTTTCCCCTTGTAACGTACTAAACTTAGCCAAAGGGCAGACCCAATGAATGGCTATTTACTGAGATAATTATGAATATTTCTTGCTGAAATGAAGGGGAGTATATCTTGTATGCCTTTTTGTCCAATATACCATAAAAAAACAAAACCAGTTGGAAAGGTATATGTATTACCCTGTGTCTTTCCGTTTGTCAATACGATATCTCCAAAATTTCTCAATGAATTTCAATGAAATCTTGTGGAGGGGTTGGCCATGGGCTACGGAAGAAGTGTTTAAATTTTGGGATGGATTCAGGAATTTGTTTTCGATTATGTTAGTGTATGGTGTTAGCAGACGTATGCACTCTCTGAATGCTTTCTAGTTTTTCTGTGCTCAGAATTAAAAACTACACATTCTTTTCTTTCTATCAGCTATTTGTCAAGACATTCACAAAAAGCTTCACAGTTTACGTGTATCCTGTATGTAGTAAAAGAAAAACTGATGCAATGTGTACGTCATAAAGTTTAGTTGATATCAGTATAGGCATTTAATTGAAAAATCATATTTATTCAGTTGAATCATACACAAAATAGCAAGACATTCAATGATTATTGTATTCACTGGCAAGACAAGCTTGTTAACCATTACTCTTCAACAGACAAACATAGTTATTTACCAAGCTTAGTTTAGTCTGACACAGTGTCGCAATGGTGCAACTGTGAGACTAGCTTGCTAGCCATTGATCTATGGTAAGCACCCAACAAAGTTATAGATTCTTTTCTTATTTCAAATTCACATTGCAACACAAAATGAATGCTTTGCCCCACAATTTCCTTTTATATTTAGATACTCAAAATTTGCATACCGATAAATAGAGGTGAAAACGCAGAGAGAGAGAGAGAGGGACCCGGGCCAACTGTCCAAGAGGTACCTAGGTCTTTTGTCCGTGGCCCGCCACCCCCTCCACCGGGGCACAGTCGGTTGAACTCTAAGTGTAGAATATGTTATACATGCAACTAACAGAGTTTAAAAGAGAAACACAGAAGCAGCTATACATTGTCTGTTATTGTTTGACAACTCAAAATTCAACAATATTCTGGATGAGAACTTTAACCTACAAAGAATGCTGACAGTAGATTGACGTTTCTTAAAAGTGCAGGTTCCCAGAGCGTCGATACAAGTAAAGTCGAATAAAAAACGAACATAATATTTAAAATCGGACTTGGTTTTTCTCAATGAACTAGTTGACTTTCATATCAGTTCCTTTCAGCAAAGCCACGGCACACAAACAAAAAATGAACTTCAAACTATATCCGACTAGCAGCATCACCAAGTGCCGCCTGATTACTATACACCCGGTATGTAACAATTCAACATAATCATCAACAACCCATAACGTAACATGAGAACTGAACTCATGGCCTGCGAAACTACCCTGTTAGCCAGCACTCTTCAACTGACACCCAAAGTAAATACATATATAATAAGAGCACAAGATATGCATGGTATTAGTGCCTTTATTGGGTTTTTTGGCGGGCAATACGAACTAAGGAAATATAAGCGATTAAACAAAAGGCGTCAGATTGAAATGAAAAAGTTATATTTAATAAACATTGAAATAAAAAGGGATACATATATGTGTAAAAGGAGTTTGAGTGAGAGGTTTTTTGTGATGAAGAGTTAAGGTAAATAGAAGCTTCTGCCATTAGCCGATTTTCGTGCTCCGAAATAGATTTTGTCTGAATGCAGCGTTAGTTATGTGAACTAATACCTAGGTGATAATCGCGCCTAAGGGTGCATGCTTTCGACAAAAGAAATCGGTTAAGAGAAAAAGATGGCTTATGACAGAAAGGAAAAGATGCCGGCATGTAGGAAAGAGTTTCTAATCAGGAAGACATTTTAAGGCATCGCACCGCTAAGCCCAATGTAGCAGAAACTAAAGTAATCAGTGGTCATCGTTAATTCTCGAATGGCCTATATTTAAGGTGTTTATTCCTAGTTTGGGCGAAAAGGAATGTAGAGAGAATGACCAAAGATTTGAAGCAAGAAGAGACGGCATTTGAAGAAATGTCCATAGTTAAAAGTAGGGATGTAAAAACATAAGTGGGCCCTAGGCGGCCTAAATATTAAGTGGAAGAAAAGAAGAGATATTTTACGTGCCAGAAAGGAATTGACACGGGCGAGTGAAGCATTGCTGGGAAACTGACTGAAAAGGCCAGGATTAGCGTAAAACTAGGGTTTTTTATAGTCGTGTTGATGTCACGAAAAAAGGA
>VCCN01000462.1:4569720-4583709 GCA_006491835.1 Architeuthis dux | reverse complement strand
GATGAAAATGCTACCAGTATGGTTTGAACCATAAATTCATGAGTAAAAAAAACACCCAAAACCGGGTCTGGTTAGTCACTCAATAGAAACCGTCAAGTGACCAATGTCATTAAGCAGCATGCTGTGTTGAGGGTGATCAATTACAAAATTGCAAAAGGGGGTGTTCAATGATCAATGATCAGATAAAAAGTCTGAATTTTCAAAAAATAAGCTTGAATGCTGCCGGACACAAACTAAGGGACCAGTTTCGCATAAACTTACAGTGAAAATTGAACTGGCCACTAAAAGCCTATTATGGGAATTTTCAAAAAAGAAAAAAACCCTTTTCCCTACTGAGGGGAGTCTGTGCGCAAAATTTCAGTTTCTACTATGAAACGGTTAGGGCTGGGCAAAGTTCGGATACATAAATACATAGATACATATAAATGTCATGAATAACCTAAACCTAGCAACAGTGTTTAAATCAGTCTGAAATTTATATGTATATATGTATTTATGTATCCGGACTTTGAATTTTTAAATTGTAAAAGAATAGTTGTTTTTATCCTGGTTTTGATTAAATAAACTGTTGATCAAATTAAAATTACGTATTTATTTATTTTCTGTTTTACAAAAAATAAATACGTAGTTTTAATTTGATCAAAAGTTTATTTAATCAAAACAAGGATAAAAACAACTATTTTTTTACAATCAAAGGTTCATGTAATCAAAGTGAAATCAACCTTTTTTTTTTTACAAAGAATAAGTAAATTAGGAAATTTCGCCGAAATATACAATAAAAAAAATAATAATCAGATGATAAAAATCTAGAATTGTGTTGTCTTCATGACTTTGATTCTAAAATAAATGTAAATAAATTTATACAACTACTACTGCTATAGTGCCTCCAATAAAGCCTTCATCAGATTATGACCCTAGGGTCAGGCATGATTTCGGGGTTGAAATTATTTGACACGTCACGTTAGCAGAATAAAAAATATCATTGCTAACACTTTACTTGCAGTTATCTCCCTTCTCGCCGGAAGAGGGCGTCTCGGTCTTTTGCCTACGTAGCACTTGAAGCTTCCACAGTCATTTTCAGTTTTCGGCATTAAGACGTGTGACAAGTTCAGAAAGAAATATGGTAAGTTAAGATTATATATTTTAAAATTGATCTTTTCTTTTTTAACTAATTAATTCGTATCTTTTTCCTTCCCTTTATATACTAATGTCTGTATCTACACAGCAAACAGTGGATACATAATCATTGTTATATTTGTTGTGAAGGTAGCAGTAGTAGTTGTAACATTAGTAACAACATCTGATTTCATTTTTCACAACGTGTTTAAGTTCAATTCTCAGATATTTTTGTCAAATCCCTCCTTTTCCCCTATCACTATCAAAAATAAAGTTTTCCCTATCTAAAGTAGAACTTCGCCTATTAAGATTAGGTTCTATAAAACGTGTTTTGGTGTACTTTGGATTAAATCTGTGGGACATACGTGGCAAACTAAAATCATTTTAAATCCTGAAAGTAGAGATTTTCGCCAAAATCATTAAAAATAATAATTGATATATATATAATATATATAACAAGATTGTTTTAAATTTCTCCGAGTATTTATCAATGAAATCTCTTAAAGCAAATTAACCAGTATTGAACAATTTCTTCTTTAGCTTTTGGATTTAATTTAAATTGAAATCTTTTCTTCTCACGCCCTTTTTTAAAGTTAATGTGTTGAACAACATGATAAAAAAAGCGTTTTTAATGCAATCTTTTATCTTCTGATTAATAATATATTGGCCAAAATACATTTATTTATATAAATATATCGCTTAATTAAACTACTACAGCTGACTACTTGGCCCATAAAAAAGACGAATTTGCTTTTTCTCTCCCATATGTTTTTGATTTTTTTGAAGTTTAAACTTGATTCAAAAAGAAAATATTCTTCTTCGTGAAGTCTTAGAAATTGATACGGCTTTTTAATGTAAGTTTCAATTGATAAGTTTACTTCATATCAAGAATTTTTAAAAATGCTACGTGAAGAGCTCTTTTTAAACTTATTTCTTTTCTTTAATAATGGACACTAGACCAGTATTAATTTTATTGAAGAAATTCATTAATGCGTGGAACATTACAAATACAATGAAAAAAAATATATTAGCATTTGCTGAATCAAGGTATTTTTGAAGTCCTTTTCTTCATCATTTTATTTATTTAGTTATGTTTTTTTGGTAGCAGAATCAATATTATTGGACCATCAGAATTACTGGTGAAGGTGTCTGTCATGTAGACAGACAATTGAATTACTCAACTTTTAAAAATTTTTTTTAATATTTATCAGTTTCCATTCTTATCTTTGTTATTGGAAAAGAAACTTTTTTTTTTCAACTTTGCTAGTAAACCTGTTGACAAATGTGTTTGAAAGTTTAATTCACTGACCTGAGAAATATTTAGATGTAGAAATTGAAAAATAAAGGCTGAAATTCAATTAAATTTATTTCATAAACAACATAAGTAGTTTGTAGAGTCCAGTTTCAACAGCTTTGGGTTGTGCATTCATTGAAAAGGGCTATTGTTACCTTTCCCTTGTCAAAATGGCCGCCACTCCAGCTGAATTGAGTCAAAGAAGCAGCCGACAAGATTCCTCAGAATGGCATTTTTTAGGGTTAGTAGGTAGGTTTGAAGCTTCAACTCCCTGAATGTAATTTCCAGTTCAGGTAAAACATCTCTTTTTACTTGCAATGGGACAGATGTAGGTGCAGCAGGCCTACCATGTTTAGGTACAGCATTTCTTTTTTCTGGTAAATAAACTCATCCTTCAGTCATTTTGAATTTTAAAAAGTGAAAAGATGTTGAAATTGTCATCTGCTTCTTTGACTTTAAATTCGCCATCAGTAATTGCTGTGAAAAGTGTGCTTTCTCATATATATATATGATAATTATGACATTTATTAGTGAGAGCCTGTATTTGCCCGGCGCCGGTGTGAGCAACTGCTAAACAAGCGGCCTAAATCGTAAATGTAAATAAAGAAACGAACTATGTGCGGGGATCGAACCCGCATCCACCTTGGAAGCTGCATTCGTGGGTTCGATCCCCGCACAGAGTTCGTTTCTTTATTCACATTTACGATTTAGGCTGCTCGTTTAGCAGTCACTCACACCGGTGCGGGGCAAATATAGGCTCTCACTAATGAATGTCATTATAATTATCATATTCTGTCGGATATAAAATTATCCATCGTTTGATTTCATATATTCTTGGCTTTCAGTGAAATCTTTTGCTTTTTGATTAATTCCCCCTTACTATAATAATAAAATAAAAAATTGTTGTTGAAAAGGTATAATACTATAACTAGTTAATCCCTGTGAAAAAATTCAGATATACAGGTTTCCCCACTATCCGAAAAAAGAGATAAGATCCTCTCATAAGCAAAAATGGCATAAAGCGAAGCAATTACCACTAATTTATATGGGGAAAATTTTGAGCGTTCCCAGACTCTAAAAATGGTGAGTATGGTATATCAGGCTGAGTCATCAAAGATTGTGTTGGAGAGAGAAATGGAGTGTGCGCTGCTTCTATAATGGCTCACTGCAAAACAAAAGCTGAACACTACTTTCGCTTTTTTTTCTTCGAAAAAGCAAAAAAAAATGGCATGAAGCGTACTTTCAAAAAGCAGGGACTACCTGTATTTGAAATTTATTAGATGAATTATTTTTCGAAAAGGTACTTAAAAAAGACTTTTTTATTATTATTGGATGAATTAATTGTAACACATTATTTCAATCAAACTTGACTAGTTTTTACCTTCATCTTAATTTCAGTTGTTTTTATATACAACTTTCAATTCGGCCCGCTGTTTCTATGGCAACGAATAACAGCGCGGTCGGATAATAAAGAATAAGCCAAAGTGGAAGAGTCCATGATTATGGACAGTGAACCAAGAAAATCACACTGTTCATTATTAGAGTAGATTCAGAAATTTACCAAAATTAGAGCAATTCCTAAAAAGTTTTTAATAAATGTAACATGCTATAATAATACCACTTCAAATAAATTTACAATACCATCTATCAGTGGCGTTTCTAGTTGGGGAGGCGGGGGACAAAACTCGAAATGCATATGACGAGAAATCTTCATTTTTATACTTTACCACGTTGATATACACAACTTATATGAATGATTTTTAAAATATAAGTATAATACTTCACTAAATTGAATAAAATACTACTACGTCAAACAATTTTCATATAGTTGGGTGCTAATTCAATTTCGCAACCCCAAGCTGTCAGACGACGGGAGGTTATTCTCAAAACAAAGGGAGTTAACATGGTATATTTCTTCGATTCCCCTTTTGTCCATGGCTTCTAGTGTGAAACACTACATTAAAAGCTGCCAAGTTCAAAATTATTATATTTTTACGGCATAGATATATTTTTATAAGAAAAAAATTTGGCAGAAAAAAACAGATTCTCTCTCTTTCCATATTACTGGTCAAACATCTTAAATCTATAAACTCATGATCGTGAAAGCTGTTGACGTATTATATTTAGATCTGTAATTTTAGATAAAAGATCTATATTTTTTTTATTAGATTTCTTGAGAACCGCTGATCCAAACTTGACACTGCAATGGCCGGTGTGCTGACTAACACATTTTGGGAATATCAACTTTGTACAATGGCCAGTTGTCAAGTTATTTTGGTGCATACATATACACACAGATTTCTCAAATTATCGTGCAATTAGGAATAAATCAGTTATGCCTTAACACAACTCAGTTTTTCACTTTTCATACACAAATTCCAAATTGCCCCCCAAAAACAGAGAAAGAATCTCACATCTACATTAATTTGTGGAGTGGAAAATGCATTCAATGGGTGTGACTCCCCTTGGTCAGACATACAATTAAAATCTTGTCTTGACCCCTCTCTCCAGTAAATGAGCTTTTCATGTTTTTTCTATTGCCACTATGATAATCAAAATTTCTAGACACACAAATGGCCAAAGTGAGCAAGCCATACATACACCCCCCCACACACACACCAAATAGTAGTGTTATTAATCAATAATTTGATCATCCTCATTAAACTTTCAAATGTCTGCTGTTTGGCTGGTTTTTGAGAAAAGGAGAGAAGATGGCATTAAAATACTTGCATTCCAAGGGAAATTATGAATCACCACCACCTATATGTGCTTCTTTTTACCTCCTAATTTAAGCAGTGGTGGTTACCTTGATGAAAATACATACTACCAGTATGGTTTGAACCATAAATTCATGATTTAAAAAATTGAAAAAAAACAAAAACAAACAAGTCTGGTTAGTCACTCAATAGAAACCGTAATGTGACCAATCTCTTAAGTGCCATGCCATGTTTGGAGTAATCAATGAATAAGTTACTTCTCTTGCTTTTTGTTAGGCTGTGATCACTAAAAAGTATGAATTTTCAAAAGAACACTGCCGGACACAAACTAAGGGACCAATTTAGCATAAACTTACATTGGAAATTGAATCCCCCACTAAAAAACTTATTTTGGAGGGGAAGTTTAAAAAAACAAAAAAAGATATCTTTCCACACTCATTGAGAGTGACAAGATTTTTTTTGTGTGTGTGTGTGTGCAAACTTTTTCAAGTTGCTACTATGAATGGTCAGGGCTGGGTGAGGTCCGGATACATAGAAATGTGGAAACACATGACTAATCTAAACCCAGCAACAGTGTTTAAACCAATCTATTGTGGGTTGCAGTGATTAAAAAGAAAAGAAATTTGAAAAGAATATCAAAGAGGTTAGCTAGAGATCAGATATACATTTGTCTTGTAAGTTGTAATGGTAGAATTTATTCATGACTGCCATGTGGAATTGATACATTTGTTAATAAGGGCATTTAGAGTCGGGAGAGCAGCTGTATAAGAATTTGGTCATAAGTTCTGGCTTGGGTAACTTAAATCAAAAACTGACAGTCAAATAAAACTTGTTTCCAGTTACCAAATTAGGAATTGTGGTTGTAACTAACATATTTTTAGGATTTTCTTCTTTTGACATTTCTATATTAATAGAACCAGTCTTATGTCTGGATAGCTGAAGAGTTTGACAGCTTTTAATAAAACTTGGAAAGTCCTTCTTATAGAATGAATTTCTGGCATGAGTAGGGATAATATTCATACAAGACGAATAAGAATTTCAATTAGAAAATAGGACTGTTGGGTGGTTTTGCATTGCCTTTTTGGGTGCTTTTTCATTTATATTTGGTTTATACAGTCTCAAAATTTATGAAAATGTCAATAATTCAAAATTTGTGTGTTGTATTTTTTAAATGCAGTTTTTAACATAACTTATCAGTGAAAAGAAAATTTGATTGATTTACTTTACAGTAAACACTGAAGTCTGTAAGAAACATTTTCATGAATGTTATATTCTCATTTTTAAAGGCTAATAAATATCCAAGAAGTTTTTATTGTCCTTATTTTAACATGAAATTGCCACTTGATAATAAAATGTAACAAGTTATAAATAACATGACCAATCCATAACATTTTCTGAATCATAATGAGGAATATCCTGTCATTGAAATTCTTAACAGGAAATTTAATATCTTTAGTTTTTGCAGATATAGCAGCCTTGTTTTTTTTGTTTTTTTAAAAATTTATTTTAATTCTTTCCTTGGATGCAATGTTTTTTAACTAAAATATTATTTAAAAACCAATAAAATACAATCCTTGTGGCAACTTCCTGGTGACATTTTATTGGCTACAACAATCTACTTTGAATAATTTAAGGTTGTCAAAACCTTGTTTTAGACAGAACTGAAATTGTATTCAATTATTTTACAACTTTACTTTGCATTTCTTGCAGCCGGTTCCTCCCAGTTCTACTAATGTGGGTGCAGGGCGAGGCCCCAGCTCTAAATCTGTAGCTCCACGTGTAGGGGGTAGCAGTGTCAGACAGAGGTGAGTTGTGTTTTTTTTTACTTTTACTATTTGTCTCAAAATGTTCTATTGCCAGCACTCCCTTTGTTGGTTTGTATCATTTGAAAAACAAATTTCTCTTTTATTATGCACTAAAATGGAAAAATATTCTTTTAAATTGAGTTTTTTTGGGGTTTTTTTTTCATTCTATTGTGCCAAATTGATTAAAATTGCAAAAAATAATCTTCAACATTTATTAGTATCAAGCAAACATTGACAGGAACATTTTTTTTTTTTTGTTGATCATTCTATCCAAATACTGAGGAATTTTTAAACGATCATAAAAAACTTTTTTACTATGCAATAATTTCCCAAACTGATATGCAGTTAGATTTTATTTCAATTAGAGAAAAGTTTTCTTTTCTGGATGAAGATTAAGGCAAAAACTGAATAGAAGATAATAATCTTTTGTGACCTGTACTGCTACCACCCAAAATAAGGATTTCTTTAATTAAATCTCCTGTTTCTAAAGCTTTTTGTACACAAATTTTCCAAATTATTTCTGTTATGAATTTTAATGTTAATGTTTTACTATTTAAGGAAAACGACGACGACAACAGCAAAACGAACAGCAACAACCACTGGAGGCGGTGGTGCTGGAATGTGGCGGTTCTACACAGAAGATTCTCCAGGCATCAAAGTGTGAGTTTATTCAATTCCAATGTGTTTTGTTTTGAGATTGATGTCAAAATTAAATTCATGTCTATTGTCAAACTCCAGTTCAAGTTGAATTAAAGTTGACTTTATCCCCCCTCCCCAACAAGAACAATCCTCACCTAATTTAGGGGAGTAAACTCTTTGCTGTTTGTCTACCCGTAGTGATTACTAGGTGGCTCTCTTATCAACTGAGCCAAACTGACAAGTTTTATATATATATATATATTACAAAAGTTGGAGTAGAGTTTGACTCTGCAGCAGCCAGGCTTGTTATGTATCAATCTTTTTCTTGACAAGAAAGTCTGGATTTTCAGTTAGCTTTTGAAAATAATAAACTGGTTCTCAAAGAGTCGGTGGGAAATTTCATTGGAGAATTTTTTGTTAAAGTTGGTGTGTTCTCAAATTTGGAAACCTACGGTTTTGAAAATCACATTGTTGGTAAGAGTTTAGCATTTCTTTTTATTTATGTAAACTAACAAAGATTTTAAATATTAGTTGCTTACATCTTGAAAAGATAGCACAGGTTTGCTCTGCTAACCCGCAAGTAGAGCGTGCCTATAAAAACCTTTTGTAAGCCAAAAGGCATGAAGTGAAGAAACAATTACCATTAATTTATATGGGAAAATATTTTGAGCGTCTCCAGACCCCAAAAATGGTGATATGGGTATGTTAGGCTGAGTTATCGATGGTTTAGGTGATGTGAGGTACATGAGACTGGGTTGTAGGAGAGAGAGAGAGAAATAGGCTGTGTTCTGCCTTTATAATGGCTCACTGCAAAACGGAAGCTGAACATTATTTTTGCTTTTCGCCTTTTTCTGTAAAAGCTAAAAAGTGGTGTAAAGTGAACTTGTATATCATTTTCGAGACAAAATATTTCTAATAAATGTCTAAATTTGAACTTTATATTTTTATTCTTTAATTGGTAATGACTTCATTTGAGGTGAGTGCTGACACAATTCTTAGTTGGCCTTTAGAAATTAGTTTCTTTATGAATGTTTTTCTTGTTGTTTTTAGTGAATAATCCTCACCTAATTTAGGGGAGTAAACTCTTAACTGTTTGTCTATCCCGTTACATTAAACCAAATCAATATATAAAATTTTCTTGTTTCTGTTTCAGTGGTCCCGTGCCTGTCCTTGTGATGAGTCTACTCTTCATTGCATCTGTATTTATGCTACATATCTGGGGTAAATACACCCGTGGATAAACCGTTTCCAACTTGACAACCTTCATCTCACCAAGCATCATAACATCTGCCTAATTGACATGATGAATTTGTCCACATTTGAATGACATTCTGTTGCATTCCAATGATGTGAAAGGCTTATACTAAGCCATCTTTACTGGTGGAGAGACATTTTGTATTGAAACAATAAAAAAAACTACAACCAAGTACAGATATCAGATTCTTTAATCTTCAAAAAGATGTCTTTTTCCTGTGTATCTAAAAGATGATACTGGTAGGTCTTCTATAGTCACTGAGCCATTTCTCTCTCTGTAAATAGAAGCTGAAACAGAAGAAATAGAAACGGTCATGTTTTTTTAGGTGTAACAATTTTAATTGCTTTATTCAGAAGAACAGATGTCAAATTGTTTCGGAGTTTTTCTATATAGGGTTGAATTTGAACAGTTTCTATCTTCATCAAAATATTACATTCATTCATTATTTGAATACTTAGTCCTGTTTCGTTCAAGAAATGAAAAGCCAATAAGCATTACTTACTCTGGAGAAAACATCATCCTCTTATATTTAGGGAGCCATTCTGGAGCAGTTTGTGAGACATTTTTTAGTTCAAAACTAGGAACATCGATTTCCCTGAAAAAATGAAATTATGGAGGAATTTGAAATATTGTACTCGAGACTTAATTCTTATCAAATTGAAATGTTTATTTTATTAAGATGGATGTTTAAAAAAAAACATAATCCCACAGAAGATTATTCTTTGTGAGATATTTTTATATGCACTGATTTCTCTGACAAGCCTGAATAGATGAATCTGGATTAAATTATCAATTGAACTTCAAATTTAAAAAAAAATCATCATACTGAGTTTTAATAAAATGTTCTAAGATACTTACTCTTCTATTCTTTCTGGTTTGTATTGGAGATGATCTCTCATCCAGGGAGAGAGTTTCTGAAAATTAAATTTGGGATAAGTGGAAATTAGGCTTTAAACATTAACAATTCTTTAAAAGAAATATCCACATGAACTGTGGCATTTATTTTTCCACTAAAGTACAAGCTATTTTTACTTTAATACAAATACATCCAGAATTACAGTTTTAAAAAAAGGCAGTGAAAGTGAATATTTACTAAGCTCAGTTGCGGGGGGGAGATTGTGTTGCACCAACTTTCTAAGTAGGGAGGACCTGCATACCTCAGAAATCAGCATTCAAAATCCTGACTTTGAGGTGGATTTATACACCAGACAAGCCAGGATTAATTTGATATAAATAGACAACGCAATTGAACAATTATTTCTGGCTAATAATTCTTTGTGTGATGCAATATATTTAAATACCAATGCTTCTGATCTATGAAACTGAATAAGGGAAGATGTTTTTGCAATAACTTCCAATATTATTTTTGTAGCGATAGGTTCCAAACCCTGCAACTGGGATGTTCTCTCTCATAAAAGTATTAGATTTTTAAATGAGTTACATGGTTTGAGGAAACTTATTTTTTCCACCATCCATCAGGATTGTTCTTAAGAAACACTTAGATGTGCAATTTATAGCTGAAGGCTTCAACTTGTAAATTTTGAATTTAAAAATTCAAAGATCCTTTAAATATAACTAGGAAGTTCTTTCCACAACAGAAACTTAATTGAATGAAATCTAGCCAGCATTGACTAAATCTCTTAGATTTAAACATAAATGGTATAAACAGTCCTCCTGCACAAAATATGCTTATTGTGATTACTTTAGGATAGTCTTTTAGAAAACATTAAATGGCTGATAACATTAAGCAAAAGATATACAAATTTGAACAATTTACATTCATTGTTATAAACAACTTTGCATAAAGTGTTTAGGACTGACTGATTTTGATAATAACCATGTCATAATATCTGTAATTATAATAAACAGCTTCCTCTGTATTTATTAGGCTTAGCCTAGTACAGCTCAAAGCTGAAATAGGGGTGAGAAGATTGTTGTGCCTGTCTGCCTTGAAAATCAGTATTTGAAAGCTTGCGCTCAAACAAACCACTGGTGCTGGTGAGAAATACTCAACTAATTCCGCCATGAGGAAAGGCATTTATTGATCCTTCTTAACTATTCTGTAGACTCTTTCTCTGCTGCAGGTTTGATTTGCTTTAAGCAGGGCTCGAAATTAACATCTTCCCCGGGTCGAAAGGGATTTAAAAAGAAAAACTGTCACTTTAGCAAATTAGAAACTGAACCGAGGGAGAGAGAGAGTGAAAAGTTACATATACACTGTAAATGTATACTTTTTCACTCCCCTCTTCCTCTGTATATATTTGTCCGTCTCAGAAATGACCTCTGTGAAAGCAATTGGAGCTGCAGGACACAGAGACCGCAGTTCAAAGCAGGGTTGCCTTTTTGGTTTGGCCATATTTATTTTCCCTTTGTTTTTAATTTAAAACTTCACGTCTACTTAATTATTATTAGTAGTAATATTTGTATGCATATCTGGGTGTTGATGAGGGATCAAGGATTGCATATGGGGTCTAAAAAGCTTTGGGGACCCTTACTTTAGAACTTTGAAAATATAGGATTGATTGAGGTAAGCTAACTTTTTTGTAGAAGTATTTTTAATAAATTCATATTTTTGGAGTGTAGTGAAGTATTACAATGTTTTATAAACAATTTCGGCATTTGGCCATTTTTGGGACAAAAACGTCTTCAACCATCTGGCAACCCTGGTTTAAAGACTGAGAATGAGACACAGAATTTGGGTTCTCCAATTTATTTGTTCTTAATTCCGCATTTTTACAGTTTATTAGGGCTGCAACTAACAATTCTTTTCATTATTGATTAATATGTTCTACATATTCTTTAAAATGCCAGAAAATCATCGATCACTTTTTTTCCAAAGCTCTAGATGACGTATTTGTCCACAACCCAAAGATATTCTGTTTCTAGTCATAGAGGACTATGTTGGTGATTAATCTAATAGTTAACTAATCAATTAATTGTTGCAGCTCTACAGTTTACAGATAACTTTTCAGTTTTGTTTAAAAGCAATTTATTTGAATGGAGCAAAATAAATATAATTATTTATTTCCTCAGATTTAAACAGTGTTTTTATTATGCTACTAAGAAGTTAACAACTATAGATGATAATAACAAAGTAAAGAAACAACATTTTGATTATGGGATGGTTTACATTAACTTTGGGACGGTTAAAATTGTTTTTTGGGATGGTTCCGGGACAATGGTAAAAAAAGTTAGTCTGGAGTCCTGGCTTCAAGCTAATCACCCCCACCCCACCAAAAAAGGTTCTCATGTGCTCTTGCCTCCTCAGATACAGCAGCATTCACTTGCTTACAAACAAAACCATATAAAGAAATTTCATGGTAGCCTTCTTTATTTGTGAGATATATATATATATCTCTGTAAACCCTCTTATTAATGGATCATTGATTTCGGAAATACCAGACAAAATCTGTTCATTGCGAATATTTTGTCCGCCATTGTTTTAAAAACTTAAATTGGATTTGTTTTTATTAACTTTATTGATTTAAAGTTCCGAAGAAAAATAAATTGTCGCAATTATTACACTCAGGCTTTATCATTTTTACTTAAGATTTCTACACTTCAAAATTACATTTTAATATATTCTGTAAACTGTGTAACTTTTGACACCTGTTTTCAAATCTTCTTACAAATTTTATAATAAAGAAATATTACATAACAGAGACGATTTCATTTTAAGTGCTTTAGAGAGAAAATATTCATGGAAAGGTTATTTTTAAACTAATTTTAAAAAAACAAGATGTCAAACTTTTTTGATTGTAGGGGAAAAAAGTCATGAAGAAAAATAATTAAATTTAAAAAAAAAAAAAATATTTGTTTCATTCTAATTTATTCATTTAAAGATTTAAAATGCTTAAAAATGCATGGGTCCCTTTATGGTAATATTACCAAATGTTTAGTTATGGCTTTTTCCTATGACGTTTTATTCCCTACTGTACATTATGATTTTCTTCCCAGGTCTTTTTTCCAGTCAGGGATTTTTACCCTAAACTGAGTGTTAGAAGAATTCACATATAAAATGCAATATGTATAACATTTCAATGAGTATACAGATGCTACACTCTGATCCTAGGCAGAAAAAAACTTCTTTTTTCCCTCGAAATTTGGGATAAAAACTTATTTAAAAATGTTGTCCTTTGTTAGATAAGTACTGAAAATTTGGCAATATTTCCGTAAATGGACCCATGCATTTTTAAGCATTTTAAATCTTTGGCGATATATGCTACGGAAGATCACATACGTAAATTTCTTCTGCTTTTAAGAGATGTATGTATATTGAAAGCAAATGGTATCAGTTAATGTTTTTCTTTTAAGAAAATATATATATATATAATTTTCTTTTTTAATACACAGATTCATCAAATATTCAATTATTTCTATATTACAGACTCTTCAAATCTTAATTATTCAATTATTTTTTTAACACATGGATTGATAGGAATAAATATATATAAATAATTTCTATGCTGAAAAAATAGTTTTCTTAAAGCAAAAGAAATTTACTGGTATGATCTTCCATAGCAAATTTTGCCACGGGTTTATAATGCTGAAACCAGCATGGGTCCCTTTTACGAAGATTGCAGAAAATTTTAATAATATCCAGTAAATTTTAAAAATCTGTGTTTTGCACGTAAACATTTTTTAATGCAAATATTTTGTTCAGTGTTGCAACATTTTATGCTTGCTATCTATTTAAAAAGAATATCTCCGGTTCTATGAGGTGTACACAAATAATTTTTATCTCATATATTTCTTCTTACTAATTACACAAAGATTCCGACGATAACATTTTAATGTTTTATTAGGTGTTCACTTCCAGTAAGTGAACTAATGTGTTAGCTTGGCATATCAACCGACTGGATGTGGGTTCAAATCACTGAACAGACAAACAAACAGTGACAATGGTATTTATATAAGTAGACTGGCAGAGATACCTGGTATTGCCTGGGGAAAATAACTTTGAATTTGACAACAAAGTGAAAAATGTTTTTTTTAATATATTTCTTCTCAAACAGTAAAAAAAAAGATTATTTACTCAGAGCCTATTCTTTACTTCCGATCTGTACTGTTTACTTACATGCCAAATATTAGGTCAATGAGCATTGTAGTTTTAGTGTGATAGCGGCACAAACAAACAGAAGGCTCAAATATTAGTATAGAGAT
>VCCN01000462.1:4558108-4569521 GCA_006491835.1 Architeuthis dux | reverse complement strand
TAAAAAAGCTTCCATACATCAACTGGGTAAAATGCTTTGTCACTCCATTCCAAATTAGATGAGGTAATGTTGGTAAGAGACTTCTGGTAAAGTCTTGAGCCTGGAAAAATAAAACAAGTTTTATAGAATTATTAGTGAACTAGCTGAAGTACCTCTCCATAAAAGTAACAAAAAAAGTCTCCTTCACTTTTGAACCCTTAAAGGGGGTAAAAGTTGCCTTTCATTTTTGACCCGTTAAACAATTTATATATAGACATATAAAATTCTTCCACGGGTCTAACTATTATAGTTTTTTGGAAAAAATTTTTTAAGTGAGCAAGAATGATGATACAAATTGATGATATTTATTTGCAAAATGAGTGCTGTAGGTAAATAGAAACCTGATAATTTTGAATATGCCATTGTTTTGTTCTTCCTCTAATCATAACACTATGCCTATTGTATGAGACCAGGGTGCCTAAACACAAGGTGATGGTTAGCAAGCTGGTCTTGCAGATCATTACTTCTGAATAGTGAATTTGATCCTCACTGGCACAAGGCTACAATTATGGGGTACCCAAAGCTAAGCTTAGTAAATAACTATTGTATATGGAGACCATGAATCATTAATAGGAAGTGCAGTCATTCTCTCTCTGTGGTATTTGCCATTATATACTTAATCTTAATTACTTGGGACAATTAGCCATATCACTAATGATAAAACATTCTGTGGATTGCAGTGGGTGAAAACTAGATTTAGAAAGATTTTTTTTTGACTTTTTAGATTTTATCCAATTGAGCATTGTTATTTTAAGCTGAGAAGGTATTTCTCTTTTTAAAATACTCATCCTGTATGTTATGCTGACACCTTGGATAACAGATAACTTAAATACTCTGCTTGTTTATGGTATTCATAGTATTCCAACTCAGAAACAATCACAGATTTTACAAGCATGCTGCAGAAAATAAACAAATTTCTTCAGTTGGAACCCAAATTGGCCGAGGTGAAAATTTTATGTCCATTTCTTTTTCATTGCTGCCACTCCTCTTTTCTAGAAAAATCTTTATAGCTGAATGGCGGTCAATTATGCCAGAACAGGTCTTGTGAAAATTTGACCACGGAAGATTGTGACTCCAATTTTTGATTAAATATATTTTCTCCTCTCTCTCTCTCTGAACTGGCTTTTTCTTTGTAGGCTCTTTTCTTGCTCCAATCTTCAAAATCAACAAATTGGACATGATTTTGAGAAAGATCTGAATCAGGTTTTTGGCCTGGATTAAGTTATTTTCAGTTTAAGATTCTAAAGATAACATTTATTTTGGAATTATTGTAATAGAAAGCATGAGTGTCATGACTGATATAAATCACATGATTGTTGTTGTGAAGTCGGGCCAGGCTACGCAGGGGAGCAAATACTTCGAGTTACCTCCCTTGCCACAACCCATGAGATGGAAGTGAGTTTCCGGTCATGCACCGGGCAAACCAGGGTAAAATAAAGAGAATCACGGAGGGACGAGCAGCCTCTCTCTGACGGTGATCAGTAAACACCACATTTGTCTTTGTCCTTTATTCCTTTTGCTTCATCTTTCCTTTTCAGTGAGATTCCCACAAGCTGGGAGACACTACAGTTGTTATAATTTTAAGCTTATGAAATTACCTGTATTTATTAATAACAAATGATGCTGTGCAAACATTCTCTGAATCTTGAAAGACATAAGCAAAATAATGTATTGTAGTATAACCGTGTTCTGCAAAATAATGTATTGTAGTATAACCATGTTCTGCCGACATGAAAAGTCTCATTCCAGGGCTGCACATGTACGGGACAGAAAATTCTGTGGAGGGAAACAAACAGTTGGTCCATACAGGAAATAGGCTCTCTCATGTGGCCGGAGAGAAAGAGGACAAAATTCATTCATTTCAAGGAAAAAATGGGTTCCTTTTATTTCTCTTGATAAGCTTTGTGGATCAATCAGGGTATTGAATTCTGTTTTGTTGAAAACCTAATGAGTTCTGTTCCTAGTTACTTTACTGAAGGACTGACAGTGATGATGGTAGTAGCTCAGGCCGCATTTGCTTCTTCCTCCCTTCTCTGCCACACCCTAACAGGTGGGGAGTCAAGCTCCTAGCTTGCTGACCCGTCGCTGCTGTGCCCCCAGCTGACTATCCGACCCCTGATTTAAAATCACAGCACCCTAAAAAAATACTCTGATTGGTCAAACACATTCTCTTTATTCCCCCGATCAGCCGTTTGACCTATATTCTAGCCTGGAACCTGATATCCTCCAGCTGAGCCCAAAACCTAATACTCGCCCCCAGAATGCTGGTCTTCTGTAGCCTCCTTCCTTCAGCAAGCGAACACATGACCTGAGTGTATTTCATTACAGTAGCAACTAAAAAAAGCTGAAATCAATTTCTCAGACCTCCATATTCAATTGCCTCTACCACCAGAAGTATGCATTCTGGGCTCATTCTTAAGACCAACCATTCATTTTTTAGAACATTTTAACATTTTATTTTAGTATGAATAAAAAAGGATACAATTTATATATACAAACACACATCATAAACATATTTACACAATATCTAGGGCCTTAAACCTTTGTGGTGGTGTAATACACATCATAATTCTTCTTAAAATCATGTACATCTGTTGATAACACTACATATTCCGGTAATCTATTCTAAAGTCCCACCACTCCATTGCTAAAAAAGAATTTTCTGATATTCAATCTACTTTTACCGTATATGTGTGGTCGCTTGTACCCCCTCTAGTAAAAAAAAAAAATACACCAGTGTTTACTACTTCTAAACCATGCATAAACATTTCTATTAAGTCTCCCTTCATCCCTCCTATTTTCTAACGATGTTAACCCTAACACTTTTAGCCTATCCTCATAACTCATACATTTTAATTCTCGTAATAATTTAGTTGCTCGTCTATGGACTTTTTCTAAAAGATTTTTATTTCTCTCCAAGTACGGTGACCAGGCCTGTGCACAGTACTCAAGGTGTGGACAGACATAAGTCTTATATAGTATAAGGAACGAGTCCTTGTCTATATATGAAAAGGTATGCTTAATCAGTCCTAGCATCCTGTTTGCCTTACCAGCAGCACTGGCAATTGTTTGTTTGGTAACAAAATAATTAAAAAATGCAGATGTCATCTTTCTTTTATCATTAATCTTCTTATTTTCAGCCTTGGTCTTGAAACCAAAATGACACACCTAGAATTGTAACTTAATTTCAGTGCTGCATGAACACTTCACTGCACATGACTGGCTGTCACTGTTCCCATTAATGATTTGGGATGCCACTCCAAATGAACATCAAAAAAATATTTCTTTCCACTCTTAAGCTTTTATAGCTGGAAATGTCTGATTCAATACTCAACCTGGCCAAATCCATAAGATGCCTTTGAGACACTGTGGAATCTTAATTGTGAATTCTTAATCAGCTTAAGTTTACTTAATGATCTCTCTGCAGAGGCTACTGTTGCTGGAATGTTAATAGTATTCATAAGCTGACACAAACATTTGGAAACAGGTCACCAAGTTTGTATTCTGTTAATAAGTTCAACAAGTCTAATGGCTTTACGCGTGTACATCCAAAATTTGCCCTATGTACTGTGGGTAAATGTCTGTTATGAAATCCTGACCATTAAGGCCAGTGGGATATTGTTCTGCTAACAATAAAGCTTTCCTTTCCACATCACTTGCAAACATGGTGAGATATTTCCACAAGAAACAGCATTGAAGCAGACAGTTAATCCTGCTACCAAAATGTAAAACAGACATTTCTGAAGTGAATCATCTGTGTCATTCATTTCTACCAAGTTAGCATCAAGCATGTTGTCATCATGTTGCTTTGTCCCCTTGCGTCTAACACCACCACATCCACGAGAGAGTTTTATTTCTATCTTGATATTTGACGCAACTACCTTGGCTTCATTCCACATGCATTTTGAACTGTTTCAAAGCTTTGTCAGATCTGTGATGAGTGTTTCAATGTTGAGCAGTGAAAGCCACATCAAGTTGAATTCCACACTGCTCCGACTTATACAATTAGCCGACATGTCGATGTATGCTGCTTCTTTGAGTTTTCTCACTCTCCATACCAGGTTTTTTCTAGGTTTTCTATGTTAATGACTCTTCTCAAATTATAGTAAAGAACACCTGTTGTTGAAAGAGACATCTTTAAAAAAAGAATTTTTATAAAAAATTACTTAGATTTACACCATTACTGATGTCTGTGGACAGGTAAATTTAAACTCTGTAATTAAAAATCTTCCAAAAATAAAATAGCCAGCATAAGATATATGATTTGACAAAAATAGTTAATTTAATGATTACTTTACTGGATTAAAAAAAAAATTACTCACCTTTTTACTTAATATATATTGAAAAATACAATGGTTGAACCAGGGGTCTATTATGAAAAGTCTGCTCAAATTTACATAACATCATGTCATAGCTGAGGTAAGGATGACAAAAAAATGACGAAACCTGTTTTCTTTGTGCGTACAAGCTATGTCAACACTATATAATTAACAAGGTCAACTTACATTTTCACTGTCACTCATGATTGACTTGCTTCTTGACTCACTGTTGGCTTCCCATGTGTTGCTTCCAGAACAAGGCTCTCTCCTAGAATGTGCTTCTCACAAAGACAAGATTAAGCTCATCCATGACTTAGTACTCTGCCAACTAAGTGGTAGCAGTTACTCCAACAAAACCTTCATGAAACCATGCCTTTGGTCAGCCATAGTTTTGAGGCTGAAGCATCATTACCACTAACCTAGGGCACCCCAGCAATACCTTACGGTACCACTAGGCTTTGTCACAGCAGCAGTGGGAGTACCCGACAGTCAACCTATTTTATTAAAGGACATATTGTATCAACATTGAAGTTTTGATACACAGCTCTACCTGGCCACAGTGCAATGCATTGGCTGCATCCCTCTCTCATAGGCCCTGATTTCTTGTACCCTCAACTTTTTTATCACCCAGCTTAAACTTGTACAAGTATAAAACATAACAATCATAATTTAAAAGGCTTTCAATATTTGCCCAAAAATGTAAAAATAATGGATTGAAATGAAATTTTTACTGAATAATTATCAAATAAAATATCAATTAAGAATTTGGAAAGAAATGATAAAAATGTCAATCTTAAAACAAAATTGCAATTTCATGTTGAACAAAGTAATATCAAACTTTTTGCAGTTATGTTTTATAAAAATGAAACCCAGTTAGATATTTATTACATCCACAATAAAAAAAAAATGAATATCCTTTATTTATTTAAGCAATACCACCTGGTCAATATCAAATGTGTGACTCATTAAAAGTTAAAAAACATAATAAAATGAAATTAATTTCAAACTTCAAACGAGGTAGAAAACTTGGCAATCAGTCTTGTAAAAATTGCATCTCCATTACAACATAATTGTTACTTTTCTGTTTTCCTTTCCCCCCATCTGCTATATTGAAAAGTGGAAATCTTACCATCACTTTCTGCCCGTCGCCATTCTTGTTTTGGATCCATCATTACAGGCAAGTTGCAGTTACTAGGATCAGGAAAGGCCCTGTGAATATTTAAATAATCAGGTTTCTGTGTCCATCTCTTGCTGAATCCAAACTCCTTTTTATTTAGCAAGTCTTTCTGTCTCGGCTCTCTCTTTTTGTTCCAATCTTCAAAAAAACAAATTAGAAATGTTTTTTTAATGCCAAGTATACATGTCAAATTTTCAAAAGTAATTTAAATTAATGCCACGAAATTGACAATGCAATAAAAGAATTCATTTACAAGTCACAGTTGCCAACCAACCAATTCAGCACCAAAGAATTTGCCCAATGTTTTGGTATCAGCAGTGTTGTACCTGGTAGTATTTTTGACTCTTCCACATCAGACAAACCAAAGAAAAATCACATTTGGTGAAATTTAATTTTATTGAAAATATAACGAATCAGATTGTAGGAAAATGAGTCGCAGACTTACAAAATTCTTTCGTAAAAAATGTTCCCTTGTCTCTTAAAAAGCTGATCAGTCCATAAAAAATATGGCTATACTTCACCTTTTTATATAATGATTATAATGTAGCTATCCACATAATCCAAGAGTTATTATCAGAACCAACTTGATCACAGAAGTCTTCAACTAACATACATATGAATTCAACAAGATGTTTCAAATGCTAAATTATTACTTTTATTTCTTTTTTTCTTCTGCTATACTGAAAATATAATCTTACCTGCATCTTCTGGCAACCTCCATTCTTGTTCTGATGAAAATTTCTGAGCCCATTCTTTACTTGAATCTATTTTTTTTTCTGCATCTGCAATTTCTTTCCTTGGTAGCAGCCATGTTGTACCTGTTAATATTTTTAATATTAGACAAACCAAAACATCACATTTGGTGGGATTTATTTTTATTGAAAATCAAACATTCAAATGGCTTTTTATCAAGTTGATAAGCACATATAACCTAACCTATTCTGTTTATAAGTGAGAAGGCTCAAAATGATATTATTTGGTGGAATGTCAATATTCATAATGCTAGAGATTAATTACCTCCTTATAACTATAACAAATCAGATTGTAGGACAATAATATTTCAAAATTAACATCCAGACTTTCTAACTTCTGCTGGAAAAAATGTTCCCTCATCTCTTAAAAAGCTGTGGAGGACCCTGATCAGTCCATAAAAAATACTATACTTCACCTTTTATAAAATGATTATTTAGCTGTCCATATAATCCAATAGTTATTATAAGAACCAACTTGATCACAGAAGAATCTCCAACTAACCAACATAAGGGCTCAACAAGACATTTTGAATTTTAAATTATTATTTTATCTCTTGTTTTCTTCTGCTATACTGAAAATATAATCTTACCGGCATCATTTGGCAATCCATATTCTCGTTCTGTAAATTTCCTGGCCCATTCTTTACTTGAATCTATTTTCTTTTCTACATCTGCAATATCAGACAAACCAAAGAAAAATCAGATTTGGTGAGATTTAATTTTATTGAAAATCAAACATTCAAAATCAAATGGCTTTTTATCAAGTTGATAAGTACATATAATCTATTCATGTTCATAAGGGAGACGGCTCAAAATGATATTGGAAATATTATTTTTCAACATTCATAATGCTGGAGATTAATTACATCCTTATTGTAACGTTTTGGATTGTTAGTTGATTGTGTTTTAACCATGGATTAATATAGATTGAATAAGTAACGACAAAGAGCATGTGTGTTATGGTTGCTGCCGGATGATCAAATGGTAACTTCCGTTATTAAACTGGGGCTGTCACCTAGTAACTTCTGTAACAGTTATGAGTGGGGTGCAGTTGTATCCCTGTATTTGCAATTAAATACAGACATTACATCACTTATCTTTTCTTTTGAAATTTAGAATTAAATTAAATTTAAATTTAGGTATATAGCTTACAGATAAACACAGTGTGTAGAATTAATATGATAGATAAAATTGGTTTATATGGGGTAGATTCTTGATTTAGCAAATGTTCATTTGTCTAATTATTAGTTTAAGTCTGTATTGGAAATTTATTGTCTTCCTTTCCCTAAAATTGTACTTACCCTGTATCAGAAAAATTACAGGTGTTAAAAATACAGACTTTTCCATTGGTCAAAATTCAACCAATGGGAAACCCCTAAAAGGGGTCATGTGACCAAAAATCCTAAGGAATGCTGGGTAATTTTCCCCAGGGCTCAACCTCTTTTTTTACCAGCTATTGAAGTGATCACATTGTTTCAGGGTCTTTTAGCCCCTAGCTGTCGCTGCAGCAAAGGCAGCCTTTTACTCCAAGTCAGCAAATATTAACGCTTACAAGACAAACGAGGCTTCCTAACAGCAAGAAGCTGTCAGAGGCCAAAAAAGGCATCAAAACAGTTGTCGGACAAACTCCGCACTGGAACCCGGAAAAAGAACTTTTCACCACAACGATTTAACAGACCACATAGAATTCTGCAACTGCCAGTAATCTACTCATCTCAACAAACAGACAGCAAATCCTATTGCATCTTCCAGCAAAATGAACTTTCTCAAAGAAAAATGAACATTGAATACTTGTTAATCGGAACTGCTTCTAAATCGTAAGTTCCCTGCGGATCCCCTCCATTTGCAACAGACCCACGTTTCTTTTTCTCTCTTCCTACTATGTTTCTGCTCTTTACTACTGGTATTAAAAGATTGGATATATGGAAAACCAAAAAGTTGTTGCATTGCTTGTTCTTCTTTCCCATGTTCGAGTTGGGGCAACCCTAATCATGGTTAAACCCCAAAATGTCGCCAAAATGTAGTGTCTCCCAGCTCGTGGGAATCTCACTGAAATGGAAAGATGAAACAAAGGACAAAGACAAATGTGGTGTTTACCGATCGCAGTCAGAGAGAGGACTGCTCGTCCCTTACTTCATGCGATTCTCTTTATTTTACCCCAGTTTGCCCAGCACATGACAGGAACACACTTCCGTCTTATGGGTTGTGGCAAGGGAGGTAACTCAAGGTATTTGCTCCCTTGCGCAGCCTGGCAGGACATCGCACATCAATTACCTTTTCTTTTGAAATTTAGAATTAAATTAAATTACACTTATAACAATATAACATATCAAATTATAGGACAATAATATTACAAATTTTATGACCAGGTCACAGATTTACAATCTTCTATTGAAAAAAATGTTCTCTCATCTCTTAAAAAGCTGTGGTGGACCCTGATCAGTCCATAAAGAATATGGCTATAGTTCACATATTATAAAATGATTATGTAGCTGTCTACACAATCCAAGAGTTATTACCAGAACCAACCTGATCACAGAAGAGTCTCCAACTAACCAACATATGGGCTCAACAAGACATTTCAAATTTTACATTATTACATTTATTTCTTTTTCTTCTTCTGCTATACTGAAAATATAATCTTACCTGCATCTTCTGGCCATCTCCATTCTTGTTCTGATGGAAATTTCTGGGCCCATTCTTTACTTGAATCTATTTTCTTTTCTCCATCTGCAATTTCTTTCCTTCTGTAGCTTCTTCTATTGCTGAAACCTTAAAACACACAATTTATTTTTGGCCCATGGTGGGATAAGAAAATAGTTTTATCCTTACAAGTAACATTTTCCGTATTTATAGTCTCATGATTTGATAAAGAATTAGTCAAAATATAATTGTGAATGTGATTTTTGTGCAGAAAAGAAAATCCTGTTTTTACTACTGAAGCATTTTACAGTTGGCCAAAGATCAAGAGGAAAAAACAAAAGAAATTTTAATGACTGATTGACCGATCACCTTTAAAGAGGCTAACATTTTTTTTTACTTTCGTACTGCAATGACTGAGTTTTAGTAAAAAATGATTGTTTTATTTTATTTTTTATTAAATCAAGTATTGACTAATATTTACCCTTATCTTAATTTAGTAGTTTAAAAAAAAATCACAATGAGTAAATTGGTTTAATGAATAATAATAATAGCTTTTTTACTAAAACCAAGTTGAATTGTAGTTGTCACATTTTACAACTATTAAGTAAGCAGCATGGATCAGAAATAAAGAAGTATAACAATAATAAGATTAAGATAAAACTAGTCAAAAATTAATAATAATTAATACTTAATCTAAGAAATTCGGACAACTTGAGATCAATCAAAGTTAATCTTTATTGAGGTTCAGACTGAAAGGACACACAATCAACTTCATGAAAGGACTTATAGAATATTAATTTGAATTTTGTTATAACAATAAATGTAACATCAGAATACTAAATTATTCCATACTTAATATTAATTCATCACATTCAAGCAAATATACGAATAAATAAATAAGATCAACATCAAAACTAAAAACATAACATACAACGTTTTTTTGACAATTTTTGTTGTTCGTCTTTAGTAAGCACTTGGTCTCCATCATTTATCCATGAACATGTTTGATTTTCTAATGGCACTCCACTCTTTATCCCAGGATATTTTTTTTCTCGATCTGATATCAAAATATATAAATTCTTTTTAATTTAAAAAGCAAAATCTTTAAATATCTTAAAACTAGTGCTGGTATGAAATCCAAAGCATACTAAAAATAACAACAAATTATTTTGTAAAAATTGTAATCACTATCTCTTTAGTAAAAAACATAATAATATAAAATAAAAATATGCTTGAAGGTAATCAATATTTGATAAACAAACAAGAGCCATGATTGATTTTGTTGATCAAATATTGAGTACCTCAGAGCTGGCCTGCGGCATAAGTGAACTAAGCGGCTGACAAGAGAACTCACAAGAGTACTTGAATTGTCCCACAAGAGAGCTTGAATGTTTTTTCAAAGGCGGGGGGGGGGACCAAAATCTGCTTGGAGCCCCATAAAGGATCAAGCCTGGAGTACCTATAAATATGTTTTTTGGGGATTACTTTTCCATCTCAAATTGGCTGACGGGCAAAGGTCATTAAAAGGGAGGTAAATTTCTTTTACTTTGAGTGGAATTATTTCCCTTGAATAGAACTATGTTCTCCAAAGGTGTTTTTTGTAGCTGAGAAAGGCAGAAAAATACACAGACCGAAATGTTATTTTAAAAAATACAAAGATGAAGATAATATTCAGAAAAATATGCAGAATATTGAGTCTCAGCACCTCAAATGTTTTTTCTTATTTTCACTGTTTTACTGACTTAGGGAAATCTTCCAGACGTTCCAATTTTTAAAGGAGTTTAATTCAGAGCATTATTTCTAAAATGTAATATTTTGTAGGCAAACAGATCCTTTTAAGACAATAGTACACACAGTATGTGAAGTGATTTAATTCTCAGGGAAATGTCTAGAAACATTTTTAAGTACAGCAAAAAGTGAGACGAAAATGCAGAGACAAATAATTGCTGTGTGTGTTTGAAGCCTGGCAGCTTCTTTGGAAAGAAGTTGTGGAATTCTTTCCTCGTCATACCACAAAATATCAAAAAGACATAAAATGCAATATAGATATGCATATCTAGTGTAATAAAAACTTGATGTATAGAGGCATGAAAGCCTGTTTACCAAATTTGAGGTAGCCCCACTCATTGATCCATGTGGCATAATTGAAGTATAGAAGAAGCTGATTATTCAGTCATCGACACATAAATGTTGTTCTCATGTAACAGCTGACTAGTCCAGTTAGTTATTAATATCTTTTGTCATTTTATATCTATAATCTATCTATATCTTTTTCTCTATATATATTTATATTGAGAAAAAATCAAGATGACCAGTAACACTAATGTTTCAAGCTTCAATGCATTCTTCAGACTGATACCTGGAATAATTTCTAAGATGCTAATATAGCCATAAGATAAAATCTAAAAAAAACAACGCTTTAAAAAAAAAGGAGAAATTTACGTTAACGTTTTATGTTCAATTAGAGTAATCTCCCTTTGTCT
>VCCN01000462.1:4546129-4556549 GCA_006491835.1 Architeuthis dux | reverse complement strand
AAGTATTGTAACACAATATTTTTATTATTAATTTTGACTTGTGCAAATATTAGAAAATTAAAATGATGGTAAAAACTAGTCAAAATTAATAATAAAAATATAAGAAAAGTCTTTTGGTGGTATAGAATTTTAACATCCCCGTAATTAGCCGATACATATTAAACAGAAACACCTACATATACCCATGTATATTTACAATATTTATATATTGTATGGCACAAACAGACATATTTATGACACAAACCAAACTAAATAGTTCCTGAAAAGCTTTTTTTGTCTGACATTCTTCAGAGGAAGAAACGTGAGAAAGTAATCCAGATTTGAAAAAAAATATCGCTTAGAAGATTTGAAATCACGTCATGACACTGTCTTCAATCACAATGCCATTGTTTGTTGTTCTAAAAAGTGCTCGAGAGTCAGTTAAATTAGTTAAAGAGTTCTAGTGAAAAAGCAAATTCTTTCTGTCTGCACAATACTGGTTTGGAGGTTTTAATGTAGATCAATTCCCCAAAACCCAGGTGAAAAGACGATCTTGCTATACTAATAATTTTAAAGCAATCCTCGTTATAAGCTTTTGCACATTCTGGGATGTCCAGTAGGTGTTGGCCTATGGCAGAGTCATGCTGTAGATCTGTTTTAGGTTTATAGGTGGCTGTTTTCTTTTTACGTTGGATTTTTGGTAAAGCTGGATGGTATATGCTGCTGTTATCCTGTTATCCAGTCCCTGGGAAGTGCAACCTATATACCTGGAATTACACCAGTACGTAAACTAATAAACTTTTTTGTGTGGCAGGTATGCAATCCATTTGAATGGATGGAAGGATCTTTCTAGTGTTAAACACTATATGTGGATTTATAGCAGGGAAGCATCTAGTGATGGTCTTTGTTACTTGGCTAACAAATCACAGGGAAACATTGCCAAGGTATTTTTAGGTAGACAGGGGACTTTTGTGAACCAACTGTAAAAAGAGAACAGCCGCCTCATATCTATAAACCTAAACAGATCTACAGCATGACACTTTCTACAGCAAAGGACATCCTGTTTCCTGGTAGGATTTGTACACTATGGTGTAGAGATTTGTCACTCAGCAAATGTGAAGTTTTGCACTCCTTCTATGTAATATGCTTGAGATTCATAACACAAACAAATGGAACTGACAAGAGCATTAAAGCAAGTTTTTTTTAAGAATTTTTACGGGAAGTGTACTAACACACAAGTGCTAAATGTACTATCACACAAGTGCTATGGGTACTATGGAAAGAACAATGAAATTTTAAAAGATAGCTCAAAACATGATTTAAGATGATGATAATGCTAGCGTAAAAGAATCTTTACACATGTTAACTTATTAATTCTTTTTTGTTGTTTCTTCAAGCAACCAGGGATAAATTTGGTAAAAAAATTAATTTCCTGTTTCATACCTGGATATATATCCTGATATTTTGCAAAGAATGCTCCGTCAGGAGCAGCAGCTCCAGGAAGAGGAACCACAGCAGCTGGAGGAATAGTGATAGCAGCAGTTCCAGGAAGAAGAGCAGCTGCAGCTGGTGGAATAGCAGTAGCAGCAGACCTGGGAAGAACAGCAGCAGCTGGAGGAATAACAGTAGCAGCAGCAGTAACTGGTGGAATTGCAATACCAGGCGCCCCAAAAGGAAGAGCAGCAGCTGGAGGAATTGCAGCAACAGTTGAACGCATAACAGCAGCAAAAGCTGGAAGCAGACTATCAGCTGGAGGAATGGAAGTAGAAGCAGTTGCTCGTACCTATCAAAATTAGAATTTCAGTAAATTATAACAAATTAATATCAACATTAGCTACTGTTACATATCTTGCCTCTACATTTTACACAGAATGATTGGACTAATCTATGAAAAGGCAATTTTAGGAAAACATTTACAATAAATGCAAATTGGTGGAATTTCAACAAATGTTAAGGCTTATCAGAAATCATTTTTTTTTAATGACCAAAAATGATTCTGGCACCGAAAAACTGGCTAATCAATAGATAAATTATTAAAGTGTCCAATAAAAATAAAAAAGTGGACAATAAAAAGCTATTAATAAAAATCAATGACCGTTGTTGTTACTTAAACTACCTATTAAAGGATGTTGCTGAATAACCTAAACCCAGCATGTGTATATTTTTCACAAAACTTTTCAGATTCTTTGGCTGGCTCAAATAATGTTTGTTATAGATTATAAAAATTCCTTTATTCACATTGATTCACTAAAAATGATAGAAACTAGCATTCCAAGGGAAATTATGAATCACTGCCACCCAGGTATGCTGTGTTGGGGGTGATCAATTAAAAAGTTGGAAAAAGGGGTGATCAATGAATAAGTTACTTCTCTCGCCTTTTGTTGGGCTGTGATCACTAAAAAAGGTCTGAATTTTCAAAAAACAAGTGGTCACAAACTAGTGACCAATTTAGCATAAACTTACATTGCATATTGAACTCCCCTCTAAAAAGCTATTTGGGGGGGGGAGTTAAAAAAAACAAAAGAAAACATTTTCCCTACTCATTGAAGAGAGTGTGTGTCAAAATTTCAAGTTTCTACTATAAATGGTTAGGGCTTAGAAAAGTCTGGATACATAGATACATATAAATGTCAAAACACATGAATAACCTAAACCCAGCAATAAACCAATTTTGTGGGTAGCAGTGATTAATAGTCAAACAGATTCTAAACATGTATTTTTGTTTATGACTGTGGTAAAGAGTTAAAATCTTTGCATGTGATAAGCAATGAGAATAAATAAAGTCTCAAGTCATAACTAAATGTACAGACTAGACCTTCCAATGAAATTATTGGTAAACTGCACATCATCTTCAACTGAATGCATTTGTTGCTTAATTAATTGGAACCTGTTGTTTTAATAAACATTAAAAATTCACATGATGAACCTTTAACTTTGTATATTAGCTAATTTATTTTTTATTTATTTATTTTATCTTCCACGTGTACTGCATGTCGTGGGGGAGATGGAGACGGCGCTCGACAGCTTGATGAGTTGCCTCTGTGACGGACAGGCCATGGAACTTGAGAGTTTCTGCCACACCTTTGATCCAACGTATATCAGCTAAAACGAATCAAATCTTAAGATTATGAAAAAGGAACTTCTTGAGTGTTAACCATCTTATAAAATTTGTTTCTAGACATGACTGAACAACACATCTTTTGATTTTTGTACAGAGAATTAATTAGGCATTTAGTTTATGTAATATCAAAGCAAAAATAGAATATAAGTAGGAAATAAAGACATATACAACCAGATATGACAGAATGTAATGGATGGACAGAAACAATGGAATGGAATGGACAGAAACGACAGAATGGAATGGACAGACAGATATGGCAGAATGGAATGGACGAACAGATACAACAGAATGGAATGGCTAGACAGATACAACAGACTGGAATTGCTAGATAGATACAACAGAATGGAATTGCTAGATAGATACAAGCAAATACGACAAGAAAGAGATGGATAAACAGATATGTTTAAATGGGATGGATAGACAGATATGACAGAATGTGATAGACAGATATAGAATGCCATCTTACTGGAAAAGAAAGTGCTTCCACGAATTCCATCTTTGCTTGCATGTTGGCTTGATATTCTGTATTAGAAATATCGCTGACAGGTTTTAACATTGACTTTGCGCGTTGTACCTTCAGTGTTGTCTTTTTTGGAAGTTTGTCTATTGAGCTTAATTGTTTGACAAAACTATCATACCCTCTACCACCTGTAAAGTCAAATGATCAAACTATAAAGTCTAAAATTGCTTTCATAGGACATATATTAGCTTATAAAGGCATTCAATAGATAAAATTCATCTAAAGCAGAATAAAACACCTTAGAATATTCTATTGTTTTCATTCAAATACTTTGATGGAAACATTTTTGTTCTTAAACGATTTAGAAACTATTTAAAAATTCAATGTTTCAGATACTAAACTGATCAAATATTGTTGTGTAAGTCAGACTTTTTCTCTTTGCCTTCCTCAATTGCTACATGATTACTTCTTTTCAAAGAACTACCTATTTCTTTTTGTATTTAATACATTTATTAAAGTTTTCAGTGCTACAAGGACCAGGGAGTGGAAGGCATTTTAGAACATATAACACTGTTGGGCATTATGGGTAGGAATAGAAAATCCAATTTTGCTATAAGCATTTGCCTATACCAGTTCGAAATCAATTGTGGTCATTTCAACAAGTGATCAGTTTCAAATAACTTTATTCACATGATATAAATGGTGTTACTTTAATAAATATGAATTGAGAGAAAATAATGCTATTTTGTAGGTGTAATACTAATCTACATTTTATTTCTGAATAATATTTTTAATTTCAATACAACTCAACACAATTTCCTATACATGAATAATCTATATTCTATAACAAAGAATACTAAAACATGACATACCAATCCTCTAACCAATCTCTAACCATTCTGGCGGACATAGCCCTACCAATTCGGCTATTCAGGCCAATCTTCTTTCACTCATATCAAAATCTGATTCTTATAATACCTTCTTTTTTCCCCTTAATTATTTTGGAACTCCCATCTCTCGTAAATATTATATCAATCATATTTTGGCATACCACACTATCTGGATTACTGGGAAATTTATCACGATTGATCTCATAAGATTTTCAATCAATCAATTCTACTAAACATTCCAAGCCTTATTAATAGTTTTCAATATATCAGAAAAAGGTTCTACAGTAGTGAATAACCAAACTCTGTATTGTCAATCAAGTTGAAAATTTGGTGTTCACTCACCTTTTGAAAAGGGTAATAGGGAGGCTCGCAGTTTGTCAACTGTGGCTACAGGTGATGGTCTTTTCATATTTATAACTTTCTTGCCACCTGCGTTCTTATTAGAATCTGCAAGAGACAATGAATATTTGACCATGGAAGCTGAGAGCAACAATATGTATATATATAAGTGAGATGTGTCACACTTCTGTCTGTCATGCTATAGAAACCACTGTGGTGGAGTCCTAGAATCTGTCTGTAAAATGGAGATAATAATGAAAGATAACTCTTGTTAGCCTTAAAAAAAAACTAGGGATTATCTCCCTTTTTCAACAACAGAAAAACACTCGCCCACTCGATGTTAAAAATGGTGCACAAATAAAATAAATAAAAACAACATTTCTATACAAACCTTTAACGTTTCACACTCTCACCCACTAGATGTTAAAAACGGCATATTCTTATATCATAAATTTTGTCTTTAAGGTATTCCCTTAAGCAGTGATGGAAATGGGTTTTGGGAACTAGGTACACAGTAAGGCTGGGTTTGGGGAATTAGGTATATGGTAATGTCTCCATTAGTCGACATTGAACATACAAAATTGGAAATAGAGAAGTAGGTATATTCTGTACCCCTGCATATCCCCCCCCCCAGCATTTTCACCACTGCCATTAAAATCAGGCGAATATGATGAGTATTCAATCCTTAACACAAAAAGCATAAAATGAAAAATAATAAAAATGAATTAAATTAACATCTTTTATGGACCTAAATGAATTATCTTAAAATTACAGATACTTTATAAAAAGAGAGAAACAACACCTTTTGTAAGAAAACAATTATCTTTCTTCGCATCAAATGATTTTGTAATCTTTTCTCTATTCTGTAGATCTCTTTCATATATCTGCTTTTGTTGTTGGAGTGTAGCCTGTGTTCTGGCAGCCTGTGTTCTGGCAGCCATTGTTGTTTGAAATCTTTCCGTCATATCTGTTGGATGGTGGATTCTGGATGCTTGCATTCTCTTTGGAAGATAAATATGCTTTTCCTCTTGGACAAAAACAACCGGCTCTTTTTTTACCTTGTGTGTTCTGTTTCCAATCAAAAAAGAAAATTAGAATCAATATTAAGGAGACCTATATTTTATACATCCATCCAAATATTTTTTTTCTAAATCGCCTTTTTATTATTTTTGTATTCTTATAAAAGAATATCTGCACATTTATTGACAAAATCCAGAAAAATCCCAAAGAAATAAACTCTTTATCCACTCATTATCTCTCAAAGGCATGTTTTGATGCTAACAAAGAATTGAAATGGACTTTTTGGGTCTGAAATTTTACATCCTCCAGATTGTTACTGCTCCAGAAAATGGATACTGAAAAATAAATGCCATCAACCTTTTCTACTGTCAGTTGCTGCATATGTTCATAAAAGTAGAAGAGAAGTACATTTTTTTAGGCAGTTAAATTCCTTAATTCCTTTGAATTTTTATTCTACTACACTTACAAAGATGGCATTTGGGTACTTTCCGATTTTGTGGGTTGGGACAAAAATGAAAAAAAATCCCTTGTGAAATATTATCCTAGTGTTATCCAAAACAATAACCATGCTGAAGATAATTCTGTCATATTCAATAAATTTCCATTTCAACCTTTTACAAAACAAACAATAATTTACATAGGAAACACATAATAATTTTATTAGAAAACTACAAAGCAAACAATACTTTATTTTTATACAAAACAATTTATTAACAATATTTAATACAGTTCGATAGAAAATAATTTGTTTTAATTCTAATACTAATTCAAATTAAATAAAAATTCTAGAAAAAATTATGAAATTAAAATTAAAATTGGGAATACTGTGTCATTATTTAAATATGGCAGGATTCTTCGGCATGGTTATTGTTTTGGGTAGATTGTTTTAAACTTTAAATTTCAAAAGAAAAAATTATGAAATTAAAATAGAAATCAGGAACACTGTGTCATTATTTTAATATGATGGAATTCTTTGACATGGATAACACCAGGATAATATTTTGCAAGGGTTTTTTTTGTTTTTGACCCAACCCACAAAATTGGAAAGTACCAGCATTTGTACTTTGATATAACTGACTTATATTTAACAATTATGAAGTTTTTAAGTGTAATTTTACTTGATATTTATTCAATCTCTTTCAGTATTTTAAAAGAATTAATTGTTTTAAGATTAGTCAAAGTTCTTTATAAAATAAAATTGTTTTAAAATAAATCATCGGCTTCACGAATGTTTGATTGAATGTGCAGCTTCTTTGGAAGTGTCCGTTCGTTGTTTACATAAAATTTGAAGAAAGGTGTCATGTGACATCACCATTATGTCGCACCGACACCAAAGGGGTATAATTACCTAGAATTATCTCCCTTGCCTTTCTCTACGTGGGGTTTTTCTCCTTCCTTCTCCCTGGGACTAATTTTGAAGAGATTACACTGCTTCCGACAGTTTCAGAACTTTAACTGCTAAATGGTCAGACCAATTTTGTTACCTGAAAATCAAGTAGCCATTGTTTGATACTTCATCCTGACCACACGTGCACAGAAGTTTTGATCCTCACATTACCAGGCTACCTTGCCGCATAGATGGAAATGTTTATGCAATCTTGCTTCAGACATTACAAGCAAAGATTTTGGGGTCAGTTGCTTTTGATTAAATATTTGTGAAGCCTGACACGTTATTTTTTGTCGAATTCAGTGAGAGTTTCTTTGGAATTATTTTCCTGGGCGATCATTCATATACATGTTGAAAGTCATTTTGTACTGCTAGACACATAAGCAGTATTTTGTAATGTAGAAATTAATTCAAATCTTTATAATTTAGCCATGAAGCAAAAAATTAACCATTTTTATTTCCACTGAGAATGGGAAATACATTTTCTACACTTATGTAGTTAAAATAAAACATCAATGTTTTTAATCACTACATTGTGAAAAAGAAATTTGAAAATAATCAAATTGTCAATTTATTTAACATTTTTTTAAAAACAGACCTTGTTTTTACTGCATGGGATTATGAAAATGTATCTCACATTATTTGGAAAAAGCCCTCTCCACCCCCATTGTTATTTCAAGAAAAAAATGTAACTTATCTATTTTTAGTAGTGAACAATTACTGACCTTTCAAGATATTTGTCTGTCTGAAAATCTGTTTCTATAATCTTGGTTTGTTCAGAGATATCTTCTGGCAACTCAACAAGTTTTGCATCTGAAATTAATTCAGAATCGAAATCCTTTTCTTCTTTTTCAGCTGGGATTTCAAGTAATGTGTCTTCTTTTAATATTTCTTTGTCATCTTCTGGTTGTTGTACAATTTCATCAACATCAACCAACACTTCACTTTCTCGTAATGTTTCTTCTGTTGGAAGCTCAGGGATCTGTTTCTCTTCAATAAAGTCTTCTTCAGCAATTTCCTTTTCAATGCTCTCAACTTGAGTATCCTCGGGCAGATACTTTGCTTCCTGAAGAGCTGATGATGAAAAAGAAAGTTGTTCAAGTTTTTATCTTCAACTTGATTTTTATATAAGCTGAAATTCACACTTTATTACAAATCAACACAAAAATGCAACAACTAATTCTCTTGTTTCACCAATTGTTCTTTTCAATGGCATACAAATTTAGCAAATATCACATTTTGAACAGCTTTAACAAATTACAGAAGTCATTTTAAAATTCTTCCTTTACCTTGATAACAAGCCTAAACTCTGAAATATATTTTAGATTTTTGGCGTAAACAGAGGAATTACCAAATTCTAAAAGATTTTGTGATAAAAGCAGAAAAGAGGAAATTTTTCTTTAATCCACAATGTTATACTGTTCAGATTTGTCACCTAAATTTCCATCTTTGCCTTCTGTAAATGAACAATAATGGCTTACTTAACTTAACTTAACTCATTTATACAATAAAATAAAAAGGTTCTTGTCATGAGGTTTGCTGTTAAAGAATAATTCATATAGCTTGAAGTCAGGTAAAAGTCAGGATTTGAAATGCTGATTTTCTAGGCATGCAGACCCTCTTCATTTTGGCACAAAAAAAATCTTCCTCTCCTCATTTTCCATTGTTAATTTAATATCAAAGAGCCTGCCTTATAGCCAAGATGGTTTTACATTTCCAACCAGTGCTAAAGGTCAGAGGTCAGTGTCTGAGGCCAGGTAAAAGCCAAAGAAGAGCTATTCAGGCCCACTTCTCCATTTACATATGCCTAAGTATCCTGACTCAGAAAGAAATAATTTCTCTAATTGAATCATCGTAGCCCTGATCACCGACCCGACCAAGAAACAAAAACCATGGTGGCTATGTATTCTTCCCATTTCATCGTCTATCTGTCCATTTCAGTGCTCCTGGTCATATTTTATGGCATAGAGCCTTGAAAATTTAAATGTGTAGTCCAGTAGCTACCTTCTAAAAACAGGTTTTTCATTTCTTTGAAATTCATGTTTTCCCTTGTTTTTAGGGGGGTTGCTTGATTTACAATAATAATCCATCAGGAAATGGACATATATATTTCACCAGGGCTGTGATGTAGCATTAATATGACGTTGGTGGAAAAGCTTAGTTGGAATGAGAGTGTGAGAGAGAGAGAGAGTGAGTAAGTATATGGTTTAATTTCTTTTTTTTCTCCTACTGGTTCTGTAACACCCGTTCTCATATGAAATTGACAATTCAATGTGGGTCCGATTTACAATGTAAGTATTATGCTAAATTGGTCTCAATCTTTACCTATCTATATAATACTAAATCTGATTCCGTTTATCTCTATTTGACTTCTAAGTAGTCAAAATGGAGCATTGTAGCTAGAGGTATAGAATTAAGCTACCCTAAAAAAAAGTTTTGATCTTTTACAAAGGCCGCATTTAGGCTTTCAGTAGGAACATAAGGCGGGTTTTCAGCTAGTTAAAATAATGACTGAAAAATCTTTGTGTGCATGTGCCCCATGCCTATGCTTCTTAGGTGTTAAACATGGGAGAAGCAGGGATATGGTATACACACACACACACACACACACACACACACACACACAATGAAGTAAAGCTAGAGAACTGGAGACTCCTTTGTTTGAATCCAAGGAGCATCCAGAAGTGACACACAGTGTTTGTTGGGATAGAAGAGTTAATACACCTTAGTATTAACAAGGCAAGAGGTACATTAACTTTATTAACAAAGCCCATGGAGCCTGCTCTTAGAGGTAACCCTTTTCCTTCTAACTGCTAGGATCTCCCTGTATATGATTTGTTTTCTTTATTTTCTCTTCTGCTAACTTCTTCACTATTTCTCTATCAACATGTCCGACAATCAATCACCCGAGAGAGGCTGAGGCTCTACTGGGAGTGATCCACCAGTTCCTCTTGGTAATGATGATGATGATGATGCTTGACTTGCAGATGGCACCTGCCATCAAGAGGCTATTATATATATAAGTTTATAACGTATATACAGCTCTTTATACAAGAAGCTGAGAGATATTCATCTACTTTTAAAAAAATGAAAAATGAAAAGCCTTCCTTATATTTTCAGAAAGCTGTCAGCAGTTATGACATTATATATTAAAAGCAAAGAAAACTTTCAGGTTATCTGAACTTTAACACCAAAATAGGACAAACTAATGCAAGTGTTACAAA
>VCCN01000462.1:4529782-4545854 GCA_006491835.1 Architeuthis dux | reverse complement strand
TGCAAGTGTTACAAAGAGAACTTATGCAAGTGTTACAAAGTGAACTAATGCAAGGTTACATAATTGTTGTCTTGTTTCAGCACATATGTCTACAACTACAGGTATTAATAGAAACTGTCAAACCACTCTTGATGTATACAATACATAACTTAGTCTTTAACAATTGGTGAAATTAATTACAATAAATTAAAAATGAACAATTAAAAATCACTATTTTTAGAATATGAAATCTTTCAATATCATCTGACATTTCTGTACATTCACTTTTCGGAATGCTGATCCTAGATGTCATCTCATTTACATACATAGAAAGCTTTTAAGGGAAACAAATGAAAGAAAGATTTGGGATCAGCAAGGAACTTTAGTGAGATACAAATCTTACTTTTCCAACTATTGCCTTTCAGAATATTTCAACAAATACAAGACCTGATTATTATTTTGGCAATACTAATAGCACAACCAGGGCATGGTGAGCTGACTGAACAGCAGGTGTAGAAGTATGAGACTGATCAAATGATAGTTGTGAGGAACAAAATGTGCTAACTCTGAAATCTGATGCAAGCAGGTAGTAAATACCAAAGAATTAACAAAAAAGAATAAAATATTGCTACCTCTGCCAAAGAATTAATCACTGTAGCCTAGTTGCTTCATTTTTCTCACAATATGCTCACTGTATTTTTCTCACTGTATGCTTATCTCTCTGTCACCCTAGACTTTACTAACCCACCCCAACTCTTTGGACAGTGATACAAGGTTACATAGAGCAATCGGCTGGGTGCAGACACATGATCAACTGGCATTGTCACTTTCATACGAGAACGGGTGTTACAGAACCAGTAGGACAAATAAATCTCATTCCAATCAAGCTTTTCCACAAACGCCTAGACGTCATAATGCTATATCACGGCGGTGGCAAAATATCTGTGTCCATTTCACAATGGATTATAATTGTAAATCGAGCACAAAGACGAATTTAAAAATAAAAAACGTCTTAAGAAAGTAGTAGACATGTAAATTTCACTCATCTACCTGTATGTGTCAGTGCTCCTGGTCACATTTTTTGGCATAAAGTCTTGAAAATTTACATGTCTACTACTTTGTAATCAGGTGTAGCATATGCAAAACAAAAGTACGAAATGCAAGGAGGATGATGATCACAGTGTTTTTTAAGTTTTACTTTGGGCTTCATTGTTGGCCCCAATATCACAAAACCAAGTGGGTCCCGTTTGTATGTCTATTGATATGCACTAAGCATTGCTTAGTTACTGCACAATGCCAAACAGTGGATAAATGAGTGTTGGAAGATTGTGTTGTTCCAATCCTCCTAGTAAAATAAGCATTTGAAATCCTGGGCTGAAGCACCACCCACTCGATCCAGTGGTAAAATTGCAACTATGTCAGCCACTATTGCTCTTAGTTTATAACTGATTTTGAAGTAGACTTTTCAATTAAAAAGTTTCAAACAACATTACAAGCAAGCACCCGAATAAAAAAAAAAGAAGAATTGTTCCACAAATGAAAGAGAGTCTGATATGTGCATACCTTTGGTGCTTTCAGGAGAAATTGACATGACTTCTTTTGCCACCTCCTCCTCCTAAAAATCATAACATTCAAAACAAACTCATTAAATAATGAACAATGAAATGATGGGGTGAGCATGAATTATCAAATAAAATTATTATCAATGTTCTTTTAACTTAAGTAATTTAAGCAAAGGTAAGAGAGGGACTGAAAATGACCTTTTTACATTTGAGGCCCCCAGTAAGTGCGAATAGGTGTTTGTATTCCTGAAGTTTAACAGACTTTACAATTGTACTGTATATTGGTGATGAGGGTGTGAAAGACTCATGTTTTAAAGAGTCTAGCTTATTATTATTATTAGGAGTGAAAAAATGTCTTTACAAAAAACTGCAATCTACTAATAAATTCAGTGTTGCACATATATAAAACATGTGTAGAATCAAGGGCCAGTTTGTGGTTTAAAGGGTCCTACAATAAATATTACCAGTATAAAGGCTGGCAAATGGAGTTCTGGTGTTGGAGTGGGTTAATGTATTAATAAACAGTAGTTACTTGTTGTAGCCTAGTATAGAAAGAAAGAAGCAAGGAGCCATGAATGGAGAAATCTGGGTCTGCATGTGGATGTCACATGATGTGAATGGAGGTCTCTGATTGGCTGGAAGGATAGTGATGTCATAGAAGAGATTTGAAGAAGACACAATCGCCATTTTACTATTTCAAATGGCCCACCTAAAAATCTGGTGATTTTTTCAGCCATCTTGAATCTAATCAGTAGCACGTGGGTAAACAAAATTGAAGAATGGAAGAGTCCATACAAAATTAGAATAAAGGCAGAAAGTCCATACAAACATAAATTAAACAAATGCATATATTTGTAGACATACAAATTAAAGAGACATTTAATAAGAAACAAAGACAATATCTTTCATAAATTTGGGGCTGAAATAAGAATATGAAACAAAAAACGATCGGTTCGAGAGAATGAAATACTTATTTGAGGTTGATTTTTGTTTCATCTGACCAAAGTATGCTATCCCAAAACTTTGGATTTTTAACTTTATTCTCCTTTGCAAACTTTAAACGAGCCTGTTTGTGTCTTGATGTCAGTAGCAGTTTCCTACATGGTCATCGGACATGTAAGCCTATCTTGTTCAGGACGCGTTTGATTGTTGTAATAGAAAAATTCCCTTTTTTTTTTTTACTTCATTATCAATATCTGCAGACGATTTTCCTCGGTCTTCATCAACCTATCTCCTGATATAACGAACAGACCATGGGGTCAGCTTGCATGGTCGACCTGATCACTTCTGTACATCTCCGACTTTTCCACTTTTCTTGTAATTTTGCACAATTTTGGAAACCGTATTTTTGCTTAACATCAGTCTAGTAGCTATTTTTTGGTATCCATTGCTCTGTTTGTGCAAATTAATAATCAAATCAGGAGAGATGTCTTTTCCATGTGGAGCCATTTCTGAAATTGACGTCTGTACATAGAAAAATATGTCTTTATAAGAACTATTTAAACATTGCATGCTCTATTTATATTCAAATTTATTTAAATCCCTCCCAAAAATCAAGTTTGGTTTGAAAATATACTTTTTTCATAGAACTGTACTTATTTTTGAACCATACTATATTTATATTTTTGGCAACCGAGTTTCAATGCTGTAGAGTTTGGTAATTAATAATACCTAATAATATCCGCATTGATTGTATAATGCTCCACTAGAAATAATAAAATCCTGGTATGTTTAGTTTAGAAGAAAATTAACTTTTTATAAAAAATTAGTAGGGATGTACTGTATATATCAAATTATGAAATTTTTTTGAATAAAGTAGAAACAAGTTTTAACCTATTAACTATAAATGTACACTAGGGTGTATCGAAAATTTAAAATTTCAGAAAAACCGAAGGAGGTTTTGACGTGGGGGGCAACAACGAAACTCAAGGTTAACTAAAAAAACACTGTGATTGTCGTCTTCCTTGGCGCATTTTGCACTTTTGTTTCGCATATACTACACCTTGTGCGACCTGAACCCAGACACCAAAAATCACATAACTTTTGAATATGTAGAAACGATGTTAAACTAAATGACTCTGTAGATTTTGATAAGCTAAAGAATCATATTCAGGAGATTTTATATCATTATAACTGGAAGAAAAATACTCACTTTTTCAGCCTGGACCATGGTTTCTAAAACTGCGTTCTGTAATAAAAGAAGATTTTCAAACACACAAGACACAATCTTCCTACCACAATTCCTCTCAATTTAGCCTTGTGGCAAACTAAATTAAGCTTACTCTATTTTTATGCTAGGAAATGAGATTCTCATATATTTTTCTAGATTTGAAAAACAAATTTAAAAATGCAACAATTTCTCCAAAAAATGCAGAATTAACTGAGAAAATTTCAAACTAAAATCCGTCAGATTATATTTTAGACCTATTGATCAAAACTCCAGTAAAAACAATGTTTGAGTCATTCTTAACAAACATCTACCAATAAAAGTTCAGTTGTTGGCAAGAAATGAGTTTGTCACAGGAACGATGTTAAACTAAATGACCCTGTAGATTTTGATAAGCTAAAGAATCATATTCAGGAGATTTTATATCATTATAACCGGAAGAAAAATACTCACTTTTTCAGCTTTGACCATGGTTTCTACAACTGGTTCCTGTAATAAAAGATGGGTCATTTTCTTCAATGAATAACTTATCTTAACAGCAATAATTTCAGCTTCCTTAAATTTGCTTTTCATAAGGAACACAACCCAGAAGCTTAGAGAAAAAACACACAATTTCACTATTTTTAAAAAAAATACTGACTAATATATATACATCCATTATTTCCTCTGATGATGGCCAAAGTTCGAAGCATGTTAGGAATATAAAATGAAATGAAATCATTTTTACACTTACTCCTGTCTGTGCATCTTCCATATGTTCACCCTTATAATATATATATATATATGGATGGTTTAGAATACAAAATTCACATTTTATTACATTATTTGAAGCCACTCTTTCAGAATTAAGGACACACCTTTTATTTATTTATAAGAAACTTTTGTCAGACCATTGTTTCCATAGGGGGAAAGTATGATAAAATGCAACACAGACATTAGCTTCAAGAAATTCACCTATGCACTTATTAAGAGCAAATAAAATTACATCAAAGCAAAAGGCAAATTATTCTCAAGCGAAATGTGATCCACAACAATGTTTATTTCTTGTTCTATGAATTTTCTAAAGTCAAAATTGTAGTGTCGCCTAGTGTCTCCCAGCTCGTGGGAGTCTCACTGAAAGGGAAAGATGAAGCAAAAGGAACAAAGGACAAAGACGAATGTGATGCTTACTGATCGCCGTCAGCGAGAGAACTGTTGTGTTCTCGCTTCCGAACGGTCTTCTTTATTTTTCCCGGTTTGCCTGGCGCATGACCGGGGACTCACTTCCGTTTTAGGGGTTTGTGGCAGGGGACACTTTATGGGTTGGGGACTCACTTCCGTTTTAGGGGTTGTGGCAAGGGCAGTAACTCGTGGTATTTGCTCCCTTGCGCAGCCTGGCAGGACATCACAAAAATATATCCTATTATACAATCAGTTACTCAAAGTGTTTTTGCATTTATTTTTCAAAGGATTTTTCTGAATTTTTTGGTTATTACAAAATCACTCAGTTTAGAAAAGTGATTCCTTGGTTCTGGGACAGATTCCTATAAAACCAAAGAAATTCTCTTCTAAAACAATTGCAAGTGTAGCGAGTTTGATCCTCACTGGGTGCCCCACACTTGCTGACTTGTGCCATGCCAAGCAAAGCTTAGTAAATATTGTGGGCTTGCTTGGTAGGTCAGATAGTTGCATATTTCCCACCAGTGCCCACGGTTGCTTTCAAATTCAACTTAAAACCAGGATTTTGAATGCTGATTTTCAAGCATTGAATACTCACTTGGTAGATTGGCAGGACACAATCTTCCTAACCCAATCTTGCTCAATTTGGCCTTGTGGCAAACTAAACTAAGCTTACCCTATTTTTATGCCAGGAAATGATATTCTTATAGATTTTTATAGATTTGAAAAAAAAAGATTTAAAACTGCAACAATTTCTCCAAAAAATGCAGAATCAACTGAGAAAACCTTCAACTAAAATCCGTCAGATTATATTTTAGACCTATTGATCAAATGTCTAGGAAAAACAATGTTTGGGTCATTCTTAACAAACATCTACCAATAAAAGATCAGTGTTGGTAAAAGATGAGTTTGTCAATGTTCACAGGAATGATGTTAAACTATATGACCCTGTAGATTTTGATAAGCTAAAGAATCATATTCAGGAGATTTTATATCATTATAACTGGAAGAAAAATACTCACTTTTTCAGCTTGGACCATGGTTTCTAAAACTGGTTCCTGTAATAAAAGATGGGTCATTTTCTTCAATGAATAACTTATCTATATTTTATTTCCAATGACTGATATTTCCATACCAGTCAACAGCAATAATTTCAGCTTCCTTAAATTTGCTTTTCATAAGGCATGTACAAATCAGAGACTGAGAGAAAAAACGCACAATTTTAAGAAAAATACTCACTTTTTCAGCTTGGACCCTGGTTTCTAAAACTGGTTCCTGTAATAAAAGAAAATTTATTTACTTATTTTTATGCCAGGAAATGATATTCTCATATATTTTTTCTAGATTTGAAAATAAGATTTCAAACTGCAATAATTTCTCAAAAAGATTAATAAAAAATTTGTCCTTTATTAAATAAATACTAAAATTTTTGCAATCTTTCGTAAAAAGGATCTATGCCATTTTCAGCATTTTAAATCATTGGCAATATTTGCTACGGAAGATCATATGCATAAATTCCTTCTACTTTGTTTTTTAAGAAAAGATGTATTTATATTGAAGGCATACAAAAAATATTAGAAACAGAAACAGTTAATAATAATTTTTTTCTTATGATTTTCGTATAAGAAAAGATTTTATTTAAATAATTAAATAATAAATTAGAATGAAACAAATCTTATTACTTTTTTATGTATCTTTATATTAATGTAACTTGAAAAAGTGATCAATGAAATTATTTAATGGTTGCATTTTTATAAATGCGCATGTGTGATTTAAAAAAAAATGTATTACCCTTTTCTTAAAAAACAAAGTTTTCTTAAAAGTAGAAGGAATTTACATGTATGATCTTCAAGAAGTGTAAAAGTTAAATGGAATGTGCATGGTCATGATTTGTTTTGCCTGCTATTCACAGTGGCATATCATGAAGTAAGTATTTAATGTGAACAATATCTAATTAGGGGGCCTGACCATGGACCAATGGGTAATAAATTAATCTTACACACCATTGTTAGTATAGAGAGTTCTATCCTCACTGGATGTCTTATTGTGTGGCTATCTCCCAGAAAAAGCTAAACTTAGTAAATATCAAGAGAGTGTCTTGTCATGAGCAGTGGTTAGTGAGCTCATCTCACACACTATTGCTGATGGGTGAGCTCATCTCACACACTATTGCTGTTTAACCCTCACTTGATTCCACTTAGTTAGAGTCAACAGTAAGTTGATGATGGATGGTGTAGCCAAAGTGGTAGAGAAATGTATTTGCAAGGTACTACATTACTAAATTAAAAATATTCCAATACTTACTTTTGGAAACTTATATTTAATTCCATCATCCATCACAAAAGAAATGATAATATTACCAGATTGACAGCAGATAATTCAATGGAAAATTAATTTTTAAACATTAATAAGAAAATGTATATCATAATAAACCTTAACCAACATTAAACTAAATGACCCTGTAGATATTGATAAGCAAGAAACCAAAGAAATTCTTTTTCAATTTTGTTTCATTAAATTGTTTCAAAGGTCTTCTAAAACCATTGCTAGTGTAGCGAGTTTGATTCTCACTGGATGCAAGGATATTTTTATTTTGTTTTTTTTTACTAAAAAAAAATAAACTTACTTAAACATATGTTGATTTAAAGTAAATTTTATGTCATTTTTTTTATTTGGTCTTCTTCATTCAAAGATTAAAAAAAACCAATGAAATTCTGAGAAAATTGTTTCTTTTCTAATCTACCTCTCACTTCTATACCCCAGTCTCCTTTACCTCCCACCACCACAGAATCCAATGACTCTGCCTAACATAACATCCTCACCATTTTGGGGGTCTGGGGACACTCAAAAACGTTTCCTATATAAAATAATGGTAATTGCTTCTTTGATTTGCGCCATTTCAGCTTATGAAAAGCTTTTATAGGAATGCTCTAGTTTTGGATAACAGAGGAAACCTGAATATCCGGGGATTAACTAGTATAAATATAATTAATCAAAACTAGAGTATTTAAAAAAAAGGCATATGGTTATCTATCAAATATCTAAAGCAAAAAGTAGAGATTGGACCCATAATTCACAGCCACATTATTAAAAAATCCAGATATGATGAATGATTTACTTTATTTATTATCTAATGAATTTCTTTTAACTAGTATCCTCATTTTTGTTGTTTCAATCATACTATTAATTTTTGTCACTCAGATCCGTGGATTTTCTCAAATGGAGTGACAAAAGTTAGCAAAGAAAAAAAATAGAGTGGCAAAGTCTGACATCATCACCCAACTTCTAAAAAGCTGTCAAAAAAGTAATGCTGAATTAGAGTCAACAGTAAGTAGGGAAATTTTGCTTGTTTTTTTGTTATTTCAACCGAAATCTTGCACATTTTGTCAGTATAGGACAGTCAGTTTATACTTATTAAGAAATTTTGATAAGTTTTAGTCATTTTATTGATTTTTCATTCATTTTTCCCTCTGGAAGTGCTAGCAGACAAGCATTAATACGAATGGACTGTTGACAACAAAGCAACATATCGATAAAATGCCCTAAACTAGTAACAATGTCAATTTTATTATAATAATCATTGTGTTATTAATAAGAAGATGAGATGAAAGCAAATAGGTTTTAATGACCAGGATGAAGGAGACACTAAGTCTTTATTCAGTTTAAATGTTTCCAACAGGAATCCTCAATAAACTATTTTTGGAATATTTCATTACTTCTTGCAAACCCTTACTTGTATATGTTCAAATTTCATCAGACAGACATTTGTGCTGACTGCATATCTCCAGGTGTGTATTTAAACATTAAATGAAACCTTTTTGTTTCCATTCCCAACAGAGCATATAGTAAGAACCCCAGTTCATGTGATGTGGAGAAGAGATGCAAAAAGTATTAAATCCAGCAACTACTATTTCAATAGGCTTTCATGAAAAGCCTAACAACTGTAAAAAAAACAGAAATTCCATGAACTTTGTAGCTCTCCTCTCAATAGGGTTTTGGTCCAAGACAGGGGTGGGGAACCTTTTCATGTTTAAAGGCCACATTGAAATTTATTGCCTTCTAATAAGGCCCCACTCAAGAGATTTTTAGTATGTTTACAGCAAAATCTAAAGTTCTAAATATTTGGTTAATAACCTATGTTCTAATTTAATTAGTATATACTACTTAAAAGAAATGAAAAACTTTACTAACCTTTTAATGAGTTTTTAAAAATTTCTTTTTGCAAGAATGTATTGGGATATCAGGTTCTAAAGTGGTGTAGCGCAATGTTAATTGGTCTTCCATGTGCATATTTGTTATTTGGTCTCTCAAGAGAGTCTTAATTTGAGTGAGATACAAGAAAGTGGATTCACAACGATAAGTTGTCGAAAAACAAGAAATCATTCGTTGTGCATGGTCCCGGAGGCAATGATATTCAACTGCAGTTTTCCAGATTTCAATTGGATCTTTCTTGCTATCAAACATAGATATTTCAGAATGGTATCATGCTCTTCAAAATATGTGAATGTTTTGTTGTATTCTTTGATTAATGTGTCAATAACTAATTTGTATTCCTCAAAAGATTCATTGGGATACTCATGTTCCTTAATTACTTTTGTTATTTGAGGAAAGTGTTCTTCAGAAAGTTTCAACTGAGCAAGAAGGGATCTAAAAAAAGTTAGCTTCTTTCTAAATGCCTGAATTTTTTTGCCTCATGTCATATAGATTTACACTTACCTTGCAAAGAAACGTTGAAGTCATTTTGCTTTGTAATTACATCACATAGAAATGAGACATTTATATGGAAATCTTTACTAGATAATCCACAACGCTGATTCCTTTCTTGAAAAAACTTAATTATTCGTTCTCGTAAGATAAAATTTTTACTAATACCTGTCATTGCGATAACCAGCACACTTTGGAATGATAGTTGCCCTATCATTCCAAAGTGTGCTGTTTATCGCAATGACAGGTATTAGTAAAAATTATCTCATCATTCATCATGAACATTTGTCGAAATTGTCAATGTCGTGTTGCATTTGCTTGAATATAGTTCATTTGGCACATAGATTTTGCTGATGCAGAATACAATGAAACAAAATCAGGGCATTTGGATCAGAAAGCTTTTTTTAAAGATGTGCAATAAATCCTTGGTGTTTTCCTGTCATAGATGGTGCTCCATTAGTACACACACTGACTAATTTAGAAAAATTTAGTCCAACTTCATGACATATATCTTTAACATTATTAGAAATATCAATTCCTCATGTATTCTATTTTAGTGTGCCCAAAGAAAGTAATATAAATGAAAATCCTCTGTTATGACACAAAAAGTATAATACTTGTCCGGAGTCAGAAAAATCAGTAGATTCATCCAAAGCTACTGAATAATATACAGTTTCCTTTTGGATTATTTTTCCAAGTTGGTTTTTTACATTGAAAGCTGATTCGTGCTGCCGATCAGCATTTGTTCTTCTTGAAAGAGGTATTTCTTTATATTTGTTAACCATATCAGGATCTACGCATTCTACAACTTCAATTATGCATTCTTTCATTATTTCTGCATTCTTTTATGATTTCCCCTTTTTTACAAGTAAATAGGTTACTTTATAATTTGCTTCAGTAGTAGCATTTCCTTGATGTAGTACTGATTTAAATAGTTGTCTTTGCTTTTGTTTCCCATTTTTTAATTTCTGCAATGTAAGCTTTCGGCACTCACCTTCTAGCTTAGCATATTTTCCTTACGAGTTGCATAATGCTGATGCGCATTGTACTTCTTTATTGTAGAAATTGCAGTATCTCGGAGCAAACAAATCATTTTATCTCTCAAATATAAGATAATATTGCAATTCCCACTCGTCATTAAAAGCTTGATTTTCTTCTAGTGTTATTTTTGTCTTCTTAGACATGATCGGGAAGAAAATAAAAAAAATAAATGTAATAGTAAGCACCAATTGATAGAAACACATGTGACATGCCTGGAAGCAGATTCTGATAATAACTAATAATAATGATTTTACTTGGTACAAAATTTTATTCCAAATTGAAATTTATATCTAAAACATTGAATTAGTGACTATTTTTCATTTATAATTGCTGATGTTGTGAATTATTAATTTTTATAAAAAGAAATTCAGAATTTCTTCAACAAGACCTTAGGTGGCCACACATGATGGTCTAGAAGGCCACAGGTTCCCCACCCCTGGTCCAAGATCTATCACTCACAGAACCTTATAACTTGAGTATAGTTCATACCGATACTTGAATTACCTGGAACATTGTTTTTTGATATTATGACCCATGATTTAGGTGGTTGTTAGCAGTACAACCTAGGCTACCATAGGGGGATGTGTATCGGTAGCATCCCTGGATGTACCATAAAGTTTGATATGATCTGGTTTTGTTTTTTTCAATATTAGAATCATTATTCATCCATACTCAGCAGTAAAGAACAAAATGTTACGATAGATAAATACGATATGTCACTAAGAGTCTGGAAACAAATAAAGTAAGGCTATCAAATAATGTGCTTCTGGCTATTGGTTTTATATTTTAACATTATTTTGCTTTGTAATCATAATTTAATCATTTATAATCATTGGTTGTATATAATACTAGTAAATATCTCACTAACATTTTATGAGGAAAAATGTATTTCCATAATTAAACTACATGAAAGAAAGTTTACACTTGTGATTTTCTTCACACAGCTTTCCAAACAACCACCATCTTAAATATGAAATTTACACCAAACACTGCACAACCATACTTACTTTTCCTTTTGACTTCTTGCCTTTAGAGGTTGAATCCTGCTGAAAAATTGTAAAGAATCTCATTAAGTTGGCAGCAAATGGTGGTATTTTTCATATTTATAGTTATGAAATAGAAACAAAATGTAACAAACAAGTAATATTTTTGGCCCAAAAATAGAAACCCGAGCCCTGTTACTAGGAATTGGTTCAATGCCAACTGAAATTGGAGCAGAAAGCATCCATGAAAGAGAGAGTTGACAGAGTGAGATGGCATGAATAGTAATGTAAACACCCTGCAATGAGCAACAGAGACAGTATCAAATTATGGGCATCTGAGTTTTGACATGATGATCTAAAAGTTCAAAGTTCACTGGAATAATGTTTTGAAAGTAGGACAAGAGAAGTGCAACTATTTATAGATATTTGCATACGTTTGTTTGTACGATTTATATGCAAAAATTCACAAAGGAAAAGGGTAGTAAGGTGAGAAGAATACACCTTTTTAAAATAAAAAATTGAAAATATATGTATTGTACAGATTTTTCATATGAGTGACAGATTTTAATTGTTAGTTGTCCATACTTATCAGCTAAAACCTGTATATCATTGTGGGGCCTTTTCCAGAACAACTGTTATTATATGGATGGCCCCAACTGTAGTAGGTGGAGCTAGAAATAGAAACTAAAGAGGAGGACGGATGAAAAAAGAGGAAGAAAGAAAAGTCTGGGAGATAGAATAAATTGCGTATATTGATTCTAGATGTAGTATATTTTAAAATTATATTTCAGATTATTTTCTGTGGAATTTAGATTTAGATTTCTTTTAGATTTTGTTGTTCACTTTTTTGGTTTTACAATCCAATCTAATTGATTATTTTCTAATTCCGTTAGGGAATATTCACAGAAATCATTTTCCAAGCATACCAAATGATTGATTATGATCTGCTTGATCAAATCAAAATTCTACTTATTTTCAACAATAAAATCCTCTGTATATGAAAACATTTCAAATGAGTCATTCTCAACTTTGTTTCCATATGTTTAATTAATCAATAGGAGATGGAGTTCTTCACATGTATTATTTATGGCCACATATGGATGAAGTCAGTTGATACTGTGTGGGCCAAGATGCTGTGAAAAATGTTGGGTGCTGACAAAATACTGGACTCACACTCCAACGTAGACCTCAAACATCTGCCTCCACCCAAAGTATGTTTCATCCCCCACGTATAGCGAGCCAACTTCAGAGTCACCTGCTACAAGAGAACATGCCAACCAATATTTGAGAGGCCCAAACCCTATGATCAGGGAATGGGATGGGAAAAGACAGTGGACAAAGGGTTGTTAGAGCTCATCATCTGGACATTTGTACTGATCCTCCCTCCTACTCTCGTTGAGGTACTGGTACAAAATACACAGTCAAAAGAAGCTCTTGAGAAGGAGGTAGATTATGCAGACAAGAACTCAGACTGTGGATGAGGAGGATGGAGAGTATGAGTGTAGTGAGGAGGAGGAAGAGATGGAGATCGGAGAGATAGACTTTGACAATCTCTTTAATGATGATGATGATGAATAGTTTAGGGCACAAAATACTTAATAAACTGTAAAAATAAGTTTTTGTACTTAAATGGTGTGCCAACAGGGAAGATTACAGGACAAACAGTTGATATCTAGAGTATATATGAAAACATATAATCATTTTTCTCAACATCTTTTCGCTTTTTTGTTGTTTTTGTCATGAAAAAAGTCAAGATGAGTTTAAATCTGAACAATAACCATTTTACTGTATTTATGGAAAATGTGTTTTGGTGTCCGGGTTCAGGTTTGAACTAGATGTTATATAGGGTTAAAATGAACCCAACAGACATTATTGCAGCCTGTTAACAGGCAGAATCATAGAATAGATACTTCAAGGATTAAGAAAAACAGATTACAGGACAAATATCTAGTTCATATATGGAAACATATAATCGGTTTTCTCAAGATCTTTTTGCTTTGTTGCTGTGTTTGAATCTTAATCATACCATCACATAACTTCCAACATACTTTATTGAAGATTACAAACACTCACTGTTGTATCTCTGTACAATGCTTCTCACATACTGTCAATGATTAGACCCAAATATTTCAAACTTTGATTCATCACTCCAATCTTTGTGAGGATTTGTATATTTCAGCTAATTCTCCTTAATTTTCCTTTCTGGAGAAAAGGTTTCTTGGCTACTACTTTTACATGGAGGTAATTTCTCATTGTTACTTATTTACAATGGAAATGAACAAATGATAATTCCATATAACTATTATCAACAATCATAAAGTGTGTGTGATTGTATCTTTATATTTCTCTCTATGCTGATGATAGCTGAAAGTAGAGTCCTGCACAGGTATGGGCGGGCCGAGTCATGTTTATAAAAGTTATCAGGCGGGTACAGGTGGGCCGAATCATGTTTAGAAAAGAAATAATGAATTTATTACCTTTGCAAGGAAGACAGTACTTGCAGACTGGCCAGCGATGGGTGTGTTGGTATTTAAGATTGTAACAGCCTACTTGCTCCTTAATGGCTCCATGTCATGAAATACAAAACTAAGGACACTTCTATTTTTGGCTGACGTCACAGCTGGCTGCTGCTGGTCATGGCTACTATAAATACCAGGTGCTAAGAGCTATTCTTTACCTCACTTTTCGATGACCCTCTCGTTGATAGGTGTGTGTGTTGCCTTAACATACGTAAAACCCTTCTCCAAGCTTACTTCTTCTTACCAGTTTTTCACTATCCCCTTTTTCGGCGACTACCTCCAACTTCTAGCTAGCGATCTCTTTGTCTGAAGTTATAGACACCAAACTCTAAGCCCTTTCCTTCTGTTACCACTAAACATTTCTAGCCTCTCATCGCCTCTTCAAAACGCTATCCTCCTATTGATACCCTTTTCAAATAGTATTGTATCAATTAGCCAATAATCAAACGTATTCTGAATAAGCATTTCAGTACAAATTGTTTTGTCAGCATATAACTCCCCTAGACAATCTCTCATTTAGCTTCCTTTGCACTTCTTTCTCCGCAAGCTAAATTCGCCTGTATTTTGTTAGTCATGTACGCCGAGCCCCCAGTTGTGTTCTGTCAACCGTTCAATTCAAAATCATTCACATTCCTCGCCTCAACCAACAAACACGCTTGTAAACTCCATTCGTACCATGACTAACCACTCAGTTAGCTTTTTTGGATCTAGTTCCCTTAGTCGCCTAGGACTCAGACCTTCGTCACTACCAACTAGTAAATACCTACCTTCTCATTCTTTCATAAGCACAACTCTTCTCACTCTACGATCCTTTCAAATGCATGCCTTTTCTCATCTTTATTTTTGGGCTTTTCTTTTAATCGAGATGTCCCTGTATCTCTCCCTTTTTTATTAAACAAATCTTTCATTTGTAATCTACAAATGTACATCCTTGTTTGCTTTCTTCCTACACAACTCTTGTGTCTTTGTTTGTATTTCCACGCCAAAACAAACATGGCGGCATATGCCTTTCTTCTCCAACAGCTCCTGTAACTGATCGACCAACCAACACGCCCCATTTACATCAAGTGACTTGCTATGTGCCCTCGACTCCATCAACAATGGTGGATGATCCCAGCTGCTGCCACCAGTTTCAAATTTTGGCCACACAATATTTTTTAACAGATATGGATTTTAATTTTTTACTTTGGATATTCGGATATACATTTTTTTGTGAATCCTGTACCGTATATACGACCAGTTTGATATTCTGGTACATCATTAGTTGGAATATTAATCTTAATTTCCACATGTCAGTTCTTGGTGTTTTTAATGAGTGTGTCACCTGAAATCCTGAGAAGGGGAATGGTTGTTCAATGTTTATCTATTTATTGCTGATGCTCGGAAATGAGTTATCTGTGGTGAGTGATGTTTATCTAGTCTAAAGTCTTTACACACACACACACATATATATACACACTTATATATAAACAAACGTATACACATTCGCCCTACCCACACACAATAACAGTAGCTTTTTTGCACACAAAATAGGCAAACACATATGGCCATTCTTTTCAAGCAGTCATTATTCATTCTCAAAAAAGAAAATCGATCATTTTTTTGGTTTTAAAAGTGGAAAACAATTAAATTTGCCTTATATATATATATGAATAAATATATGTAAATAATTTCCTTTAATTATTGTTTTGTTCTTGTTTGCTTTAGATATATATGTTATGCTGAATCGGCAAAGTTGCTTATTTCACAAAAAATAAAACAAGTATTTGTAAAAAGTAGTTATTTTTATATTTGTTTTGATTGAATAAACTTTGATCAAATTAAAACTACGCATTTATTTATTTTTTATAAAAAATACATAGTTTTAACTTTTTTTACAAAAAATAAATAAATACAGTTTAAATTTGAGGCACACACATATATATATATATATATACCGGTAAAAAATAAACTGGATAA
>VCCN01000462.1:4504879-4522075 GCA_006491835.1 Architeuthis dux | reverse complement strand
TCATGGCCTTATTATTGTGTTTGTGGTTTTCTACGTTCAAACATGGATGTTGTGTGTGGTGGTTTATAATGTTAACCGTTTATATGTATTGTGTATTTGCCTAATTCATGGCCTTATTGTTGTATTTTCAGTTTTCACGTTGTAAAGTTAACACGTTGTAATAAAGATTGTTCATGTACACCAGTAAGAAGCATTAAACCTTTTCTTTTGTCATGAGTATGAGCCAGGCTGTAGTTATATGCTGGACTTAAAGTTAAAAATAAAGGCAATATTTGCATCCTGAGTTGAAACATTTTATGAAAAATCCATTGAGTCATTTAATTAGCAGGAATAGAAAAGACTAGGCTGTGATGTTTTAGGGATAACATCATTTAAGTAGAAAAAAACAAGGCAGAGATGTTTTAAGGGTAATATTATTTAAGTAGGAAAAGATCAGACAGAGATGTTTTACGGGTAATATTATTTAAGTAGGAAAAGGGCAGGAAGAAACAAAATTATTATTTCAGAAGAGCACACTGGACATTTTAGAGTAAGAAAAGAGGTATAGAGAAGATTTTAGATGTTTATCTGATATAATGGATATTTACATAACATCTTTTAAATCAGTTTGTGTGTGTGTGTGTTTATGTGTGCATATATAGAAAATGAGATAGAAATAGTAAAATAAAATGCCATTTATAAGTTACATGTGCTTAAAAGTATTTGAACAGAATGTTTGTGATCAATTGCTGAAGTAATGCTGGCAGCTAAATCTATTGTGTCCCAAAATAATTTTACATAGGAAGTGGTTCTACACTTGACTATATTAATAGCAGTAGTAATAAATTTAACACGTCTACCAGCAGAAAAAAGAATTTATTACTGTATTTACTTGTATATAATGCGAGAAATTTAATATAAAAAGTCAGGGTCAAAATTGGGAGGGGGGGGGTAGTATTATACACAAGTGTAAAAAAAAAATGATTACATATATTACTGATTTTTAGTTACAAAATGTGGGGGTTGTATTATATTCCATGAATATTTGGGGGTCATCAACCAACAATGATACCACTATTAACACCACAACATTGGTTACTTCACATCATCTGGGCCAGAAAACATTGCCATTGAACTGTGGAAGATTGGTACCATTCACCTGGTCAGACGAGTCACATTTCCAGCTCTTTTGGGCAGACGGTCAAGTTTGCATGCAGAGAATCCAGCCTGTCATCAGGGTGTTGTGCAAGCTGGTGGTGGCTCTGAGTTCACAAGGACCACTACTGAAACTGGAGTCTGTCTTGACAGCTGTGATATACACAGATATTGTTGCAGACCGTTTGCATCCCTTTATGCTCGCACAGGTTTCCTGGTGGTGATAGTTTGTTCCAGCTAGATAAATGCAATTAATGATGCATTGTATGCAGGTGACACAAAACTGGTTCGAGGAACACTCAGCTGACTTCCAGGTACTCCATTAGCCCCATGCTCACCATTTTTAAACTCCGTTGAGCATATTGAACATGTTGCAGACCTCACTAAATTCCCAGCAGCCATACCTAACAAACACAACTTAGTTATCGACAGCCCTGAAACGTGCCTAGATAGATGTACCCAAGCAATGACTCCAGCACCTCGTAGACTCCATGACATAGCTGCCGTTATTCAGGTGAAAGGAGGAGCTGCATGTTATTAGGTAGCTGTCTCTAATTTTTTGGCACTTCAGTTAGAACCCACCTTACTGACAACCAGGGCTCAAGAAAGTTTCAAGTTTCCACGAGTGCAAATCTTTCACTGAAGCTTCCTGATCAAGCACGAAGCACATGGAAAAAAACAACTTTGAACTTATGGTCTTGTTTTTTTTTGTTTTCAGATAAGTTCATTCAACTATGCAGCATTTTAAAATAACTTGACATGTTAACAAGGTGGATAATTAGCTATATAACAGATTCATTAGGTAAATAATCCTGTCATTTTGTATGGGTACTATGCTAGCAAGGCTGCCAGCACTGGATTTTTAAACCCAGATCTGGGTTTTTTGATACCTGTCTGGGTTTTTGGGTTTGTTTTTTTTACTTCAAAATTTAATGTTTTTCCATACATTACAGTTTCATTTTATTATTTAAATCTGTAGAGTAGCTAATATCTGTGTTTCATCAAATTCATTTCCTCTCACGTTATGAAACAAACAACCTGTCATCAATTTCGTCTTTTGAAAAGCATTAACTGGATGAGGGATGGTGGACCATAGAATACGATAAAATGTTCTTGTATGAACCCGATTGAAAAGTCACATGTTCCGTTGTAGACATCCCAGGGTTGCCAAATTAACCATTTTTCAGCTAGATCTGGTTTATTTTTTTTTTTACAATTTAGCCAATAAAAATCTACGATAGCTGAAAATCTGGCCAATTTAAAAACATTTAAAAAACATTTTATTCTCATTAATAATTTGTTATGGAGTTTTCTTAGTTATTTTATTTGATAAGTGGACTTTAAATGAGTATATAAAACATTTTTAGCAATAAAGTTAGTTGGAAATGAAAATCTTTAGCCGATTTTAGCCATTTTCAAAGACAGTTTCAGCTTTAAATAACAAACCATACTTGGTAACTCTGAGACAACCACTAAACTCTCTCATTCACTAAGCAAAATTTCTGTTTAAAGCAATGAATGCAAAAACTGCTCATGCTGAAGAACTTGAGGACAGTTGTCACCTAAATAATTCAGAGAAGATTTTATTTTATAGTGAAAATGTTATTGCAGTTATGAGCAAAATTTCATGAAATTACAGGTAAACAACAAATTGTGATTTAAATCTATGTGATACATATACAATGCATAAATACGCAGGTATTTGAAACTGAAGACAAAGCCACTACACAATAATCAAAACGAAAAAGTAATACTATAAATGAAATATCATATTATCTAGCAATATAACAAATGGAAAAAATTATTACATTACTAAGTATGAAAGTAAAATAAAATATGTGTTCTAATATTTATGTGTATTTTTTTTTAAATTTGCGGCCCATTTATAACCTAACATGCTACAGTAGCAACGTAGCATCATAAAGACAAAGTTATAGGCGCATCCCCTTCCACTTATGGTATCAGTGGAAGGGGAACCACCCATAACTGTTCGCATAAGTCTTATGTTAACATTATGATTTATATTAAACAAGTATGATATAAATCAAAGAATCCTGATATTAACAGTCGTTTCCAGATTGTTCCCTTTTCCTTCTTTCCTGCAACCCCCTTCCTTCCCTTCCCGAGAAACGAACTCTCAAGCAACGTTTGTAATGTTTATATATATGTATGCTAAATCAATAAGTAATGTATGTATATGTTAAATCAATAAACATGCCAAAGCAAGCTCCCAGCAGCCCCCATTCCGTTTCAGGCCCCAGAAACGCGGATCGGAAGTGGGAACGGGAAGGCTCTGTTCTTAACAGGCGAACAGCCCTGTCACACGTGTTTTCAATCATATGTAGGTATTAACTAACATTGGAAATAGAAGGAGAAAAGAATTAAAGAGGTGTTATGTATAGAGCATATTTTATATGAAACAAATGTATAGAGCATATTTTATATGAAACAAATGTTACTCACTTTTGAACTTGGTTTTTTTAGGATTGGGAGAGGTTCCTGCAAAGAAAGCAATTTTAGGACAGAATTATTTTTCAGACAAGAATATTTCCCCTGTTATAAAACTTCTTACACACTTTTAGCTGATATTTCCCCTTTGTAACAAACATTAGACAGTCAGGGTTAAATAGCATGAAAAAAATGTGACTGATTTTTGAAGCTCACTTTAATTCTGAAAGATTTTAAAACAAAAACATCAAGGATTTAAATGTAGCAATCAATCTCATAATACTTTTATGTCAAAGGATGTAGAATAACATTGAAAATAGAATTATTCAAAGGCTGCTTAATATTTTTCCATGTATATCATTCTATACATGCAGAGAATATATAACTACAAACAACAAAATATGTCTTTATTATTATTGGATGAAGTATTGTAACATACCACTTTTTATTAAATTTTGACTAGTTTTCACCTTCATCCTAATTTTAGTTGTTTTTATACAACTTATTAATTCAGGCCACCGTTTCTATGGCAACGAATAACAGCTCAATCAGAAATAAAGAGTAAGCCTTTGGTGAGAATCAAACTCACACCCTCATGTAATGTTTATATATATATGTATATTAGGTTAAATCAATAAACATGCTGAAGCAAGCTCCCAGCAGCCATCATTCCATTTCCGGAAGTAGGAACAGGGAAGGCTCAGTCCAATACAGGCATAGTCCTGATAAACATATCTTTCGTTACATCCTTTCTTAACACGCTTAAACACAGTAATGAATCAAACACATTCAATCCGGGTGATGTCACATAAATTTGTTTCCAACACTCACTCACTCAACATAAGACCAACAAACCATTTCTTTTCAAAAATACAAAGCTAAATGATAGCACACACAAAAAAATGAATTTAAATACAAAACGAATTAAAACAAGAAAATAACGCACTAAAACCGTTTACCTGATTGTAGTGTCTTTCAGCCCATGGGAATCTCGGACGAAGACAAATGTGATGCTGACTGATCACGCTAAGGGAAGAAACTGCTTTCTTCACTCCTCGTGTTTATCTTTATTTCCCCCGGTTTGCCTGGCACATGACTGGGAACTCACTTCCGTCATTATGCCCTACTCTGTTTTTGTTGGGGACGTGTTTATTTTAGGACATAGTCCTGGAGTCTCTTCAACATTTTTGCCTGAGGCCGTGGGCTGTGTCTGATTGACTGGGGTTTGCTGGTGTAGTCGTGCAACCAGCACATAGTCACCTGAAAGGTCCTGAGAAGTCCAGGGCGATTTCAGACCATGAGGCAGAGGGTAGTGGGGTAGGGCAAATCGGCTCCCAGTGGGCCAGAGTGTGGTTTAAAGCCTGGCATAGATGCAGGCCCAAACGGTCTCTTCCACCATATTGTCGATCCCCGGAAACCAGACCTTCTCCCTGATTAGCTGTTTTGTCTTGAAGATCCCCATGTGGGTGTGATGGGCGATGTCTACAACTTTTTCTTGCAGTGATACTGGGACCACTAGGCGGTGCCCCTAAGGATGACACCATCTAAGATCGATAGCTCATCTTTAAATGCTGGGTTGAGGTCATCCTTCCCAGGATGATATGTCAGCTGATATTCATATGGCATGAGGCATAGTCTCCAGCACTCTATCCGGGTTGTGGCTGGCTTTGGGCTCTTGACAATGCCCAGGAGTGGCTTGTGGTCGGTAGTGATGACAAATTTCAACCCATATATGTATATGTGGAAGTGTTCAGCTGTGTATACCACAGCTAGCCTTTCCCTCTCTAGCAGTAGCGCTGTTCCACTTTTGTGAGTGCTCGGCTCACATAGTTGAGAACTCTGCCCTCTTCTGTGAGGACAGCACCTACTTACATCCACAATGACCTCTGTGTTTTTTGGAGGGTCGAAATAGGCTATGACACTAGTCCCTGTCAGCATTTCCTTGAGCCTGTCAACAGCCCGCTGCTTGACCTATGACTACCTCCATGGGACGTCTTTCTTCGTGAGCTGTCGCAGGAGCTTGCTGATGGTCGCGTATTGGGGAATAAACCTGGAGACATACTGGGCCATGCCCAAGAACAAGCGGACTTCGCTAACCGTTTTTGGTGGGGTGCTGCTGACGATGGCTGTTGTCTTCTCAGGGTCTGCTGAGACCCCTTTCCGGCTGAAAATATGACCGGGAACTCGCTTCCGTCATTATGGGTTGCGGCAAGGGAGGTAACTCGAGGTATTTACTCCCTTATGTCGTCTGTGCCGACATCACACTGATAAAGCAACACTACAAAACAGTACAGACGAACGAATACTTACAAACATAAACAATTATGAAAACGAACAGAAAGAAATTTTAAATTAAAAAAAAAAAAGTGGGTGATGTAATGTTTATATGTATGTATGTTAGGTTAAATCAATAAACATACTGAAGCAAGCTCCCAGCAGCTGCAATTCCGTTTCCGGTGCCAGAAAACGCGGACCGGAAGTAGCGACAGGGAAGGCTCAGTCCAACACAGGCATAGCCCTGATCAACATGTGTCTTTCGTTATATCCTTTCTTAACACGCTTAAACAGGGTTACAAATCAAACGCATTCTAATCTCACACAGCTACAACAGAAAGAACAACAAAGGCACTTAAACACAACAAGAACGTTACACCTTATTGCCAGAGGGAGTCTAGTTTAAGCCTTTTACCAATCGGTCACAAAGTCTTCATGGATTAGCAGAAGCTGATTTAAACTTATAAACTCACTCCCTACAACCAACTCTCTGCGCCATATTTATGTTGTTTTACATATGAGACCTAGTCGTTTTTCGTGGCCAATTGGTAAAAGCAGCTAGGCGTTCATATAATCTACACATCAGATTGACATCAATGTGTACTCACTTCTGACACTGTGGGTGACTTTGTGGTCATGGAGGTCAAATCCTAGAAAAGAGAAAAGGACAAGAGAACAATTCCCCTGATAATTGATTATATTCATGAATTTAGGACTACAATAACATTCGTGAATGATCAAAGACAATTTTAACATTCAAGATACATTTTATGGAGATTGAATAGATCTTTTCTACTGAATAGTTTATGAGCTTTCTAGGTCAAGAAATAGTGTGTATCTATCACAGTTTTATCTAATGACTAAATTATTCTTTCTTCTTTTAATAACATGAAAAGAGACATTAATTGAATTTTCAATCAAATAACATTAAAACTCATTGAAACAGGATTATTTTACAACTACTTGATTATTTAAATGACATTTGATTATATATTTATAACATTTACACACCACTTTTTATTAAATTTGACTAGTTTTTACCTTCATCCTAATTTTAGTTGTTTTTATACAACTTATTAATTCGGGCCAGTTTTTATGGCAACTAATAACAGCGCAATCGGAAATAAAGAGTAAGCCTTTGGTGAGAATCAAACTCATACCCTCATTGCCAGAGGGAGACTACTTTACGCCTAGCTGCTTTTACCAATCGGCCACAAAGACTTCATGGATTAGCAAAAGCTGATTTACACTTATAAATTTACTCCCTATAACTGACTGTCTGTGCCATATTTATGTTGTGTTACATATGAAACTCAATCAATCTTTATTATTATTGGATGAAGTATTGTAACACACCACTTTTTTATTAAATTTAACTAATTTTTACTCTCAAAGATTGAAACACTGTTGTTGTCCACATTTTTTATTTTTGCATTTATTCATAGATTCTATGATTTTATAAATCTTTAGCTAGTTGTAATGAAATAACTTCCAAGAACTACTTGCCTTCAGGGAATATAAATATCTGCTCAATATTTTATACTTTTTAATATTTATTTGAATTACTTATTTCAATTGCTCCATTTGATAATTAACACTAACATACACTTTACTCTCCGGAAAATGAAACTATTAAAAACTGTTGGAGATAAAGAGATAAATGAACATAATTAGGCACAAAATTAAAATAAGTAATAGTTGGAGGTAAACATTCAAAATAAAATCAGTGTTTCCTTCAGAGAAAGTTTCCCTGTTTTCTTTATATCATGTTATCATTTTTCCTGTTTTTTCTATTTATTTGACAACTTCAGTGGATAAAAAGATAGAGAAATAATGAAAGAGAGTTTAATAGACTCCAAGCAAGCATCCTGAGTTGTATAAGTAGCATAGCAAGAAGATGATTTCTTTTTCCTGAGCAGTAGGAAATTCCCTAAAAAATTGTTTTACTGTTTGTTTCTGGTTAAATAAAAATGTCAAAACTTTTTACAACATGTTTGCTTCATTTTCTCAGGGAAATAGAAAGAAAAAAAAACAGGTCTCACAACCTGAGTATTTTTCACAAGATGCTATCATGAGAGAATTAACTCTTTTAAAACACAGCATCTTGGCAATCTTCAAATCCTTCCCTCATCTCATTTCTCTGAAGTTGAGACATTTGATAATGCAACATTATGTGTTGATAATGTACATCTGGTAACAAAGCTCTGTCACTACACCTATTTTTTTTAAGTAAAAAAAAATCTCAGGTGGATGGTTGGTCAAATCAACATCTGTGGGACACCTCTCCATTGCACTAAAAGGAAAGGAACACTTAATCTGACCGATTGACATGGTTGTTTATAGTGACTCTAGTTGCCTTTACTAGAAGTGCAGGGTGGTGTAGTTATCATCGAAAACGGAACTGGTGAATCAAATTTGAATTTTGACTGAGAATGTTCATTTCACACTAATGCCCTTGGAAAAGGCATGAATCCACTTCTCTTTGCACTCTGTCATATTGCCAAATATCTAAACAACATGTTTTGTCATTGGCGTGCGACAACGGTTGATAGAGAAGAGAGTGGGCAAGTAAGCACTTGAGCAAACTACTCTCCTATAACTACCTTACATGCCCAGGTAGTAGCTGAAAGCTGTTACCCCCATAGTCAACCTTGACAGGGTTCAATTAATTGCCTTTGCTAACTGAACAAAAAAATTTTAAAAGATGAGCAGCTATCTACCCAAGTTTTAATGTAACTTCATTTTTAAAATATAGATACTTTATAAACGCAATTGCTCCGTGCCTTTGAAACTCACAACACAGCAAAACCATATTTACCTGTGGTGAGTATCTCACACTGGTTTGCTTTACTCCCAATGACCTCAGTGAATCCTTTGCACATTTTCTGAAGTCAGCCTGATAAATATACAGGAAAAAAAAGATTTAATTTGCATTTGGAAGATAAAACAGAAAAAAGATTTGATTTCCTTTGATGAAATAACCATAAGATCACACTCACATTGTCAGACTTGAAAAATAATCTGATCAAAGAAATATTCATGTCTGATTTCAGATGCAGACCTGCAATTGTTTGCATACAGTCCTTAATGATTGTAGGGTCAGATTCATTTGCTAGCTGGTGAGTTAGCTTCCCACCAATACTTGCAAGTTTTGCTGATATAAGTTTCTTGATACTGTCAAAGACAAAAAATTTACTTTTTAGAAAAATTATCTATTTATGTTCATTAGGTAAATAAACACTCAATAAAACATTTATTTCAATCACTGATTCAATTTCCAAATCCTTTGATAAATCGAATGTAGCAGATACTCTGATTGGAAAAATGACCTCAGAATTAAGGAAGCAGAGATATTAAAAATATAAAAATTGTGAGAAACTTTGCTTCAAGATCTGATTTCAAGATCTGATTTATGAAATGATAGCTTATAGCCCAGGAGCATTAGGTCCAAACATTAAAATTAATTTAAACAAGCTGATGTTTGCAGGATAGCTGCAACATGACACCAGAAACATTATACTAAAAATCCCCTGGAATCCCAATGGAGCTTCCCGAGAAATCCAACATGGCGTTCAAGATGGCTGCTGTATTTAGACAAAATATTTAAATAGTCATAAGTCTATTTCTATGTTTCAGAGGTTGGAAAATTGATTAAAACCCACCCTGATGTGATATTTTTGTAGGATAGGGTCACAAATTCAACATGACTACCAAGATGGCTTCCATATCTGATATTCCAATACCTTTACCATACATACTATAGTCAGCTTTAAGATTAATCCTAACGAACTGATTTTTGTGTCAATGATAGCAATTGGTTTATGGAATAACATACTAAACATCCCCTAAAATCTCAGTGGTGTTTTTTGAGATATTTATCAAAAAGTTGAGATTTGATATCACAGTGCACGCAATAAATTGGAGCATTGTGATTGCAGCAACCAAGCTTGTAGGGTAGGTTTCGGGAAATCAACTCAAATTAAATTCCTTTTCAGTGAGATTCCCACGAGCTGGGAGACACTACAGCTACCATAGCTGAATCGTGTTGTATCCCATACAGCAATAGTGTATATTAATAGTTCAGGTGGTAAAAGCATAAACCCACTGCCTGTCCCATAATATATTGTTGATCTTGCTAGAAGTTGTCCATATTCCTGCTTTTTGTCATATTTATATAAAACTAGAATTGCAACTTATCTATGTATCCTCTGTGGTGAGGATGTATCCTCATCAACTCAGTTATCAATAAGAAAGTCTGTTAACTCTTATAAGTGCTAGTGTGAGGATGGGCTTTCTGCTGTTTCGGAGAATAAGGTTATCCCTTTTTTTGTTCATGACGTGCAGGAAATATTATACCCGGAAGTCAAGTAAAGTGAGTGTCAAGAGGAAAGGGGAAGAAGAAGAGGGAAGCACATTACGATCAGTTACACCTCCATTCAATACCAAAGTAGATTGCTTATTCTGCTCACAAACCATAATGTTATAAAAAAGCAAATGAAAGAAATTATAAGTGAGGCATGGAAGTAAAAATGATAATCCAGTTGGCTCATGATTTAGTGGCAGAAGAAGCAAAATCTCAAATGTGCCCAGTTCTTTTACCTAGACATCAACCTTGAAAAGTGGTTGAATGCCACAAAGACTAACAATTCCAGGTAAATTGATTACACAAAGCCAGAGCATTTGAAGAATTATGTCAGTATCTGGAAAATAAGAGATAATGCACATCACAATAAATCACTTCTCTGCGCAATGACTCTCTTTCAGGAGAAGAGGGTTATGGTTTTCAACATCTTAAAAACAAACTATAAAACCACTTTAGTGACAATCTTATTTTAACTGGAAAGCAAGGGAAAGAATTTGTATTTAGTTTTCGTGATACTAATCACAAAATTTTCCATCAAAAATGGAAATCAGATCAAACACGTGATGATAAATCCTCCATTATTGAAATGGTTGCTTCTATTATTCGAGATGATATCAGAACCAAAGTGTATAACTGATCAGAATACCCAAATATTACTGATCTCAGTGAGAGCGATGCAATGGTTCCAGAATCATTGCTGAATCTATTACAAAGTGCTATCAAAGGATCAGCTGATGCCCCTCCCAGCACTGATCATAAAATAACAGCAATTTCACATAGTATTACATCAGTGTGCCAACCAATATAAGAAGTATGCACTTGCGAGCTCATAGATATACTCATTAGTTTGTAATCCTTTGACAGTTATAAAGAAATACAAAGATTAAACAATTATTTTTTGGATGGATTAGAACCATTTTATGAATTAAGTGCTTTCACACAGATAATGCTGATTTCAATGAGGCAACACTAACTGGTCACAACAGATTTCACACTATGGGCGGTATAGCATGTGTCACACCATCAGGCTCAGTTGCACAAAAAGTTTTGAAATGTTCAACAAAACTAAAAAATGTAGAATTCACAGGATCATATGGGGATATTCCTGTCAAATATTACAAAAACCCAAAACTTCCAGATTAAAATTGGTAATTATTTCCTCCTGGAGTCACCCAACCATTCTAAAACTGGCAAAGTCTCTTGATAACGTACGGTTAACCAAATTTATCCTGTGTAACAGTATTGAGGACAACCCATCCTGGAGTGATTTTATGCAGCTGTTATGGGAGAGGATCATGAGAAAAGCAGGATAGCTATCCTTCCTTTTATTAAACTATACCTATCAAATCTCAGCACAATTTACTCTGCACTATCTTTTGTACAGCCCCTTTCTGAGAAGCATTATCTTGGATGCTGTTCTGTCACTTTTGACCAACCACTATATATAAAGGCTACAAAGATAGTTGAGTCTTCATCAAATCTCAGTAAAGTATTTGTTAGATTGGGTTGCTACTGACAGCGTTCTGAATGTGATTGCTTGTGGCTGCAAAACAGGTTGTCTGGAATATTGAGGTTGCGGAAGATCTGGGTTACATTGTTCACCAATGTGTAGCCATTGTAATGGTCAGACATGACAGAATATTTACCCAATTGTTACTGATGAAGAGGATGAGAATTAATGGCTTTTCTCAAGTTTTCACTGTAGAATGCTTCTTAAAACCTGATATAATTTATTTGATCAAATTGCCTATTTCTGAAATTCTAAAAAAAATATGGTTACTACTGATGGCTATTTCGGTTTGGCCCCAATATAATGGGTTGAAATCAATTGCCAAACCATTGAAACATAGAAATTTACTCCAAAATCAACTTTCTATCTGTTCTGGTTGCAAAGTTATGGTTTTCCACACTATTTTGGCAGCCATCTTGGGATCCATATTGAATTTGTGACCCTATCCTGCGAAAATATCACATCAGGGTGGGTTTTAATCAATTTTCCACCCTCTAAAACATAGAAATAGACCACCAAACCATATTCATATCAGGTTTGGTTGCAATTTTATGCCTATTTAAATATTTTGTCTAAATACAGCAGCCATCTTGAACGCCTTGTTGGATTTCTCAGGAAGCTCCATTGGGATTTCAGAGGATTTTTAGTATAATGTTTCTGGTGTCATGTTGCAACTACTCTGCAAAAATCAGCTTGTTTAAATTAATTTTAAAGTTGACCATAGTATTCGTGCTAAAGTTCTTGGACTATTATACACAAAGCTTGCAGCAGCTGTTGCTATTTCAATATAAAGAAGTAGGCATTACAAGCCACTTTTTCTGATGCTGTTGCTTGTTTTTCTCCAGGATTCTTTTTTAAAACACAGGTTTAAGAGCAATTAAACTGTTCTCTTTTCCATATCCTACACATTTCAACATTCCAAGATTAAATGAAATATTACTTAATGAAGATGCAGAAGAATTAATAACCTGTCACACTCAATAGTATCCTTTCTAAAAAATCATCTCATAGAAATTCAAATATATCCATGAATTATTTTACGGGGATCAACTAGTTGATTATAATTAACTTTCCTAACAGCAAACTATTAACTTTAACATATGAATGTGATACAATTACAAATTAGTAAACCAAATATTTACATACCCATTAAATTCAAGTATATAATCACAAACACTAGTGTGGATGTCTGGATCTGTTTTGTCTAAACACACAGTAAGTTGATCAATTATGGCATTGAATTCAAGTTCACAATCCTGTGAAAACCATTCCTCACCAAATAACCGATTGCAAAGTTCAATAAACAGTGGATTTGAGGATTCTTCAGTTATGTTTTTGGAATGCTCAGACATATTTTTCTGAAAGAAAGTTGTAAAGTTTATAACTATATTGTTGTAAACCCATAACATCATAGATAGGATTTATTAAACAAGTACATCAAAACTTTCATTCATTCACTCTAATGATTTGTATATAGAAACACAGCAAATACTAAAAGCATATATAGAAACCAAGAAGATGCCAAAATTTTAATAATACATTTGTGTGAACAGATATATTAAATATAATATGAATTTTAAAAAATGTTGATTATTTAATATTTAACAATCTTCTGCCAGAAAACGTATGCAAAGTATTAACTTCTACTGCATGATTAATGAGTACATTTTACTCACCCACCTCACAGAAGAATTTGTAAAAATGCTATAATTATGTAATTATTTTGTTATCCAATCAAAGCAATCTATGAAAGTCATTCACAGGGTTATGAAGGAATGAAAATCATCATAGTAACATTAGTCTTTAAAAGCAGAATTTGGTAATGGAGCACCAAATCTCATGATTTTTTTACCTAAAATTTGTTTTAACAAGTTTCGGACTGCAGTGTATATGTTGTGCATTGTAAATGATGAAAAAAGGTGGTCAGGAATGTCAGTGGTCAGGAATTAACACAAGCATTACTGACAGACAGAACAGGGCTATTATGTATAACAAAATAAAACATTTAAAAAAAAGGATGGAATATAGAAAGTACAGCATTATTTTAAAATATTACTTTTAAAATTCTGTCCTACTCAAATTATTCAGAAATGTTTCCTTTTTTTTCTTCTTCAACTTTATTCTTTAACTCACAGTGACATCACAAATATAGATAATCTAGTTAACAGTTAAAATATCAAAAGGATATTTTTGTATGTAAATAGAATTTTTTTAATCGGTGGCCTGGAATCTATTTGCAAAAAACAAGGATCATCTCAAATGGTTCTTCGGACAGTTGAGCTCCTTTTTGTTTGTAAACATAACATTTCGGTCAATCCATTCTTCGGCCTTCTTCAGGTGCAAAATCCGAAAGGCTGAAGAATGGAATGTCGTGTTTACAACACAAACAACAAGAAGGAGCTCAATCCTCCGAAAAACAATTTAAATATTAATGACCCTTCTCAAAACTATAGAAAAAGGATCATCTCTTTCAGTAAAAGAGTGAAATGGAGAATGTCTGATGAACCTTTATATAATAACAAAATTAACAAACACCAAAGGAAGCCATACACTTCTGGACATGGCATCAATCTTCATGTTATAGGGATTATTGTAAATGAGAGACTTACACAGCATCAACTTCGCTCTTCTCTCTTGCAAAGACCAAGGCCAGAATGGCTGGTGATATGACAAGACCCAAGCAAGATTGGATTCATACTTTTACCAAATCGGTTAGTATACACAAACAAAACATTCAGTCAACAAGATACAAGAATATAAAAAAGGTATTTCTCTACAAATAATACAAAGTTGAACACTCTTCTCTCTCTTATTTGTGTGCATATGTACACATATTACATGTATGTACATAGACTACCAAAAAGATTTGGATTTTATTGCAGGATATATAACTGAAAACAAAAAGCTGTCATTCCACAAGTGTTAGGGTAATGCATCTAGAAGCTATATTTATAGAAATGCATTAAATATTTTTTTAAATTAAGAGAAAACTCCTAAATTGCAGTCATTTTAGAACAAAAATAAAAAAAACATATATAAATTTTTACTCTTCATATTTCTAAGTATCCCATTGCCAATGAATTGCAATTAGATTAAATAGCATTTAAATATAACAATAAACTATGAAAATGAAAAATATTGAAAATTATTTTCGATTTTAGTGTTCTAGACATTATAAATATTAAAATTCTAAAACTTTAAAATTTTTAAAAGAGCTTAAAATTTTTAAATTGATGTTTTTATGAACGTGGTTCTGTCTTGTGTATTAGTGTATGTCTTCTGATGTACATGTTACGGCTGTTTAGGCCATTTTCAACATCTTAACTGGTAACATTTAAATATAAAATATTAATTTATTAGGTAAAAACTTATTTTAAAACAGCTGTTGGTTAAATATGAATTGTTAAATATAAATGTTTCTTGATGTAAATGACAATGGAATACAAGAAAGCCTGGTCTCGCACGAAAGATACATTCCAAGTTAAAAGAGTGTGTGGTAGGGGGATGTGATGTCCTGCCAGGCTGCACAAGGGAGCAAATACCACGAGTTACCTCCATTGCCACAAACCCCTAAAACGGAAGTGAGTCCCCGGTCATGCGCCAGGCAGACCGGGGAAAATAAAGAAGACCGCTCAGAAGCAAGAACACAACAGTTCTCTCACTGACGGCAATCAGTAAACATCACATTTGTCTTTGTCCTTTGTTCCTTTGCTTCATCCTTTTCCCTTTCAGTGAGACTCCCACGAGCTGGGAGACAGCTGGGAGACACTACAGGGGAATGCAGGTAATAGCCTGGGACATTTTATTACTAACATTTAGTAGAAAACTGAGATGTCAATCTTTTTATGTATAACTGAAATAATTTTAGGCATTATTAAATTTCATCTTAATGTTGGCAAAATCTTTAATGTTAAAAATTCTCTGGTGAATTAAACACATAAGCAAATAAAAACTTTATTTTGCTGTCAAGAAACATGTACATAAACTTAAGTTATGTAAACAGTAACCAAAAAATATTTAAAGGTATCAAAACTTTACAAGTATTTTAGTGAAATAATTAGATTTGACAGAATATAAGTTTTATTATTGTTCCATGTATTTGTAGATAATAATCATGCCATCAATGTTGACCTTAAATGCTTTTCATTGTTTCTCATCCTCTTCTACTTCAGAAGCTATTGCTTTAAAGTCCACCACTGCTTTCAAAAATCTTGATAGTTTTTCTAATTTTTCCTCTCTTTTATTTGAATATGAATCACTTGATGAAAAATCCTGATTGGTGGTATCATATTCAATCTGTAAAAGCTCAGCACGGAGGAATTGTTAGATATTAAGTGCAAAACTAACGCACATGAATATGTTTTTATCCCTGCATATGAAAGCAGGGCGCCCAAATAAACGAGTAGTTCTGTAACTAACACAAGTGTGTCTGGTTGTTCATTCTTTAACGTGCTGACTGATTTCCAATCCAGTGAAATCTGCCTAGTATCTATCAGTTGCCTAAATAATGGAGAGAATTAACAAATTAAGATACTGTCTCGCTAAGTGAAGCACAGATTGCGTGCCGTACAAAGCACCAGCGTACAGTAAGCCAGTATGAGAATTGTTACTACTAGGTGCATGCGGTACCAAGCTTTCCTGTATTTTGTCATGGCATTTCATTACAGAATTGGAAACAGAAATAAGGAATGATAAACATTAACCAATTAAAATCAACTTACATATTTTGTACTCCGCTTGGATCTCAAAGCCGGCTTTTGAAAATGACTTTTTTTACTTGCCTTTGACACTGAAAACAAATGATTTTTATGCAGTAAAAATGCATGCCTTAATAAAACATTACTAAATAATTTACAATTAGTATTAAAATGTAGAACACTACATAATATAATATTTTGGTAGACTGATCTTGTTATTATTTCTCTACTAATAAGGTTGATAGGCAACTGGTAAGATGAATGTTTTGATAGGACATATATATTTACAGGTTTAATTACAAAACCGACTGCCAACATATTCATGACCCTTTACTTCTTAGATGATAACATTATATAACAAAACTATGCAGAATCTCACATAAAAAGTAACAAATCACTGCAGCTAAATTAGTCCAGGCATTTTACTCAAATGTGAGGATCAACCTCACACAAATTGTAACAAAAACAAACTCAACAGATTTTGAGTCCTTAATATGTTCTGAAAAAAGTCTACCAAAATTGCATGAAGAGAAAGTTAGAAAATCGTGTGAATATGATCCCACGCCTTTTTAGCCATATGTCGGTGACCATACAAAATGTGTATTTTATAGTGCTCAGTCTATAGATTGTGGATTTATTTATTTCTTATTAAGGAAGTGTCAAGTATACTTTATAGACAAATTTGTGGATTTAGTTCATGAAGGAGATATATACATATATATATTTGCATCTATTGGGCTTAAAAAGTTACAGCTTAAAACATGAAGCTA
>VCCN01000462.1:4471826-4504579 GCA_006491835.1 Architeuthis dux | reverse complement strand
TGTGAAGCTAAATATTCAGCATTTTGCGAGAAAACAAGTCCATAGTCCATATATATATCGTTAATAGACAGACAATTAATTTGGCATGAACCACTTAACATTTCAACTCTCAGATAAGTTTAACTCAGTTTGGTTTGACATGCTGAGTAAAATTTACAAATGAACTATATACCTCAGAGTAAGTCATTTCCAGCTATTTACAATCAAAGGTCATAAACCCTTGTTTTAAAATGGAACACCTGTATGGACTGATAGCTATAACATAGGGAAGGTAATTGTGGATGGATCCGCTCCAAAATTTAATCACTTATTCTGTAGCCTATTGCTTACCTTTCCACAAAAATTGGAACTTTGGGAGATATTGTGTGAACAGACAGAAAACTATTGGAGCTATTGCATGGTGTGGACAGTTAGCTAAAAAATATCTCAAAAAATTCTCAGTTTCTCTCTTTTTTGAGATATTTTGTTGTTGCCAACAGTAAACTAGGATCTAGGGGAGATAATTGTGCATGGATCCACTCCAAAATTTCTTGACTTATTTCGTAGCCTATTGCCCATTGACATTCATTTGGAACTTTTGGTGACAGACAGACGGAAAGAACAGCCTGAACTAAATAAAACACTCCAATCTGAAATTTTGATACTGTTCTTTCTGTCTATCTATCAATTTTGTGAAAGAGTGGGCAATAGATTAGAAAAGAAGTCAGGAAATCTTGGAGCAGATTCATGCACAATTACCTCCCCTACATCGTAGCTATTTGTCCACACCACACAATGTCTGCAAGGTTTCTCAGTCTGTCCACATAATATCTCTAGAAGTTCTTAACAAATTTTGTGTAAGGGTGGGCAATATGCTCCAAAAGAAGTCATAGCTAACTGTCTGCACCATGAAATAGCTCCAAAGGTTCTCTGTCTGTTCACACAATATCTCCCAAAGTTCCAAATTAATTTTTGTGTAAAGGTAGGCAATAGGCTACGGAATAAGTGATTAGATTTTGGAGCAGATCCATCCACAATTACCTCCCGTATGTTATAGCTATCAGTCCATACAGGTGTTCCATTTTAAAACAAGGGTTTATGATCTTTGATTATAAATAGCTAGAAATGACTTGTTCTGAGGCATATAGTTCTTTTGTAAACTTTACTCAGCAGGAAATTTCCTTTTCAACGATATGCAATATGTCGATATTTGATTAAAAAAAGATTTTCTGACTAGGGCACCACAGCGAAAATACCATTGTGAAACATGGTGCTAACATTTTTTTGAAACTGAACTGGAATGTCCAACTAAGATATTCTTACTCACTGAAGGACTATAACTGAATGAAGGAAAAATACCTCATAAATTGTAATAACTATTTCAGACGACATCCACTATTTCATATATCAAATTTCCACCCAATATGACCAGGAACAGTGGAAGAACATGTGGGGAGGAGTTTAGGATTAGTTCCACTTTTCAGTAATAAAAAAGTTAATTAACGTCTCTTGACACTCAACGTGTTAAAAAGAGTACAGGATTTAGGTCCCAGTCATGAGAGGAAATTATTGTACAATTTAATAGAAAATTTAAAGAAATTCAGAATTTAGTTTCCTGTCATAAGAGAGAATTATTGTCCAATTTAATAGCCAATCAAAAAAAGTTCAGGATTTAGATCCCAATCATAAAGGGAATTAAAAAGAGTTTGGATTTAGATCTCAGCTACAGTATCACCCATAAATGAGTAAACCCCTACCACTTTTTTATAGAAAATATTTTTATTTGGGGTGTACTCATTTTGGGACGGCTTCAGAGTTTCAATGCTGTAGAGTTTGGTCATAAATAATACCTGATAATATCCGTTTTGTGTAATGTTCCACTAGAAATAATAAAATCCTGCTATGTTTGGTTTAGAAGAAAATTAACTTTCTATAAAAAAAAGTGGTAGAGGTCTACTCATTTATGGGTTACACTGTATAAAAGGGAATTATTTTCCAATTAAGAAGAATGGAATAAATATAGAAAGGTATTAATCTTTCATCTTTGTTTATCTGATAGCATTAGTTCGACGATTTCCTTATCATAAAAACGGGTTGGAATGAAACCTTATTTTCTCATCAAAAAACGTCATCAGTCATTCTTCCGTGTAATTCCCACCAGTAACTTCTACATGCTTATGCAAATATACATATGCAGCCAATAAAAGCAACATTCTCAGAATTTGACATTCTCTTTTGTAATACTGCAAAACTTTTGTAATACTGTAAAACTTTTTAATACTGGAGGGAAAAGAAGTGTAAATATTAAAACTTAAATGTAAGACTTACATTGGTTGAATGTTTATATTAAGGTAAAGATATATAAAACAGATTTAACCAAAACAATAATTTCCTACCAGTTTCAGCTTCTTCGGGCACAGCATCTCCACTTGATCTTGTTAAAAGGTATTGCTTTTTGAATTAAAAGAAATAAAATCATAAGAACAGTGAAAGACACAGATCAATAAGGAGGCAGTAGATTCCATTCCTAAAAGATTTCCTCTTAATGTTAATCTACAACACTCAAAGCTCGGCACATTTTTGTAGATATTTTTCTCTCCAAAGACCCAAGGAGGTAGCAATTGAAATATTGTCAAAATATTGTCAAATAATTCAATAATCCAAATGTCCTATTGAATAATAAAAATCATGTGTTTTTCTGATTCCTCAAATATATTTAGGTTACTTAATTAAAAAAAGCCTACATTTTTCCCTGTGCCAATATTAGAATGTTTTCAGAACATTTGATATCTTAATTTTCTAAAATTGAAGTAAAATTCACCTTGAAAAGTTTAAGATAATGTTTTAAAAAAAGGTGTCTACTGTTCTACACTCAATTCAGAGAAAAAGAACAGAAATTAAACTTTAATCTTAAGCAAAAGTCAGAAAAAACAGTCCACCTCTGTCTATTGTTTGACTGCAGTTGGATATTTGTATCTGTTCAGTGTTTAGATATCAAGAAATAAAATTCTGCTATGATGGGGGAATGACAAATTGAGAAGTTGCTTGCAAATTATTTACATTTAAAAAATTTTTTTTTACTTCTTAGACATTTTCTAACAAAAGAAATCTCCATTCATAATTGAGTCTTATTTATTTCGATAATTTTTCCCCATGTTCCTTAAGGTATTATAAAACCTTTCTGAGTTCTTAGCTAAAACACATAGCTCTGGAATTGGGTATTCAACATGAAATTGTCAATTATGTTTGAAGCTTAACATTTTTATCATTATTTTAAAAAAAACATTTTTAAATAATATTTTTAAATAACATTATTTGCTGATTATTCAGTAAAATCTTTAATTCATTCCATTAATTTTTACAACATTTTAAAAACAAATATGGCCATGAGGGAGGCCATAATGGAACTTATTCAGGACAATGCTGTTAGTGAAAGAACAGTATGATTTTGATTAAAAAAATTGCAAGTAGAGATTAATTTAGAAAACCAGGAAATAGTGTAACTACAGCCTGACTCGTCAACGAAGAAGAAGGGAAGTAAAAGGGTCTGACGCTTCTTACTGATGTACATAAACGATCTTTATTCTCTGAAGTCTTAGTACAACGTGATATACATAGACAATCTTCAGTATAACTTTTAGTACAACGCTTAACTACAACGTGAAAACGTAAATCGCCCATTGCCGGTTGTAGATTCTCTTAGGACTTTGTGTCGTGATTCTGAGAAGAAATCCGTGAACCACTCTGTTTCAGTGCTCTTAATATGGGCAAAGAAATGGGTGTGCGTTAAACACATTGTTTTTCATTAACCCTGGTGTCATAAGGTCAAGTTATTCTGACCCTGGCCACTCCCTACCCCAATCCTTCAACTCCAGACAATTGAATCTTTGTGAAATTATTTTTTCAATTTATCTGTCTGGCGCCAGCTACAAATAGGTCAGTCAAAAACATTAATGATGAAGATTTGAAGGCTTTGGTTGAAAAACTGAGAACTTCAACCTTCAATGCATTTAGAACTATTTCAAATCATTTAAGTGTGAGTTGCAAGATTTTAAAAAAGGGACAAAAAGTGGGTTCCTTCTGAATTGAAGGAAGAACAAAAATCATACCTATAGATTCAACTGTTGATTCAATTTCAAATTATATCACTAAAGATGAAAATGTGATAAAAATGAAAAAGAAATGTTGCATAATAATCTAAGATATGCACAATGGCTGAATGTAAATCAGAAGCTGAAGCATCAGTTAAAACCATGTTATCATTCCTGGAAAGTTATGGCAAGCATTTGATGGAATAGGATTGGATGCATCATTGCCACAGCCAAAATATTAATGCACACAGTTCAGTTCTTTGAATGTGACAACATAGAATAAATGTATAGAGACCAAAGGGAAAATATTGATTATAATATAACCATAATTGTATTCAGTTTTAAATGAGATTACTTCCATCTTTTTACAATTGCCTCATTGAAACTATGAAAATTTAGTCAAATATTTCAAAGAGTTACAAGTGCTGCACCTTTTCTCCCAAATGAACAGCTGTTGTTGAAAAATCTTTGCACAATATCATATGCTAAAAGTGTTATTACCTCAAGACTGCTATATTATGAATCTTAATTTAGTTAATCATCTTTTAACTTTTAAAAATCTATTTTAAATAGCAACACTATCTTTAATAAATAACAGCTTTTTAATAAATAATAATTTGATTTTAAATACCAATAGAAGGCATAGTTCCCACTCTCTCACAGAGTAATACTTTATAATCCTTTAAATTTCTATCCATTTTTAACCAGCCTTGTGCAATACTTTGAAGTTATTCCTCATCAAAAGATTTCTGTAACATGATTACTATTTATTGTCTTATTCACTTTAGTCTTGAATTTTGTACTCTTTGACAAATCAATTACAGTTTTGGCATTTACCAACATTGAGACTTTGCTTTTTACTTTATCTTTTACTCTCATTAATGTATATTATTATTTGTCAATCTGTCTGTGACCTAACAAGAGAGGAGAGGGGTAATGCGAACACACAGACACTAAATTAGCTAGTGCTAACCAAGTTCTGCTGTGTGAGTACATGTGTTCGCTGGCTGCTGGTCTGGTCTGATCTGATTCAGGCTGCTCGTACGTCAAGAAAAGAAGAAAGGGTGAGAAAGTAAAATGAGGTTGAATTGAACGGCAGGGATAAGGAGAGAGAATTGCAAATAACTGCAAGTTGAAAGTTTTGTCAAATATTTGAGCCTATTATCATAAATTATTTCCCAAAAGAGAGAAACCCAGTGTCAAGTTATTCATAATTATATCAATCACTTGTCAGACTTTCAGTTATGGTTCCTAAAATAAAATGCTCATTCTATAAGGTTTATAACATGTCATAATTAGAAAAGAAATGTTAATACTGAAGACCCCAAGTGTATGCGTTCATATTGTGTTATATCGAAGTTGACAGCGACCAGGTGAATCTACAGAGCTCAACAAATGGTAGCAGAGCGTAGTTCTGATCTACAGACCTCTGGGTTATGTTTGCTTTTCTTAAAAATTTGAACGTGAGGATTTCAGGTGGAAGTGTCATATTTTTCTTTTCTATCTTTCGATATTTGGCATCAAACATCGCAATGTATTCGTTAATGGACTGACGTTCATTACACATCAAATCCTCAAAGTCTTCAAATTTCTCAAGGCTGTCTGTGAGATTGTTTTTAGCAAGATGTCCAGAAATGCGATTAGTGTATTCAAACCATCATCTGTCTTTAAATCAGTGATTTCAATTTGGTTAAACACTTTCTTCCTTATTTTGCTCTCATCATATTCCGGTAGGGTAAGGGCGATTAGTATTCCTCTTTTAGATTTGTTCAAGTCCATTATTTCTGTCCATGCCAGTAACTTTATATTGTGTTATATCGAAGTTGACAGCAAACAAGTGGATCTACAGAGCTCAACATATACATAGTGAGAAAAAAGTCTTATGAGTTTTACTTATCAAAGAGACTTCTGCCATAACAGAAAAGAAAAAAAATTCACTATGAATATCTTGTTTTTAATGTTATATTTAGAACCTTGAAAGGGCCATATTGCAAATAAGGGCTGTAGTTTAGGTTCTATAGGTTATTGTTATATTGTTTCAATATTGATGTTGGAGTGAATTATTTAGACTTCTACTGTGATTCTTGGCTGCAGGCATCAGGTTCCCTGCCTTGTTCTGCTTGTCAATTATATATTCTACTTGACCTATTTATGCCATGGCATCTAGTTGAGCTTTTAAAGAATGTTTTTATAAGAAATATTTCTTACTTTCAGCTTGCAGTACAAAAAATAGAAAACCCTCAAGCGCTTTTGTGGCTGTTTTTTTTTTCCTTTTATAATTCCTTTTAGTTTTCTCTACTATATTTCTTTTATTAAAAATTACCATTAACATAAAGGGTATATTTGGAATATGTCTTAGTGGCAACCCTGTTACACGTCAGACAGACACAAAGTGAGTGTCCAGTTTAGCATCATATGTACATTGTGAATCGAACCCCCACTTCAGAGCGAATTCACTCACTCCCACTATAAAACTTAATTTGGTTAAGATCCGGTTTCAGGTTTATTAAACCAGAGTAATTCTTTTAGGAAAATGTTTTTTCCTAGGTAGTTTGATCTGACTAAATTTAAAGCTAAGAAAAATAAAATAAAAGTAATGGAGACAGCTGCACTTTAAAGACTGCAAATTTGTGTAAAAAGGGTAACTTGACCTCAGGATGAACATAGGATAGGTGGTGCTGACCTCTGATGACCTCTAAAGGTCAATTTACAGTCAGGTCAATTTTGACAGACATTTTCAAATCTAACAGAGACGGCTGCACCCTACCGGCTACAAATTTGTGTATATGGGTAACTTGACCCCACGATGAACATAGGATAAGTGACACTGGCCTCTGGTGACCTCTAATGGTCAATTCAAGGTCAGGTCAATTCTGGCATTTTCAAAAAAAGGTCAGTTTTGGCAGATCTTCTTAAAGTGGGACGAAAAATCCCACTTTAAGAAGATCTGTGTAACAATTTACTACATGACCTTTCAGTACTGATTACTTTTTCCCCCGGGCAACGTCGGGTATCTCAGCTAGTAGAGAGATAAATGTATTATATATATTTATTTTATATAGAGATAAATGAAAAATATTTCCTTTAAAATTATAGTTGCTAGAAATTAAACTTATGCAAATCAGCTAACTCCACCGTTTTGTGTGTGAGTATATAAATCAGGTTTTATCAATTTACATTGTTATTATATTGTTATGATGCAAATAAGTAGAGGGCTTTTTAAATTATTAAAGTGTGTGTGCACACAGAAACACAGACAGACAATCAAATTTATATAAAGATATATTGACATATACATTTCAGGGCAAAAGTCTATTTGACAAGTCAAATTCATTAGACCTTTCTTTCACAGTATATTAACATTTCTTCTCTAATTGAAACATGATGTTATAAATATAAATTAGCAATTAATTCAAGTGTTGAATCAAATAAAGATCTCTCTGCTCCATTTCATTGCAAAGATCAATACATACCTTACTAGAAACAAATTCTATGTGGTAATCAGGCACATAAACTTCTTCCTGTAAAATAAAAGATTTTTTTATCAAATTTTAAGACAACACTTTATAAAATACATGTAGTGACCAAATTATGACAAATGCGAGTTACGACAATGACCTACACTTACAACCATCGTGAGATAACCATGTATATGTCAGCTTTTATATTTGTACATCTTTTAAAGCATAAAGAGCATCAGTAGGCACCTCCACACACTTTTGACAACAGGGTGACATGTGTCGATAAAAATACCCGAAAATTTTAACATGTTACTTTTATCAAAAACAAATAAAAAACAGATTTTTTAGACACTGATGTCAAATGATACTACTACTACAACTCACTACAGAAGTTACGATGAGTTGGTCAGAACAGAACCACAGCATAATTCAAGGACTATCTGAACATAAAAACTAAGCTGGCCCAAGAACTTTGCACTACTCATAGTTGCAGTGCGGTTGTCTTTTGTTGGGTTTTTTTTATAGCTTTATTTCTGCTGTAAAATGGATTCTCTATATTCTTTTCATTTTGTAGTCTATAAAAGTACAGAATGGCCTATTTTTGGTTAATTTTGATGATGCTGTGTTGTAGGGATGTTATCTAACTGCCACACCCCAGAGGAATTTGGAGAACTAGTGTTAGGGCAGAATATCAGAGAGTTCCCCTTACAAGCTGACAAAGGAAAGCTGGTCCCATTCCACAAGCAAGAGTGGGCTAAAAAGCAAAATTGATAGCTTGCATTTCAAGAGACAGAAAAAAACATAGCAAAATAATAAATTAATAAAGGTCTGTTACTTCATATAAGTATAAAAGAAATTTTTGATATGTATAACACATTCATGAAAATGACCATTATGAAATTCCAGATATACTGATATTTACAAAGCCAAATAGAGGGTAATGGAGGTAGAAAAACTGTTGCACCAATCTTCCAATGGGGAAGGCTTGCTTCAGTGGCGTATCTAGGGTGTGGAAGGCATGGCACATAGCCTTGGTGCCACTTGAAGTGCCAGAACGAATTCACTGAGCAGTTTCTATTAAAGTCAGACAAGCCATTCTTGGATAGTGAAAAAGAATTTTCTCCAGATGTAAGATCTGTCTTTGATTATCAAGGGTGAGAAGCTCTAGGATGGCTAGATTGTTAAACCACATGTAAATTATTAGTTCAAAATACATTGTTTGGAGCTACATGATCACATACCTCACAATACCACTGCTCAGAGCCAACTTGCAGTAAGACCATTCTCCTGCACAAACTAGTGAGGAAGTCTAAAATTGTGTGCAAAATCTATTAAATTTAATGTTATTATTAAAAGTGTGGAAAATCATCCACATCTTATCTTTCACCAGGTATCAATGAATTCATCCACATGATGGCATCTACTAATTGCCAGAGTTTACTGAGAAGCATTCGCAAAGCCAAGTACTATGATCTTATGTTTGACTTGACTCCTGATCAGGCATACCGTCAGCAGATGTGAGAAGTAGTGAGGTACGTGGAAGTTGATTTTGAGAGGAAAACAGTCCATGTTAGAGAGTCCGCCCTTGCTTTTATCCAGGTAAGCCTGAAAAATGCTGAGAGCTTGGTTGAAGACACATTAAAACAGCTAGAGAAGGATGAAATGGAGCTACAAGATTGTCAGTCACAGAGCTATGATGACACTGCTATGATGGCTGGACGCAGACGTGGTGTTCATCAAAGAATAAGTGAGGAAAACAATCTGGTAGTGTTTATAAATTGCGACAATAAATCACTCAACTTGGAGGGTGTACATGTAGCCAAGCAGGATACAATAATGGCAATGTTTTTCGGAAACATTGAACCTTTCTACATGTTCTTCTCCTTCTACAGGACTTAGAAAATCTCAAATACACTGTGCCTGTGGTCGTTGAGTCACAGTCCGAAACCAGGTGGAGTGCAAGGACAGAAGCAATGAAGCCAGTCAACAAGTACCTTGAGGAGAAACTTTAAGTTCTCCAGGAAATGATAGACCATGAAAACGAGACCTTGAAACAAGAAGTGACGCACGGCAGGTGTATAATCGCATGTTGAGTTATGATTTTCTTACATTGCTAGGATTTTGGAACAAAGATCTCATTCACATTAACCGTATTTGAAAGAGACTGCTGAATTCTAGTATGAAATTCCATGATGCTTCCCTGGATTTGAAAGCCCTCCGAAATCATTTCAAAGAGAAGTGTTGGTCAGTGAGTCAGTTGAAGAAGGACTCAGTCTCTGTCAAGAATGGTATATTAAAGTTGAAGGTCGTCAGAGACGAAAGAAATCAATGGCTGAGTTAACAGACCCTGGGTTTACAGCCAAGGAGGAAATAGAGAGATTCATGAAGGGGACACTCGACTGTCTTCATAGAGAAATGGACAAAAGGTTTGTTTATTTTCAAGACACTGACACTAAGTTTTGGTTCCTTCTCAATGTTGATGGACAGTGTTACTGTTACAGCACCAACAGTAACAACCTAAAGAAGAAGTGTGAACATTAGGACAAATTACAGCTCTAATGTTGATGGATAGCAGCTATATGAAGAAATTTTGGATTGCAGAATGTTGCTATCAAGTCAGGCTATCAAGACCTGAAGACCTTCTTGAATTTACTGTTCAGTATAGAGATCAGAGTGTCAATCCTAATCTTTGCATTGCTATTCAGATAATGCTTGCCATTGCTGTATACACCACCAGTTGTAAGAGATTATTAAAACTAATACTTTACAATCTGAGAGCTCATTGGGTCATGGCAGACTCTGTGATCTTGCCCTGCTGAGTGAAGAAAGAGAAGAAGCTGAAACAATTGACTTTTAGCACACTATAATTTTCATGTAGTGCCATAATTTGTTAATTAAAAGATTAATGAGCTTGACTGGTATTTTTGAGCTGATATTATGGTAAAATTATCTAAAAGATAGATGTCACTGTGTTAGATGTTTGGACAGGACGATTTCAGTGCTTGCCATAGGTGCTGTTTTCCATAGTACGCCCTTGGCTTGCCTGCCTATCTTGAAAATCAGCCACAAGACTACTCTAGACTGCAGACTATCACATATGTTTCTTTGCAAAATATAACAGAATTATTCATAGCTATGTTGAAGTTGGCATATTCACAAGTAAATTTATTCATAGTTAATATGCAGAAATGATTGCAATGTTGCATAATAACAGGGGCAGATCCAGCCTGTTGAGGTGTGTGTGTGTGTGTGTGTGTGTGTGTGTGTGTGTAGGGGGGGTTTAAAAAATGATGTATCCAAGATTGGCTATAATTGCGTTTCAGGGCATATCAGCTACTGAAATTAAGTGGGGTCTACAAGTCTATTTAAAACATGTTTCAAAAGTTTTGTATGTGATCTTTAAAAATAATGTGAGTTTTAAAGTTCTATAAAAATATACTGAATACATGCAGATGTACAACCAACAATTCTTAACAAAACGTTTTCTCACGTACAGGCAACTCACTTTCATTTTGTGCAACCTCATTTGAATTTGGCTAAGATTCTAAACACTCTCCTCTCAGATTAAAGTTACGATCAGGCCTTTGAGTTCAAGATTTTCTGTTTTTTTGGTGGCACTAGGTCTGATTTTTTAACATTATTTTTTTAGATTTTTCAGGGTTCCTCCAATATATTGCACCCACCGAGCCCAGCGGCTGCCAGCAGTTACAGGGTCTGTGGGTCCCACGCACTGCCCCTGCATACATACGTACATGAAGCAATTAGTAAATATTTCAGAAATTATTTTCCTAGTGAAGGGTGGCAACATAATGTCTTGAAAGTGGCAATACAGCAGCACCTCCTCCTTTCTAGCAACTCTCCCAGACTATTTGTACACTCTTTTAAAACAATTGCAATAATTAAATAACTTCTTTGAAAGTTTAATTTTGGTTATAACTACAAAAAAAATAGCATAAAGTTAGTTGTAAAAAAAGAAAAAATACTTTTGCATACTCAGAGGATTTCTGAGTGTTTTTGACTAAACTTTTATCGATTCCACCATAATTGACGAGTTTTAAGTCGAGTTTTAAAATTCTTTCAAAAATAGTATTGACCTCAGAGAAATTTGATTCAAAGAAAATTAGTTAATTTAACGATTAATTGGCTGGATTTGTGGAAAATATTGCTTACTTTCTACAGAAACAGTGAAAAATGCAATTATTTACCAGCCATGTCGTTTACGGGTGAAAACAGTATCCACTGTTTGGGTGTATTTTTTAATTTTACATTTTTAATGGATGACAAGAAATGTCAACAGACCATCAAAATTCTGTCAACGCCTAATGATGAATTCCAGGCAAATTCCAGGTAAATCACATTTCTGAATTACGCGCTACTGTACCTGGCGAAATGTATTTTATGTAATTAAACAAAAAATCCAGGTCCATCGAAATTTGTTAAACTTTATATTTATTGATAAGTAGAACACCATTCTTTCTGATAATGCTTCATAAGAATCCAAGAAGGCCCCAGAAGCATAAACATTAATAATTCAATGACAAGATTCTTTTTTAAATCATAATAAAAAAATTTCCAGCAAATATTTTTTAAATAAAATGGGTTTTAAACAGGAAATAGTTTAGTTTTTTCTGCATTTCTTATTTTCCAATTCAGAGCCAATTTAAATTAACAGCGGATTTAATTTCTCTTGGGAATTTTCTTTATAGAAATGTATATATTGTTGGAATCCAAAGGATATTTTATTGAGATTTTGTAAAATTAAAATGGTTGACTTGAAAAAAAAAAAGATTTCCATAAAATTTCCTTCTCATAAGAAAATTCATTCAAAATTGAATACATCCCAAAAATGTTATTGAAATCGGCCCATTAGTATATTTTTGGTGAGATTTTAAAATGTGTGAAAATTGAGCTAAAATTTCCTAATGCAAATTCTACTTGTTCACCAGTTCATGAATGTAAACAAGTTTTCAAACCCGATTATCTCCATTGTTATATTGTCTACAGAATTTTTAGTTGATAATTTTCTACAATCTTTCTTTTATTAATAATACAAAAATGATTTCAATACAATTAATAGATTTCAAGTTACAGATGTTTTAATCGACACATGTCGCTTTTTGCCAAAAGTCTGTGGGAGTTGCTATCCTTTACTGAGCCATAAAAACACTTTGTATACAAGTTACTGATGTTTTAATCGACAAGTTGACCTTGGGGTTTTGGGTTACAAGATGACTGATAAGATAAGTTTTAAAATTTTATTAGCTCCCTACTAAATATTTGCCAAAGTAACGATTAGTAGGATTAATTTTTTATGGGCCTTTGGCTGTGAAAGGGAAAGATATGGTTGTCATGTGTTGAGACGAAAAGATTGAAAACTCGGAAGACATTCAGAAAACAGTATAAATACAAATTTTCAGAAAATTCTGAGGGTCTTCTGAAAGACTCTGAATAATTACCACTTATTGATATTATTTTGTAAAATAGAAAATAATGGTTAAAAAGTGTTTTCAGAGGTTGTTTTATTAAAGGAGTATTCAAAATTTAGGCATAGTATTTATTTATTCTTACTTCTCCTCCATATTGTTCTTCTTTCCAAAATCCACGAATAACAGAATTGGGGATTTCACCTGAAATGGAAATATTATAGATTAATTCTTATTCATAGAGCATATCTTAATGAAAAGGATGACAAAAGATAATAGACGATCAAAGTTTCCTATCTCCTTCCATGACAACCTAGATTGTGCTAACCTCTGCCATGTCCTACCAGCAAACCTTCCTATCTTGTCCCTTCATCTTGTGTCTGGTCTTTTCCTACTGCGTTTACTGTCCCATGGGTACCAATCGGTTAGTCTTTTCCCCCCATCTATTGTCATCTCTTCTTGTTAGGTGACGGTTTTTGCTGCTTTATTATTTGTATAATATCCTTCACTCTAGTCCTCCCTCTGATCCATGTTGATCTTTTTCTATCTCTTATACCTAGCATTGATCTTTCCATGGCTCGCTGTGCTTTAGGAGTCAACATATATAGTAGTTATCAATTCATTTCCATAGATATAGAGTGATTTGTCAAAAGGTCTGTTGAAAATGCCTTTATTTCAAACTACCTGGCTGCAATTCACATACTTGATGTATTCATAATTCCCAAAGTGCAAAGAGAGCCAATATGTGCAATAAGTTCCTTTCTTTTTTAAAAAGGAATTAACACAGGTGATTTCACTCAGAACCTGCAAAATAAACTAATGCTAGATCATGAATATTGACCTTCTTGTTGCAACTTCTTAAAAATTTTAAATTTAAATAATTCATTCAGACAAGCAAATTTCATTAAAACTAATTGATTACAGGAATCAGGGGACGCAGTTTTGTGGCACACCAACTCCTATATAATGGTCATGTAGAGTCAAATAAGTTGTTTATGTTGGTTCTCAGTTTTTTTAATCAAATATGAAAGTTTTTGTGTGTTTGTTATATACTTGAAATAGGCTTTTTTGTCAGCTGTTAATTGAGTCATTAAGCCAGCTTCAGTGTAGTTGGGCTGGGTTTAAACTAATAAGAAAAATGGTAGTTAAATTTGGTATGTCCAATATCAGAATAAAGATTATTTTTTAAATATTGATATTCTTGGATGTGACTGTCTTTTCACTTAGGCTGTTCCATGCGTTTGCCACTCTTGCCGAGAGGAAATATTTTCTAACATTCAGAATGGAGATCTGAATTTGTAGTTTATTGTTGTGTCCTCTGGTTTTACTGCAGATAGATGAAGTCAGCATTTTCTTATCAGGGCATTTTGAGCAATGAATGTCAGTATCCACTCTATGTATGTTGTTCCAGATTCTATAGACCTCGAGTAGGTCAGGATGTTTTAATCTTTCAGCGTAGGATATATCTCCCAATCATGGAATGATCGTGGTGGCTCCCTCTGAACTCTTTCCATGGCATCCGAGTTGTACTTCAGGTTAGGAGACCATATGCAAGAAGCAAACTCCAATAATAATTACTATTTATGATCATCATTATTATTAATACCCTGGTCAGCCTTACCATCGGAACACTCCCACAAAGAGGCGGCAGACCCCCATAGCTAGCATCTGCCAGAAGAAGGAAACTCCTGTCAAACCTACGACCTTGGAGTCTAGCTGCTATCCACGCCACCTTGGTGGACCATAGCACACAAACCCTTGGTTTAAAGAGTCAGTTGTGCTCATGTTCACTTCACCTTAAAACTGCATTGCGCAGACTTAGGGCTATTCACATTCAGGTCCTGCTGTCCTGAAAAAGATGTGGAAAACCCTTCCCAATCTCCGTTCGCAGAGCCAAGTCATTCATTCATTCATATTATTATTATTATTAATAATATCATTATTATGAGCTTTTAACACATTCAGCACCAACGGATATTAACATTTTCACTATGTTCTGTCAAGTGTCTCAAAAAAACAACAAAAAAATCCATTGGCGCTGAAGGTATTAAGTAGTTATAGCAGGAATAAAAAACAGACATTATTGCGTTATAACTTGATTGTTTTAATATTATTTATATTCACAAAGGTGCAGAGTGGCTGAACAGTTAGCGTCATGGAGAATGGGATCGGCAAGCTGAGTTCAAACTCCAATGGAGACTGTTTGTATTCTTTGCACTAAAGGCATGAATCCATCTTTTCTCCCCCCAGCTATGAGTAAATAGTAGGGCAGACTGGGCTCTCTTGCTATGGTTAGCAACCAGTCGAGGAGAAGTACAACTGATTCTAAACCAGTCTGAAGAGGGATGGGTTCTGTCAGGCTATCTCACCCTTGACACACCCATGATGAAATAATCTGTGGTGCTCCACCCACCCTGCAGTGGATTATGGGATATAAAAAACATGTTAAAAAACATTCACTGAATATTTAACAAACTCAATAGCAGTCATTTAAATTGATAATATGTGGATTTCAATATATTAAAAATTGAGTTTTCTTCATCTGAAAAACTTTGAAATATTTAACATTTTGGAAGGTGTGTATATTATCAACTTGAATAATATGGAAACTAACCAGGCAGGGGTATAAAACAAGTTCAAGCAAGAATGGCATTGTTTTATTGTTTACAAATATATGTAAACAGTAGGGGTTTTAAGTAATGACTTTTAAAAATTATTATGAGCTTGAACAAAAAATAATTTGAAAGGAAATGGCAGTTTTATATTTTTCATAGCAGTTTAGACATTTCAAAGTCATAAACTAATATCAACAAACCAGGGAGACTATAATAAAAAGTAACTGCAAAATTAAAACAGAAATTTTATGGCCGAAAGAAACAGATATGACTCAATTTTATGATAGATGTATGAATTGTCCAGCCTGTTTTATAACTCCTCATAGCTAACTTGAAGGCAGCTATAAAAAGTAAATTCCTAAGGCCACAAAAATACCCAAATGTAAATTTTCGTGCTTATCTGAAAGCAACAAAAAGCCTAGGAATGTTGTAAAAATATTAAGGGTCAGTACAGTATAAGTAGAATCTCTTAATTTTCTCCTACCCAAACCACTGAAAGCAAGACATTTATAATGTGAGATAGAATTAGGAATATCTTCTCAGTTCAAATAGTTCTTTGAACAATTGAATTCTTTCCTGTTGTGTTGTTAACACATTACGGCTGATTCATTCTTCGGCCTCCTTCAGGTGTAATATCCAAATGTGATCGGGTAAACAGAAGTAATGACCCTTCAAGACTATAGAAATTATCTTTTCAGTTATTCTTGCAACATTTTGCAAAGAAATTACAAAAATCTTTACTTGAAAAGATAGTAATTTTATTCTTATAAAGAACAAAAATTCTTGTTTCTATATAAGTTCAGAGATCAGAGTTTTAGTTATTTACTAAGCTTAGCTTAGTTTTAGCACAAGGCAACAAGCATGGGGCACTGAGAATTGAGCTCATTACTCAATATTAATTGATCTGCGAGACCAGCTTGCTAACCATTACACAATGATGAGGCAACAGTTTTAGCAGGCTAGACAAAATTTATAGTACATTGCTGAAAAATCTATATAATACTAAATGTCTGATTCTGTTTATCTGTACGTGACCTCTAAGTAGCTGAAATGGTACATTGTAGTCAGAGGTATTGAATTAAGGTACCCCTAAAATGCAGTAATAATGATCTGATTTCCATTTATCTATACTAATATTTGAGTCCTCTGTTTGTTTGTTTGTTCATGCCTCTTCTCTGCGAAAATTAAAAGGAAAATAGAGATAATATTCTGCATGAAGAGGTCTACTTCCCACATCGGCTATTTGATTTTGACCTTGGAGGTCATTTAAGGTCATTTTCCAGCCCATCTCTGGGCTCATATACATAGGAAAGACATGATTTTTACATTAAAATTTTCTCCTTTAATTCTTCTTATAAATGACACAAACTTTTGTTACAATAACTTTTTTTTTACCAGTTCTGGTGTCAATATAACAATATTAAGTATTATTTTTTTTAAAAACATGCACGCACACAGACAGTGTCACCCTCACCTTTCATGGGCGGCCTCTTCCTTTTTGGCATGGCAATGTTATACTTAACAAGCAAACAGTTTACGCTACATAACACATGATTTTAAAAAGTGAAACTAGATATTTTTTTTTATTGACAGTTTTAATTAATATTTATGCGGAATATAACACATTTTTCAAACTAACGCTAATTTGCGCCCGTCTTACAGAAGTAAGGCCTCGAAGTATGTGGTTCGTATATTACTGTATTTTGTAAACAATTATTCAGTTCATTACTGCTTCAGTTACTCACTGTGGTCATTTGCTTCCTTGCTTAGTCTGCAGGTTTGAAACATTGTGAAGGTTGCTCTCGCAAATTCTTGGCTAAAGTCTAAATGGTTTAACAAGACATTAACAAAGCTCTTCTTGCTTTTTAACAGAATTCTGTGTTTCATAATAATTTACTGTTTCCCACGGATGTGGAAAACTGCTTCTTTTCTGATTCAAATTTTTTATTTTTTATTTACATCTTTTCATTTTTTTTTCTATTAATATTTCAAGGAACTAACCACATACTTCAAGGATTTACTTCCCCAAGATGGACAGGGGTAACAGCCTAGTTTAATACAGGCCTCCCATGTTATAACATGTTGCGTTATACCAAAGTTTGCATTCAAACGCAAGTGGATCGTGGAGCCCAAAATATTTTACTAGCTCAACAATAGCTAGATATAGCTAAAAAGTACCTACATTTAGCCCCACATTAGGTAGATCTAGCTCCTAAATATATACATTGGTCGTGACAAATTCAAAATGCAGTGTTCATTTTTTACTACCCCAATTCACACGTTATAATGGGGGAGGCCTGAATTGGACTTGGTTACTTAAAATAAGCCACCACACCAACACACACCCACACTAAATTAACACCTGAAAATATTTTTATTTTTTTCGATCAATACTGACTAAATTCTGGAGGTATCTAGGGTAATATGGATTTTACGCAATAACTTTCTTTTTGTCTATCTTTATAACGCAATCTAGACTTATTCCAGCCTTAAATCATATTGGCATGGCAACGCTGGGTAACCCTGCAAGGCTATCTATATAATATTAAAAGTCTGATTTTGTTTATCTGTATGTGACCTCTAAGTAGCCAAAACAGTGCATTGTAACCAGGGGCTCTCTCCTATCTATATTATAATGATGGATTTGTCAAGTGAAATAACTATTAATGCTAATTATAGAGTAGACCTTATTTGTTATTTATTTGCAAATGCATAAAAAATCCAGGTCCATTCCAGTCACATCAGATTGCACTAAATTTCTCTCAAAGGGTGATCCAACAACATATCATGGTTGTCTAGTATTAATTAAAAAATATACTTTTCTAGTATTCTGGCAACATTGAAAATTCATGCTAAATTGGACACATTTTTTTGTGCCCGGCTTCTTTCAGCTGCCACTTGACTGCTGCTGAAAATAGCTTATTTTAGAGAAGATGGGAGAGTGAGAGGGAGAATAGTGGTTAGTTTAGAGAGGGTTTGAGAGAAAGAGGAAACTGTTTGCTGATTGTTACCATTTCCGCATTAAATTCAAAACATGGATGGCGTAAACTATTTTTTTCAGTGGTGAAACTACCATCGTGATAATGTTTGCTGCTTTCATTTGTTCCATAATTAAATATTAAAGTGTAACCCTAAACCTAACGCTAACTTATATCTTTTGTATTTAAAATAGTTTTAAATGGTCAAGATTTCTGATTTCATTTGAAAATGAATTTTTTTTAAAAATAAATACACAGATAAGATTTTTAAAAACTGAAAAATCTGTGATAAAAAAAATTTCCCAATGTGTGAAGAAAAAAAGCCGTTCTGAGGTCCCCAGACAAAAGACAAACATAGTGTAGAGAAACCTAACTTGGAAATGTTTTGAATTTAACACAGAAAAGGTAACACTCGCCAAATGTTTTTTCCAAGATCGTATAAAAAAACAAACATAACACCATAAGATTTTCTGTGTGTACAAAAGTGATTCTGGAGAAGATCTTCAGCAAATTAGTTTTTGAAAATAAGCCTTCAAAATGTTTGTTTTTTTGTAAGGGGGGGGGGGGGGGCGATTTACAATTTTGTGTTAGGTTTTTTGTTTATTTTATGAAACAGTATTTTTTCAAGATCATAAAAAATTTAGTCTAATTTATTTAATTCATTATGTACTATTTAATATTATTTATTTATATTTAACATTTTTTTTATTTATTAATATTATTTCTAAATTACTAATCATTTATTTATTAATATTTAATATTTATCATGGTTACAGCGGATAATCAAAATTCTGTTTTTCTTTCATTAGTTTTATTTTTGCACCATTTTTAACAATGAGTGAGCGTCAGTATGGGCTTTGATCAATACCCAAGCTTTTCTCAATTCATTTCGCTTGCTTGGATAAAAAAAACAAATAATCCCAATTAATCATAAATTAACATTAAAAACAAAAAGAATTTTTTTTTTTATCTATGTCTTCCGTCTTATTCTTTATAATTTTTATTTATTGGTTATATGATTCTAACATATGTGAAAAATGCTGGATCTCATATCACTTTTGAGGTTTGAAATTCGTATTCGTTTTCGCATAATTATTTGTAAAAATAATTTTTTCCATTTTGTCCCCCCTGCTCAAAATCCTGGATCCGCCTCTAGAATGGGTATGCTTGTGTTTATTAATTACTGCTACCAACAACAGACTGGTTTAATCACTGTTGCTTGGTTTTAGGTTATTCATGTGTTTGGACATTTGTTACGTTATGTATTGTTGACGATGTTGTTAATCACTCTGAAACTGGATTGTGTCTCTGGAATTGGTATGGTGTTTGCTGGAACTTGATGCAAAGCTGATTCATTGGATGTCGTAACTTCACAGGTTTGTCATTACTGTGTGTAACTGAATTGTGTATCTGCTCTGTTGGGTTTTGTTGATGATGCAAGGAACTTGGTTGTTAAGTAAGTATCATGAGTTATTCCCCTTAGGCAGAAGAGTTCTTATCCACTTCCGGTAAGGGGCGCTGCTTTACGTTCTGGTGAAGGAGCAGCCATATTGTTTTGGTTTTTAGTAGATCAGAGAGATCGAGAACACACGTGTGTCTCATAATCGCGGTCATTGTATTGAATAAAGGACCTTAAGTACATCTTCTGTTTGCATTTTTAATCTGTTAATATCTGTCATTAATCCAACCTTACATTGGTGATCAAAACACTTTTTCACTCACAGATGAAAACTTGGAGTTCAAAATTTTACATAAGTATGTATATTCGACTTACAATAGTGTTGCCTGGGTTAACTGTTCTTTTCAAGGCTCAAAAAAATCATAACATTTGTAACTATGGATAACTGCTTAATTCCTGAAAGGCTGGACATCACTGTTTACTAAAGACATCAATCAAACTCTTAAATTCTTACTGCTCACTACTACTGTTGTTAAGATCGTTCCCAATTGAGGGAGTCGTAAATAAAAGCCCTGTCGAAAACTGCTCTCTATATTTATACCTGAAATTATTTAACTAACACATATATTTTTCAATCACAAATGCATGACATTATTCGTATTATGTGGCAACATGTTATGTGGCCAATACCATTGTTTACCAATTGTAAATTCCTATTTAACTTGTTAACATTCCAATAGCCATTAATTTGAAATTCCAAATGCTGACCTGTCAATCATACAACGATGGCGTGGTAAGGCCAAATTTTTATTTCTATGCACTTAAATGACATTTTCTACACCGAGACAATCTTTCTATTTATTGGTCTATCTATCTTCCACTCTTCTACACCCTCCTAAAGGGTACTATGGTACACATTTATATGTATCAGGACTTTGCCCAGCCCTAACCATTCATAGTAGAAACTTGAAATTTTGCACACACACACTCCCCTCAATGAGTAGGGAAAATGTTTGTTTTTTCTTTTTTTGAAAATACCCCTCCTAAAAAGGTTTTTAGTGGGGGTTCAATTTACAATAGAAGTTTATGCCAAATTGGTCCTTTAGTTTGTGTCCAGCAGCATTCACAACGGTTTTTTTGAAAATTTGGACTTTAGTGATCACAGCCCCCAAAAATGTAACTTACTCAATAATCACCCCTTTTTCCAATGTTTTAATTGATAACCCCCAACACGGCATGCTGCCAAAAGACGTTGTTAACATGATAGTTTCTATTGATTTTTTAAAAAAATCATAAGTTTATGATTCAAACCATACTGGTAGTATTTTCATCAAGGTAACTGTACCACCACCAACACCACCACCACTGCTTAATCTACAAGGTAAAAAGCAGCATATGTGGGTGATGGTGATTCATCATTTCCCTTGGAATGCTAGTCTTTACTGGTGTTAAGTTTCTAAGTAAACAAACAGGTTACATAATAAATAGTTGACATTCTGACACATGTGGAAATATTTGTTGAGCAAAACCAATTCTGGCACAAAATTACTTATGTGAAGGTCACAGTGAGTGTAAACTTACTATTAATGGCTTGTGAGATGGGCATACTAATCAGAAAACAAAGAGATGAAGCAGCAGGAATTGAATAGTCAAAGAGCTCCAGACACTTTCAGAATTTGCAAAATCTTTTTATGACTTGGTATTGCAGATTATACAAGCACTCAAATGTACAATGTCAGGAATTTAACCACTAGGCAAACACTATTTATCTTCCTTGTTTAACAAACAAGCTGCATGAGCATTTGGATGAAAATTGTACATTTAATTATGTGTTTGTTGTGTGGATGTAGATGTAAGGCAATCCGACAAAATGGTAGTAGTAATTTGACAATGCGGAAATGAAAGATCAAGAAAAATGTGTGTTAGATCTCAAAAATATTTATTATTATTAAGATAAGATTTTATGCCTTTTGCCATTTTTCACAGGTGTCCTCGGAGGTTTTTGCAATATAGAACACTGCAGAGTGCAGCTCGTCACATGCCGAGATATAAACTGAAACAAAATAAAATACAGTAAAAGTCAGGAAACCAGTGTTGGCTGGCTGTGAGAGAAGGAAAAGGGGAGTATCAGAGAACCTGAATGTGTGTCAAAGCTTGTCAGTCTTGAGGTTTCCACATTTCCACATTACTACTACCATTTAATTATGTGTAAGCTTTGACATGCTTTAACATATTTTTACTTTTAATAAAATCACCTTTCAGGTGTATCAGATACACACAAAAGAAGAGTTTAATTACAGTTTGGCTCTTGGCAGAATTATAAAAGACGTGAAATAAGATATAAAAATAAGAGCATTACTTACAATCGGGTGCAATTGGATACCTTGAAGATGGATATATACATTGTTTCAAAAGTATCAGCCCATTCTGGAAGCTGTAGTATGTGTTAATCATGTCTGTATTTTGTTCTTCAAGTTCTGTCAAAAATTATAAAAACATTTAAAATATACGTAACCTTTAAACAAAATATATATATATATATATATAAAAGTGATTTTGAGAAATGAAATTAATATTTAATCAGGAAACAATGAGTGTTGGTTTGGTTTTGCAAATATCTCGGAGATTGTTTACATCATCTTGAGAACACATGACTGAAAATGATTCCAATTGCTCTTTTATAGCAATTCCAGGAAAAAATATCACATGACAGAATGCAATATAAAACAGAATGGGTATGCAATATGATAAACAAAAAGATGACATTTGAATATTAATTATCAATAATCACTAATCAGCCTTTTAAAGTTTGTTGTTGGGTATAGGCTTTTCCCAAGGTCTGCCAGTTGTTTTTGCTTCAGAGCGTAATGGTGCCAAAACATTCTGAACTTATTTTTTGCCAGCCACAATTTCATTTATGATCTTGAGGGATCCATGTTGTGAGTAGCTGTGATGTCGGCCCGGGCAACGCAAGGGAGCAAATACCTCGAGTTACCTCCCTTGCCACAACCCATAAGACTGAAGTGAGTTCCCGCGCCGGTCATGCATGAAAATAAAGAGAATCACACGAAGTGAAGGGACGATCAGGCTCCTGTCTGACGGTGATCAGTTAACATCACATTTGTCTTAGTCCTTGTTGCTTCATCTTCCTTTTCAGTGAGATTCCCACGAGCTGGGAGACACTACATTTTGGCAACGAGGAACGAGATCCATCTTTTAAACACAAAGGAATAATCACCTCAACACACGATGGCTAATTTCCTGCCTCCGTTTCCACCATTTCAGATACACAACGGAGAAAGCCCAACCGGCGTCAGATGACGAGAATTGATCAAAAAGTTTGAGAATCTGCTGTGCGCCATGGACATAGAAAACAAAAAAAAACGGGCCATGTTTTTCCACTACAAATTGTTGAGATCGTCGATAGCCTCACAGATGAAGACAAAGGACTCGGAGTAACACATGTGGTGGATGAGGTACAAATACCAGCGGACTACGAAAAACTGAAACGTTCGCAAATTCTACAAGGCTGTTCTTCAGCGTGGGTCAGACGCAGAGCCTTAAAAGTCCACTCTGAAACAAGTGCTCGACGAAGCAATGGCTACCGAGCTCACAGACGCACGAACTTCAGCAATAGAGACACACACTGTACGTGCAATATCTGGCCGACTAAGCTACAATCGAAGTGGATACAGACGAAACGGTGCAGATTTTTCTGCCAAAATCAACACGGAGATGTCCAGGGCCGGCTATAGCAATCACCAACCAAACTCAGCAAGTTCGCCACCACATGGTGCCAACAGACTGCATGGAGATGGAACTTCGGACATCTGCCGTTATTGTTGAAACTCAACAGCACATCCTTTCTGTCCAGCCAGGGGGAGGGAACGTAGAAGCTGTTACAAGATGAACCATTTTGCACAGGTTTGCCGGTCATCCAGGCACAAAATCAACAAAATTTCATTGAGTATTTCCAGACCTGCGACTAAGAGAGCTCCATCCCCATATCCATCCAGTGACAAGTCTGTTTTTACAGTCAATGGCAGGCGAGTCCGAAATTTTAGTATCCTTGCCATCACTGCCCATATAAACAGGACTCCAATAACGTTTGCAGTCGATACTGGTGCCAGTGTTAATATTCTTACTGGGCAGGACCACGATGGCATGCCGGACTAACCCAAGCTACAGAGGCACACATCCAACATATACGCGTACGGGTCCACACGGGCACTTCCCATGCATGGACTCATCTACGCTAAAATTGCACAGAATGGAATCCACACGAACACAAAACTATACGTTGTGGATTCCAGCAGACCGAACGCTCTCAATCTTAATATAGTCAAAATAGCTCACCACACCACGCATCAGCCCAGAAACAAAGACAGAATAACAGACTACATGAGCTCACAACAGGCGAGGATAGAGGAGTTGGAAAGGAAGTTAAAACTGTCCGAGAAGCGCCGAGCCGCAATTGAAAAACAATTTGATGAAACACAAAGCCAGTCAGACTCAACACATACACCAGCGGCGGAAACGGAAATCAAGACAATAAGAAAGACGCAAAACGAAAAATACACAACATGCACAGCACACACGCAAAACAATAACTACACACACGCAGAACCGTTGGACCCGGGTGATTACAAAACAAGAGAAAAAAAACGTTAGACCTGTGTGATTACAAAACAAAAAAATACAAAAAAAGGGGGAAGGTGGTAAACATGGAAATAAAATAAACATTCCACATACACACAAAGGACTTTTAGGCTCCAACACTGTCCACGATTACACCAGAAAACCCCCAGCCGATCAGACACAGCTCATGGCCTCAGGCAAAAATGCTGAAGGGACTCCAGGACTATGTTCTAAATGTATCCCCCACAAAAACGTACCATGCACGTCAAACTACACAAAAAAACACAGACATATTGCAAACACAACCAACAACATAAAAAGAAGGATCTCACATCCTGCTTACCGAGGAGGAAAGAGGTGTGATGTCGGCCCGGGCGATGCAAGGGAGCAAATACCTCGAGTTACCTCCCTTGCCACAACCCATAAGACTGAAGTGAGTTCCCGGTCATGCGCCAGGCAAACCGGGGGAAAATAAAGAGAATCCCACAAAGTGATGGGACGATCAGGCTCCTCTCCGACAGTGATCAGTTAACATCACATTTGTCTTAGTCCTTGTTGCTTCATCTTCCTTTTCAGTGAGATTCCCACGAGCTGGGAGACACTACTTAGCGACATCAAGTAGTTGTCTGATATTCTTGCAAAAAATTGCCATTTAAGTTTGCTAATGCTTTCTAGGATATTTCTGATACCTATTTGCTCTAAAATACATTGTGCTGCTTTGTAATGTTTTTGTGTAATGTTTAGCATGATTTTTTCCTGTGTACGCTGCATGGTTCTTATTTTGAGAGCCAATTTCTTGGTGAAGTTCCCAGTTTCAGCTCTTTTTAAGACTAATGGGATCTTCTTGTTCTTGGAGATCAAACTTATTCTGCCAAAAGCTTGCCATATGATCAATAACAAGCCATGAACTCGACAAAAACTGTTAGAAATGTTTGAAACAATTCTATTAAAAAGAATATTCAAATCAAAAGAAACATTAACTAGGGTATTTATTCTTCCTTCCCACAGATGCAAGACACAATGTCTTTTTCATGTAGGTTCCTGCCAAAAAATACCTGGGTTCTATGGCCTCAGCTGCAGACATCAGGGCATACCTCTGACTCCTTTAACCCATAAGAACCCACTGTGACACCGCTCTCACATACAATTTAATTGATCTGCACAGTCCCTTATACAATATTTTTTATACATTTTGTGAACACTAATTTAATCTAAAATATAATTTGAAACAATTTTCTACGGCTACAGTAGCTTGTTTAAAGGACATCCAATATGAGGCATTTATTTTTATTCAGTTTGCAGATTATTTGTGTTAGAAAATACATCTGAAAAATAATTTGTTAAATCTAACCAGTGAAGTTATAAATTCGATATATGCTGTGGAAATGCATATAAAAAGTCAAATCAGTGTTACTAAGCAAACAAAATCTGTCAAGCTGATGTATTTTCAAATGATGAAAAAGTTTGCCCTAAATGCCCAATGTGACATATAAAAGTCTGATTTAAAAAAAACTTCAGAAATGTGTTCCATGTGGTCGGTTGATGTCCCACATAATTTTCCTTCAAGTAGAAATGGGTCCATGTTCTTATGGGTTAAGTGCAATGGAGAGATGCTTTCTGCAGGAAGGTATCTCCAGCTGTAAGGATATGTTTAGTTTTTGATGGCCCATCTGAAAACAGGGAAATCTAAAGAGAAAAGCCAGAAGTCTTTTTCATTATATCTAACAAGTCATAAGGACTTATTAGGTTGTTACATATGAAATGTTTTTTGAATAGTAAGATGAAGGATGATATACAACAACAAAAAAAACGATAAATATTTAATCAAAATATGACACATTTGAAGCAACAACCCTTTTCCCAACGATCTTCTAATGATAATATGGCATCTCTATGAAATTCTTAAGATTTCATGGTCACAAATTCAGTGAAAGCACTAATAATGGTATCCCTATTATCAAACCTTTCATTATGGATATGAAGTTCAAAATGCTTGAAAAGATGATAATCTGTAAGAGAAATGTCAGGTGAATATGGAGGATGCTGCAAGACTTATATCCTAATTCTCTAAGCTTAGGCACAGTCAGCTGAGAGGTGTGGGGCCCATTTTTCCAACTTTCTAACTTTCCTATTGTCTTGAGATGAAGTGATATGGTTGCTGTTGAAGTCTCTAGAAAGTGCTTGAACCTTCGTTTGTGTGTCATTGGCCACTACTGTCAATAATTCTTCATCCTTAAGAACAGGTTTGGGCCTCCCTTCAGGTTTATTATTGGTATCTATATTTCCAGACCTAAGCCTATTGAACCAATGCTGAACAGTTTGCACTGTAGTAGTATTCACTTCAAATGCTTTCTTGACATTATCAGCGGCTTGAGCAGCATTTTATCCTAATTTGAAATTGTACATGAAAAATAATCAAATTTCTTGGGTAGACACCATTGCTGTTAAAGGCTAAAAAACTTCCAATACTAACAAATGTCTCTATTTACATTAAATCTGAAAAAAAATGCAAATACATTAGTAAATCTTCCACTTTTAGCATTATTTTCTATGATAAAAAAGACATTTCATGTGTAACAACCTAATGTGTTTCTAATCTTTTTAGCTTTTAATTCTGCTTTCCTTTTTGTTTTGTTTTTTCACTAAAATTATTTTTCCTTCTAAATCTTGCTAATAAAAAAAAGCAGTACAGTCTTTTAACCATAAATTACAAAGATAATGTGACTATCTAAATAATTAAAGAATCCATCATACTTAACCTCCTTGTGGATCAAATGGCAACAACTATGTTTTTCAAGATTCATTTCATCCACAAAATTCAGATATCTAATGAGTTCTCTTCAATTAAAATTTCCCTAAATCATTCATGGATCAATTTTAGATTAAGGCAATCCTTGTTACAGTACACACCAGAATACAATTCACATTCAGGAAAATTTCTCTGATAAAGATTAATTCAGTTCAAAATGGTTGCATCCCAAGGTGTATATTAGAATCCAAAAATAAAAGTCACAATGTAGTGTTACCCTGAGCTACCTAAAAAAAGTATTAGGAAAAAAATTCACAATTTTGGTTTCTAGGTAGCAAAAAAAGTCATATAAAAAACGCTACATTGTGACTTTTTCTAAACATTACTTTTTGTTAAGCTCTTAAAATGCGTTTCTTAGTTAAAAAAAAAAACAAATCACAGAATTCTTTGGAAATTATAGCCTGAACCATCTAGAGTGAAATATATGAAGCCTACAACCGTTTGTTTTATTGGGGGCGGAAGTACACGCATTTATCAGGGAGAAACGTCGTGACATAGAGGTTAAGCAAATCTTTATTATATATAAATAAGATAAGATGTTATTGTTATAGAACTGTACATTTGCATGAAGAGGTGGGTTGAGGACGAAAATAGAACGAAGGGCAACAGAACAGAAATGCCTTACGATTTACCAAACAATGTTCGTTAAATGCGGCGAACTACCGAACTTTCTCTTATTTACCGAACGAGGGCAAACATCGGGTATAACGAACCTTCGGCTTTAACGACAAACCCCCGCCCAATTAGTTCGTTATATCGATGGTTTACTGATTGTAAAAAGAAGCTTTCCCTTGATTAATACAAGAGCATATTTCTAAAAAAAAAAAAAAAGAAAAGATAAATACACTGATAATTTTAAAAAAATAATATCAAATATACATTTTGTAATGTATTAATTTCCAAAAATCAACAAATGATTGACTAAGTAATAATAAAAAATCAATTAAAACAAAACGAAATAAATTGTTAAATTCACTCAAATACAAATATTGGTGATAAATCACTGCATAACTTTTAAGTTAATGTTTTCAATAATATTTTAATAAGTAAAAATGAAGATTTTAAAAAAAATGTTACATACCAGAAAAAACAGATTCCACGGTTTCTCGATCCAGATTTTCTTTCATTTTTGTTGCTTCAGTGGAATTCTTAAATCTAGGCATATGAATTAGACATTTGTTACAGGTTTCATTTGATTTTTTAAATAAAACCTATCAATTAGCTGATCAATAAAGGTTCACTTCAAATCAATTTCACATGAAAACTGTTTTTCAAAATATATCAGTTTCACCTTTTTTTTTCTATTAAATTAAATTTCTTGACCCTAGAATTAACAACCTGTTTGTAAATCTTTTCATTCAATTTTATCAATTTAAAAAAATGTTAAACTCTTCATATTGTAATTATACAAGTTTGGCAGTTTAGTTGAAGTAGTTTTTCATTGTTTCAATAAACAATTACGAGCAGGAAAGAAAATACATATTTATGTTTTCTAAACAAAATTCAATAATAATACACCAAAACTTTGTATATTTATCTTTTGTCTGTAACTCTTTTCTACGTCACCAGATAATGACGTAGTAAAAATAGAAACTTATTTTCTGGTGACGTTGAAGAAAGAATTTTATGTTTTGTTAAACCTGATGAATAAAATTTTAAAAAAACTCTAACTATTCAATAATGGTGAATAGAATGTTATTAGTCAATTTTCAAAATATTTCTCTGAGAAACTGACATACGATACGTACGTGGATCCCAGGATCATCTATTTGTGTGTGTTGTAACATTTTTCAATATTTATACAAAAAAAAAACTGTGATTTATAGGCATTTCGCCCAGCTTTATGTAGTGGATTCTTCTTATGACAAGTAGAAATAGAATTATGTTAAACGTGAAAAAACTCCATAAATTATTTGTAAATTTAGGGGGCGGGGGCAAAACATTTATCTTAGAATACGCCGCTGTATCTGGATAGTGGATACTGTGAACGTCTTGAAATATTTTTATTTTTTATCATTTAATTGATTTTGGGTGTAACAGACAAAAATTAAATATACAAGTCTACGCAAATATATAAATTGTGTGTGCAACGCTTTTTTAATATTACACACACGCACAAAAGAAAGAAAGAAAAAAACGGTGACAATACAGGCTAGGCAATTCGCCCATCTAGACGTATTGGATTCTTCCAAAAATATTTTGTATCTTTACTTAATTTTACCTTTAGTTAAGTTTAATATGCGGGAAGTATATTAAGCATAAACAAGAAAATGTAGAACAACATAATGTTTTTAATATTTTAGAAGTAAAATTGCAAAATTACTTGAATTGAATACATCCGTCGTTTTTTGACAGCAAGAAGGGACCCTTGCTGTCAAAGAGTAAACTTTAAACTAGTAAATTTTATGATTCTTAGACAGGTGTTGGCATTTAAAGTGCGAGTATTTTAGAACTGTTTATACTTGTGTAGTAAGCTAGTTTCTTTCTAAAGAAAAACAAATGTAATTTTGCTTCTTTCAAATTAAACTAAGTCTTTTCCACACTTAAGACATTTTTGACTGGTAAAAACTCTTATAAATGATGGTGTTTAGTGTTACATCTGTTATGCAACTTCAGTTGGCACTCTTTATGATATAATCTTTAATAAAATATGCACTGAACATATATTTAGAACACGCGTACGTGTGTGGGCAATGACAAAAAATGCTCAGGGTTAGCCCGCTGCCAGACCCTTCGCTTTTTAGTGCAATGGGGAGGCGCTCCCCCGAGACGAGCATTACTTTACTTTTTTCTTTTTTGAGACCACAGGATGAATCCTGGGCCAGGTAAGAATTGTCTGGATTTTCTACGAAAATAAATCATTGTCTAAAACTGCTTAACAACCTTCACAATGATGTTAATAAAGAACGTAACCGAATACTTCACAGCCGCAGTTTCGTTCGTAGGACGAAAAGTAAACGTCCAGTTTAGCATTGTAAAACTTTAAAAGATTAATCTTTCGCCAAACTGACATATTTCCAGAAGAAACAAATGTATTATTGATTGAAAGCACATAAAATTACTTCAGTAAAAAAATCTTACATACAAAATTAGCCGTTTTGTATGTTATCCGAATGTTAACTCAGTTAAGTTTTTTTTAATGATGAGGAAGAAGAATCTTTAAATCGTAGTTAATTACCCATGAAAATCTCATTAAATATTTCTATCGAGTTTCTTAGAATTCTTTTTTCAAGAATGGAATTGTACATCAATCATTTTTTTTGATAACTTACTTTATTCTTCTAATTAACAAAACCAAATCAATAAATGAAGAATATATCTTAATAAAAAGAATACTTTAAACATTCATTCGCTCACCGTTCGCTAACAAATCCTGGGAAAATAGACGTCTACGACTTTAAGAGACCATTGATTGACGCTTTCGTGGTTCGGTGAGAACATGAAAATGTGTCCTTAAATGCCATTAACCAGTTTTCTGATTTAAAAAGAAAAGAAAAGAAAAAAGAAAAGTTTAGTGAAGGTTTGTTTACAACAATTTCACCTTCATCATATTTGTTTGTTCCGGAATTCTAAGATTTTTATTCAGTTACAAAACGCTGTTTGAAAAATCGTTGTCCGTGAATTCAACAAAAACAACAAATACCGCTGATGAAATGGTTTTAAAACCTCTTCGAATAATGGCAAAAACAGGAAAATTCTTCATCTCCGATTAAAAAGACATTTAATCGACATTTAAAGGAAGAATCGTTTCGCTAGTATGTGTACGTTTTGTACATCATTCGTTGATCGAAAATGTTTAAAGCATGATAATTGGAATACTGAAAAAAAAACAGTCTTTTTTTTCCACGCGCAATCGCGACTCGGACTAAGGTTGGAAATTTTATTTTCTTGGCACAAAAAATGGCAAAGCAAAACAATTTTTAATATTCTACCCCCCTCCTTTATTTAAGCAAGCCTACTTACCTTAATTCCGTTTCAATCTAATTATTGATTCATTCACGGGGAAATTTTCCTTACTGTGATTCATTTGATGGCGATGTGTGGGATCTTTCATTTTCATTTGCACTTTCTTTATTTCTCTTTCCTCTCTCTCATTCCTTCTTTTGCATTCACTCGTGTTTGTCTGTTTGTTCACACAATATCTCCAAAAGGCTTTTGCCAAAAGTTAATGAATTTCAATGACATTTGTGGAAGGGTGGCCTATGGGCTAAGGAAGAAACAGGGGCGTAGCTAGAGATTTTGGGGAGGTTTGGCTCCGTGATGCCTCCCCCCTCCTCCAACATTTAGTGCAACTCGGGGGCCGCGGACCTTTCAAAAGCTTGGGGATCCGTGAGCTTGTTGTGTTGGCAGACCTTCTGGAAGCCTGGAGTCCATATGGAAATCCATTATAAATAAACAGTGTCCTCCTTGGTAATGAATAGGTTGGAAGTCACAGATTTAGTGAAATTTGATGAAAAGGGAAAATTTGCAATAAATACACATTCATTCACTTAATTGGTGAAAAATAACCCCAAAGGCTGACCCATTGGATTAGGGATCAGTGTTGCCAACTCAAAAAAAAATCGCGCTAGTTTGACTGCCAAAAAGCGTTATTTTTTTTAAATGGCCAAAAAGACACTCAAATTTGGTCAGAAATAGCAAAAATTGGCCAGATATGGCCAAAATGTTTAAGCGGAAACGCGCTAATTTAGTGTTTTTGCACTGCCAAAACAAGAAACGTACTGAATCTAGCGCTAAATCGGCAACACTGTGCATATCTGAGTTGAATGCATGAGCAGATCGGGTTAAATGAACAATGGAAAACGCACATAAAGATGCAGGTAAATACAGTATATTCTTTACATAAAAAGTTTACCTTAAATTCTAAATTGACTACCGTAGTGGTAATTTATTAATACTAGACTAAATAAATTGCTGTCAAAAAAAAATTAATAAAATTGATATATGGAAATCAGAGAGTGTTTAATTTAATTTGTTTTTAAAAAGTGATTTAATACCACTCACTCTTTCTGGCTTAAGCGATTAGGCGTGAGCTGACCTGTCAAGTCTCCCGCAATATTCTTTTTTACTCCCATGATTTTTTGTTGAAACCTGTTTCACCCGCATTTCCAGTTGAGAAAAATGTAATATATGTCACTCAGTTGCTTAGGACTGAGGCTGAGATTTTAGTCAAAACTTTTGGGCATTTCCCCAAATATCAGCTCTTTCAAAATAATTGTGAATTGTGCAACAAAAAGGGGCTTGCCCTCATAAGCATTTTAAGTATACGATGGTCAGGTAGGGTCGGGCCAATTTTGAAAATTTTATATTCAAAGTTAAGCAACTCTGAGACAACTGAAAAAGTGAATTGCTTAATAGTC
>VCCN01000462.1:4421922-4442405 GCA_006491835.1 Architeuthis dux | reverse complement strand
GTCAACAGTGCATCGTTTTAATTATGTTCTTTCACCAAGGATTGTCCAAGTAAGGCGAGTTCTTCGCCTTGTGTAATTGTTGAGATGTGTGTATCTGTTGATTTTATGTGGAAATATTTTGCTCGTTGAATTGTTGACTGCCGTGGGAGTGGAATGGTATGATGTTGAAAAGTGTACTGTTCAAAGACTTTGTATTGTGATATAGATTATATGCATTTCTTCAAAATTGTAATGGTCTCTCTGAGATGTAAATGAGGTATCTTTGTATCTGCTGAGCGGAGCGGATTTGCGGAAAAACCACAAGTTATTGAATTCTGTTGTTGAGTTAGGATGTAAAATGTAGCTTATATGAGTAGATATGAAATTTTAAAAACTATATACATATGCAATTAGAACGTCGTCTCACGATGATGTAGGTTTCTATAGAAAATTACGATCAAAACCAGAAGTACGAGAATTTATTGTACAATGTAGCTTATATGAGTGGAGATGAATTTTTCAAAAATATAAATATATGTATATGCAATTAGACCGTTATCTTACAATGCTATGTTTTTATAGCAAATTACGGTTTAGGATTAGGGTTTGAGAAAAATTTAGATTAAAATTCTTTTTTCACAATGGGCGTATGTAACGAAATGCACTCTGTGTTCATGTTTATGTGACAAAAAAGCCCATATCTTATTACTGGTGCTAGGAATTTGTGTTAAACTGCGTAAGTGACAAACTGGACAGATCGTATTACCGGTAGTCGTTAAAAGGGGCCCAGATTTGAAAATAGGAGGGAGTTGAGATCTAAAGCCGTTAGTGACAGGTCGCACAAAGAGGCCCCCTGCCCATCATGGGTGAGGGAGAAGAGAGCCGGTTAGAAGCAGTTAGCAGTTTTAGATTTGAATGCGGCAGGACAGAGGCAAAGTAGTTGGCTCTTTCACCCGGATGGGTGGAAAAAGGGGGAACAACCCTTGATTTTCTTAGTAGTAACTCAGAAAAGTGATCAACTCATTTAGAAAACTAAATGAAACAGAATTCCGTACCTCAAAGTAATCTGCGAACCGGCCCAGAAGAGACTCTTATATTGACGGAAATAAAACCACAGATTTCCAATTGAAGAACCTGAATTTTGTCATCCTTTCTCTGCACCCACATGGGAGAGCCTTTTCTCCAAAATTAATTTCCCTCCACAGAAAGTTCAGCTCCTGTCAACAGACCCGGAAAGAGGTGTCATCATCTCTTTCTCTCGGCGTGAAGAAGAAGTACAACCAGTGTTATACTACAATGGATTTAAATAGGTATTTCTCATCATTTAGTTGTAATACAATGGAAAAATTGGACAAATGGATTTCCAATGAATTGACAGAAAAATCAGAAACTGTGTCAATTTTTGATGGGCTCATCACTGTTTACTGGCAACAATAATGACCCATTTCTGAAATGTGTTATTACTAGTGATGAAAAATGAATTCTTCATGTCAAAGTTGTTCAAAATATTAAATATATTAGACTTTCTTTGACAAAATACCAACCGAAGACAATTACAGAGTAATTGGGCACAAATCAAGACAATTCAGCCTGGTGAAAAGGGGTGCGTTCACCAGAAGAAATGCCAAACTAATGTTATTAAAACTCCATCTCTTAAACAACTGGAAATCCATAAAAGCAGTGATCAAAAAGAAAGCTTGTTCATGCATTCCTGATTTTTTTAACATTTTTATTAAATTTTTACTATAAATGAGCCTTTTCTCTCATAAGGAACTAGAAACCACTCAGAGAGTGCATACCTCTACCAACAACATAGTAAAATCCTTTACACTAACTAGAAACTAAATGAAAATCAGTTCATAGATAGATACGATGCAAGGGAGGTAACAGTGTATGTTTCGATTTTCCATATTTGGTTTATTGTCTTAATATATGAAACAGTATCTCTCAATCAAAAATAAATTCATGTATCCGCCCCCAACCTTCCACAAAATACCATTGAAATTCATTGAGAACTTGAAAGTATTTTGTGGACAAACAAACAAAGATGAGTGGATACATATACCTCTTCCAATTTCTTGGAAATAGGTAAAGGTAAAGAGAAGTAACCCTTATTTCTCTCAATTAAAAAATAACAAATGAACATTAAAACATTAACAAATGCTTTTATTTATTCATCATACAAGAAGCAGTATAGTCTGCAGTTCTCAAAAACAGAGGAAAAAATAAATAAAAAAAGAATAAAAATGAAAATACATTTTTATGTATAATAATTTGTCTGTATGAATTTATATATGTAAATATTGAAAGACCGTTATTCAAACAAATATTGCCTTTATATTTTGTACTTACCAATGAAGATTTAGCAAGGATATTGCAAAACAAAAGTATCATAACATTTAATCATAAGGTTTCGCATCATAAACTGAAGAGTTAGAAAAAATAATAAAAGGTTTCAAAATATATTTACTTTAGCAGCAGTAGCAATAGAGTTAATTGAACATATAAAATATATAGATATGTACATATTCAATTGTATGTGTACATGCAACTGTACCTAAGTGCGTATTGTAAATGTGTGCATACATTTGTTTGAATAAAAAAAATCATGCATCTTGAAAATTGATCAATACCTTAAACAATCCCGATTTTAATGAACACTTTTTGTTCAGATATCCATGCAACCACAATTGTCTATCAATGTACACATTTGTCATATACATATCATCAACTGAATAAGTTGAAACTTACATTTAAAACTATCTGATATTTTGTAAGTATTCAAGAATATTCATGCCATTCTTGAGAATTTTTGTTATTACATTGAGTAGGGCATGCTGGGGGAGGGAGGCTCACTTTCAGCTGGGTGAGCAACAAGTGATTGTGTAACTTTTTTCTTTCTATTTTTTCCTTCTATTTGTTCTAGGTTTCAGCTGTTTTTCTTTCTTTTTTTTAACCGAAAAGCCTATAAAGTCTAAAACATCGTTTTAAAAATACTGATTTTTACATTTTTATTTAAACATTGTCAGGGGAAATAAAAAATAAATAGAAAATGAAGATAAATCGACTATGAATCTGAAAAAAGCGAATCAACAGTAGTATCTGTTGATCTGATCAGCAAATAATACATATTTACTTAAATGTTTGAACTTTCAATTTAACAATTAAAATACTGCAACTTCAATATAAATTTATTTTTTTAATCAGTAATTGATAATGATAAACGTAACGGATTTTTTTTTTAAAGTCACATCACAAAAATAAAAAGAAGCCAAACAAAACACATTGAAAAATATTAGTGATCAAGTATTCTGAGGTTACCTGACACTATCTTATTTTCTAGAAGTGCTCCAGACGGAATATCAATTCTATCGCCATGATTTGCAATGATGATTACTGTTCCTTTTAAACTGACATGTTTACCAAAAGTAACATCACCAGACACAGTGAGATGGTCGAGTTCAAGCATGTCTGGTATGCTAGCAAACCTTGACTGAAAGTCCTTCACCTTTTGGAAATGGGTTCCTAGTTTGACCAGGGGTACAGCCGGGAAGGAACGCAGAGGGCTCATTTCCAGGGTTCCAGTTCTCATTTTATACAGGTTGCTCATCACTAGAAGAAGATCAGAAGTCGTTTTCACTGGCAAGAACCTCTTTCTTGGCACGTTGATACCAATTGATCCTTCAAAGCTTTTTATAGCGGCGCCAGAAGCCGTTTCCAACTGTATCACATTAATACCGTTGTCTAGTGTTTTATGATTTACGATAATTTCCATGTGCAGTGTTTTTTCAGTGATAACTCTTTTAAGTGCTGAAAGCTTAACCCAAAGATTATTTGTGTTAAAGATCTTAAACTTGCTAACGCTTTTAAACTCATCTACATGTTCTTTGGGAACCTGTGCGATCTCCAACAATCTCAGTTTGCCGTCGTAGTCTACGAGTGTTCCACCTTTCACATCGGCCCGGGTTTTGTCTGTCACTTCCATGAGAAATTCATGGGATCCAAGTCCTATGGGGTTGAAAAGAAGATTTAAGATGTGCAGGTCAACAGTAGCCCCTAAATTATCAATGTTGGATACAAACACATATTCCCGACCGGCCTTGATGAATTCATCGAGGAGACCTGACGAATTAAAGCTCTCATAAATGTCACCGTGTCCGGGTGGGTACCACCCATGGGTTCCATCAGAGCTGGTCGAAGACATGCTCTTAGGCATTGGCAACAGAGATTCCCGGTTAATACGAGGGAATCTGCTTTGGTTAAAGGTAAAGATCCGCACCTTGATTTGGTTGTATTTTCCTAGGATCTTTTCTGTGTCTTCGTCCGTGTTAAAAGAATTCATCAAGACTAAAGGAACGTCAGAATCGTAGGTTTTATTCAGGTATTCAATCTGCTGTACCGTCATATCAAGAAAAGTAAGGTCGTTTCTGACAGAGATGGCACTTTTGGGGCCTTTGCAACCCATACTTGTTCCCAGGCCTCCGTTAAGTTTGAGCACAACTAGTTTGTTAAGCATTGACTTGACACAGCCCATCTCCACACGTTGGATTTCGTTGTAATTCTTTATAGCATCGTCTGGTAAGAGTTTGATTTTATCCCAGTTTAATGAAAGGCCAGTTTCTTGAAGGTATCGTTCAAACAACGAGTGGAATCGGTCGAGTTCATCCTTTACTTTGCTTTGGGAATTTGCTGGGGCAATCTGTACAAGTTTTTCCAGTTCTTTGTTCATAGCTAGTTGGGCATCTCGGCGTGTTAATTCCTTAAATTCAATGTCACTTGAAGTGCGCCGATGTCCCTTGACGAATGCTGTGTTAGCCATGTTATTGTTGTCAACTTGATCGTCGATTCGAATAATGTCGTTCGGCGTTCAATCAAAATCTGTAAATACTTAGATTTTATCGCCAATCGTAGCACATAACATCAATTATAAGATTGCAATTGTTGTTAGTAGCAGTCGTTAGAGGATGTTTTATAGTGTGGAAAACAGTCTAACAAAAATGTAAGCCGAAAAAAAAAGGAAGAGAAAATAGTAGAGAACGTCTCTCTTTTTTTTCTTTTTTCTGCTTCTGTTTTAATTTAATTTTTTTTTTTAATCCCTTTATCCAAGTGTCCAGTATTCTTCTTTCTTGGTAGATTTATCCTTTAACACATTTATTTTTCTTTGGCCCAGCGTTATCCACAGTCTTACTATCAGGGATGAAAAACAAAACTGCTATAAATGATGATGTGTGCTAACACGACAAGTCACCGGACAGCATATAGAGAGAGAGAGAGAAAAGCGTGCGTGTTAAGGTTGTTTTGTCCTTTTGAATGTGAAGGACGTTTCTATCACAGAGTTACTTGCCCTTGAATGATTACACTCAACACAGAGCACATAACATATTGGCATCTTAGGGTTTCGCTGAGCATTGCACTGACGCTCGAAAGGTCGATGAGACTTGTTATTAAACAAGAAAAAAAAAACCCTCGCATCTCAAATAAGCAGGCAAGAATACTACCTCCCCTCCCCCACCTAAATTTAATCTACCTACCCACGTAATCTTTTCTTTGTTTTGAGGTACACCAGATCAAAAGGACGGGAAGGTTCAATGGCCCGAGATTTTATTTCAAGCATGTGATTGTTATGAGGCTTTTCTTTTTTATCACGCAGTAATCTAGAATAAGGGAAATTATTTTTAAACAAGGCAAAAATATAAACTCATCGATGTAACTATATAATTCAAGTCGTATATCAATCCAAATGTTATAACAACCACGAGGCTTCTGGACTACAAACATATTATTTCCATTATTCCACTTCCAGGTTTATTTCTTGATTTAAAAAAAAAAAAAATTAAGAATCTGTAGAATGAATGAATGCTGATATATATATTTTTTAAATTAAAATATGAGGTAAACTTTTGATTTTATTTATTTACATGTGTAGAGACCAAACTTCATGTAGACTTCTTACTTCGTTATTGTTCAGAATTCTTCAATCATAATTTGCTCACATTGAATCAATTGTCTACAAAAATGTATCGTTGGAATAACTTGAGGAATTGCTGCTACCGAATCCTGCTGGTAGGTACTAAATTACTTTAGGTAGACTACATAAAACTGTAGACTACTTTCATTTTTTTTTATACTGTAACACTTGTTTTCTTAATTCTTGTACTTGTATTAACCTTCGACGTCAGTTTTTAGAACAGTTGAATTTATTCTGCAAAGCAAAAAAGTTCTATGTTGAAAAAATTAACTGTTGGTCCTAAAGCTAAGTCAGGGATATTTCCTTCGTATAAATTTGTGCTGTGAAGTATGTTAAACAATTTTTTCAAATTCACCCATAAAGCTTTAGAAATGTCCTCACCTTGATTCTTCTTACTTTAGAAATATTAGGAGACGAACCTGCACACACAGCGACGTCACTAAATAAACATAAGAAAATGTTGTTTTTTTTTTGTTTTTTTTTTACATTTTTGTAATACGAGCGTACACAAATAATAACCATAGAAAAAATATCTACGCAACAATAACACGATTACATTGAGAATAATGGGGGGGGGGGCACGTTGTACCGTTCCCGATAGCTTTTTTGCGTAGCATGGGGAGGATAGTCTTCTTAAAGGACAATTAATTGGCAATCAATTTTTACTGATATGTTCTATATTTTGGGGGAGGGTCATTAACATTCAAATGGTTCTTCGGACGATTGAACTCCTTGTTGTTTGAGTTGAAAACCCGACGTTTCGGCCGATCCATTCTTCGGCCTTCTTCAGGTGTAAAATCAGAGTGTGATGCTGTAAACAGTTTTTATTTTTAAAGGGGGTAAACCCTTATAACGCAGAGCTCGGGTGTTTCTGTCTTTATCTTGAATGTCATGTTGGGTTTGGGATTTTTACTGTTTATTAATCAACTGACATTACACTTTGTTGGCATAGTCATCAGTCGAAACGTTTAATGCTTCCCAGATTATTGGCTGAATAGCCTTAATAACGATCGTTTTCTATAGTTTTCAGAAGGGTCATTAACATTCAAAATATTTTTTTCGTACGATTGAACTCCTTGTACAATATGACAGCAACGCTAACACACGTTATAAGCGTTGCTGGCATTGGAGTAAAACTTGTTTACCAACATAACATCACATTCGGATATTACACTTGAAGAAGGCCGAAGAATGGATTGGCCGAAACACCGTGTTAACAACAAGGAGTTAAAACGTCTGAAAATTTATTTGAACGGTCGTTTTTTTTTCTTTTTTAAAAGGTTTTTGTTAATTGGCGGTCAGTCGGATCGGGATACATATAACCCGAACCGGGTCGCGGGTACCTTTTTAATTTGAAATGTGACAAAGACGCTAAATTCAATTCCCCATAAAAGCCCTGATTCTTTATTTTTCTTATAAATCTAATTATTTGAAAACATTCCGTATAATAGATCTTCAAAGTGAATGGGATAACTTAACTTGGTTTGTGAGGGATATTCTTCACTTCCACTCACCTCTTCAAAAATCGAACTATATTTTTTCCCGAGCAAATTCATCAAAAGTAAAGTAAGCAAATTAAAAAATACGGCGACCAAATTAAAAACAACGGCGACCAAACTTTAAAATACGCCAAACAAAATAAAAACTACGTCAGTCAAATTAAAAAATAAGGCAACCAAATTTGAAAATATACCGAGCAGAATTAAAGACAAGCGAACGAAATCGATGAAATGAGTAATACAGGCGTGAATCGAGGGACTGGTAGTGGTCCTGACACCCACCTCCCTGCTCGGGATAGGCACAATTAAATCTTTTTTTCAAATATCCAGATAAAGGAATTTTATAAATAAAAAAAAAAAAACCTAAATAATCCCTAGTAAGTAATCATACATTAACTTTAAAAACCCCAAAAGTATTGCAATAATTTAAATATCTTCTGTGAAGGTTTAAATTTGGTTTCAATTACTAGAAAATAGCATAAAGTTAGTTGTAAAAGAAATTAGTTAACTGGATTTTGGAAAATATTTATTTTTTTATTAAAATATAGTGAAAATACATTCGTTTACAGCAGCTGTCTGTTGCCTGTCAACTCAGTCCAAATAGGTATTGAGTTATCTTTCCATACTCGTATATGATGAAAACCTTAAATTTACGAATTTCTCGTCGGACAGGTGAAGTATAGATAACCAAAAATGACAAAACCTGATAGTACCCACAATGGCAAAAAGTATATTCCTAATATTAAAACACTGTCATGATGGGCAACACTCTAGTTAGTAAATAAATTATAAGGTTATTAATAAGGTTAGTATGACACAATGCTGCAAATGTTGGTAACTCTGTGAGGATTGACTCGCTATAATGGTAAGGAGGGCACAAGGCACTCAGCTTAGTACAGCACAATGCAAAATAAAATAGAGTTAGGAAGATTGTGTTGTGCCAATCCTCCAAGTGCGGAGAGGCTATCTACATTGAAATGCATTTAAAATCTTGGCTTTTATCTGTGCTTGAACACTAACCACTGGCACTGATGTGGAAATACACAACTATCTCAGCTGCCAAGCAGGTCCCAAGGGAGACATGATTTATTAAGCTTAGCCCAGTACAACACAAGGCTAAATGGGAGAAAACAAATTTGAAATTTTGGCTTTGTAGTTTTCAAGGGGGTGGAGAAAAATACTGACACAGTTCGATGCAATGAGTCAAACAGCTCGTCAATATCAACTCCTTCAAGGGACACTTCCTCGCTTATCACCACTTATCAACAGCTATAATCACTGTCACAAAGTCTGAGCCACTATAACATAATTCAAAGTACAAGTACACTCCAACATGGCTTCTGGTGGTAAGCCAAGAGTGAACTGACGAGCCATCGCTGCCTGGCCTTTTATAATCAAAAGCTTGCCACATCCAGGTTGCTAGCATTCAACATACGGTCACAGCCGCTCCACCTCATCTACATCTGTCGACAACTCGTTCTTTCAGCTTTTGTTTCCCAGACCCTCCACAAGACAGCCGGCAAGCCACTTCCTCTGGACAAGTCCATTTCCACCTCTTTGCCACAGACTTTCACCTGGGTTCAAACACCGACCTCTGGCAATGGTGGGAAATAGGGAACTATCAGATTCACCAAGCTAGCTACAAAAATCATATAGCTATTTTCTCAAGTTTGATGTTGAAATGATTTTTAAAAATCCCCCCACGTTACTAATTTTTCCTTTTAGTGCTTTTTTGTGTATACAAACCATTATGCTTTGCAAACAGGACTGGACTTGATAACTGTTCCGCATCCAACACCATGGAAATGTCTGTCACTAGGGCCTCAGCGATCTTATGTCTTAATATTTCCCTATTTTTTGTTCTTATTTATTTTGATTCACTTTGTTTATTAATTTTATGTGTAAATTTATATTTAATATGCATATAATAGCCTTATTCTGTCAATAATTGCAGGTGTATATATATATATGCGAGTGTAATGATATCTTAATTGTAAGACCAGCCGGACCCATAGAAATTCCATGGGTGTTGAACCCATGGAATTTCCATGTGTCCAGCTGGTCTTACATGATTCATTCTAGTCAGGTAGCTTAGGATAAAAAGTGGACACACCAGACAAAAGCACCAAATTTTTTCCACATATTATTCATGACCTTAGTTTCCCATTTTTGATAGGAACCACTTCCTCCAGATACATTATGGCGGCCATCTTGGATTTTAAAGATGGCCGTCATCTAAAACCTATATAACCAATATCTCAGCTTGTAAACCACTTAGGATGGTAATATTTGTGTCTAAACATATATTTTCAGGACCAAGGAATACGGATACTCTTTAGAAAAGTAATAGAAGTATATTTGGACAAAATTAAAAATAAGTTATTTAAATATGTTATTTATTACTGCGGCTAAGCGTAATTTTCTAATGATTTTGTATTAGATGAATTGGTCCCTCTGCATGATCTGTCAAAAAAGCATTCCACTTAATGCAAAAGGAAGTGGGGATAAGTCAGAAGCATACAGTGCTTTCCTGAAAAATGTTAGTGTTTTCTGAAACCTTGACAAATTACCAATTGAACTTAACTTTGGAGAAGACATAACTGTAAGTGAACTGGTTCAAATCAAAGGTTCTTGGCACAAATCCTGCTATGTCAAGTTCAGCAAAGAGAAGTTGGGAAGGAATATCAAAAAGTGATACAGGACTGATACTGTAGAGAGTAGCTCTTCTAGGGAGAAACAGTCACAGCACCAGTCAACGAACAGAATGGCCTGTTTGTTATGTAATCAAAAGGATGGACACCTATGAATTTAGAACATTTGGAGCTGAGGAGAACATAAGACAGATGTTTACATAGTTGCAGGAAACAGTTATTAGCTAGAATAGAAAGTAGTGATCTCATAGCGCTAAAAACAAAATAGCTACTGATCACTGATGTGGCAACATATGCAGGAATCAGCAAGTTCTTCTGAAGAGAAGAGGATGAAGGCAAAGCACTTGTAGAGCTATTTAGTTATGTAGAGAAGTGTGTAGAAGATGGGACCTTCTGTTTCAAATTTTAGGAATTGTATCAGTTGTATGAACAGTGGTTACAGTACCTTAGTGTTGACAAAGAGATTAACCGAACTAGATTAAAGAAAAAAGTTCTAGCATACTTTCCACAAGTACAAGAAGAAAGTGATGGCAAAAATAAGGTTGTTTTTTTTTTTTTTTTTAACAAGGTATGCAGCAAATGGTGAAACCGGCCATGGAATGTGATTATGAAGATGAGGCAATATTGCTGGATAAGGTTGTCAAGATAGTGTGCAAAGAGATTACTGGTTTTAAAAGTTTCCACTTTGGTGGAAAATTTCCATGTGGTTGTCAGGAAAATTCAGTGCCACCTACTCTCAAAACCCTTGTGTCTATGCTCTTGACCTGAGATACCAAGACTGCAGAGACTCACAGGCAAGCTTAACAGTCTGTTAGACCATCCTCTTTTGGTAAGTCATAACATTCATTAGTTAGGGAATCACCACTGCCTCTGTACATTGGCTTGAAGATTCACACAGCTGTATGACTTAGGTCTTAGTGTAAGCTATGAAAGAGTTCTTCAACTTGAGAGTCAGCTTGCAACAGCTGTTTGTGAAAACTTGCAGGACAAAGACGTTGTAGTTTAGCTTTGACGTAGACTGTTTACTGTTGGTGCAGTTGACAACTTGGATCATAATCCATGCATGATACATCAGCAGATTTACACACAACTCTTACACAGCTCCTGCCCCTTTTCCATGAGAAAGCAGCAACTGGAGCTATGATCAAGCATGGAATGGATGTAGTGCACTGGGCTACAAAATTCCACAATCCTGGACAGATACCAGTTATAGCCTTTGAAGCACCACTCTATACTCTTGCCAAGTTCACTTAGTGGAATTCACCTGATATATGGGGAGGACAAATTTATTATAATGTTTGGAGGCCTTCACATACAGATGGCAATGTGGAAAACGTATGGTGACTACTTGGCAGCATCTGCTTGGACTAATGCACTGACACAAGCAAGTATTTCATCATCAGCAAGGTTACTGAAGGAGTTTAAAGAGGACTACCTAAGAAAGAAAAGGAGTCTTATTGTTGTCATCTAGAAGAGGGATTATCTACGCAGAGAAGTTTCAGGGAGCAGGCTGCGAGTCTGGTTCAAGTCATCAATGAGATGGGAAACCCTTTCCTAGATGACAGTGATGAGTTAATCACTCTAGACACACAGAATGTATTGGATGAGTCTGTGGTGAGCACAGTGCGAAAAAGTGTGTAGTACGAACATGTAGTAATTGGTTGTACACACTCTATTTATGAGCCAATCAAGAAGAATGCTCTTCCTCTCTTCAGCCGTGCAGTTACAAAAGTCAAGACAAAACAAGCTGGAAAAATATGCCTACTCAAGAGTGATGTTGCTCTGTTCTCTCACCTGTATGTTGCGATGTAACACGAGAACCATCCTTTCCTCTCTGATGGTGGAAAACTGCACACAGGAAAGAAATCTGACTTGCTAAGTATTCTGGCCACTCTGGATGAACCTCCTGATTCAGTTGACGTGAAGATTCTTGATGGAGCTGCTGTAGTGCACTTGCTCCCTACAATGTTGCAACATTTAAACAGTATGCTGATTCTACATATCATGAAGCAACTAAAACCCTCTAAGAAAGTTGATATTGTATGGACGCATACATCCCGAGTAGTATCAAAGAATCCACAAGAGAAAAACGAGGAAAGGGTGTTTGGAGAAAAGTTGCAGGTAAGAACAAGCTACCAGGAAAGTGGACCGACTTCCTACATGATCCAACCAACAAAGAAGAACTTTTTGCATTCCTTTCAAACAAGATCGCAACTGTTGACTGCCCAGAAGATAAGTCATCATTGCCTTTGGAACTACAGCTATTCTTCAAGGAACTGATAGATCTCTGGGACCATGTGATCACGAGGAAGCAGACACAAGGCTGCTGGTCCACTTACAGGATACTCTACTAAATGGATGCACCAACTATCTGAGGTACACTGTTGACACAGATGTAGTGGTGATTCTTATTGACAAGTTTCATCACCTGAAAACTATGAACAAAGATTTGAACATTTGGGTTGCCTTTGGTACAGATTATGTGGTAGACTTTTAGTATATTTTGAGCACTCCTGACACTTGGAAAATCTTGACTAGGATGAATAATAGAGGAGTAGTGAGCATTTGAATGGTTTGGCAGCTATCTTAGATACCATATTGAAAATTATACCTTTCCAGTAGTCAGATTGTGGTAAACTTTAAATATCTTATTGAGCACACCTGATACTACAAAATTCTGAATGGGTGGGTTTTTTCATAAATGCAACCAACTAATTTAGCAGCTATCTTGGACGCCAACTTGAAAATTATACCTTTCCAGTGGTAAACTTTTTATGTTATCAAACACACTTGATACTACATAAAAGTATTGGAAACTTATCTAGGATGAATAATGAATGAGTAATGGGTATTGTAAATATTTGGACGCCATCTTGAAAATTGTATCTTTCCAGTCCATTGGTCAGACTGTGGAAAACTTTTAGTATATTTTGAACACATCTGATATTATAAATACTACTGGGAAAACTAGTCTAGGATGAATAATGAAGGAGTAGTGAGCATTTGAATGATTTGGCGGCCATCTTGGACGCCATATTGGAAATCATAGCTTTTCAGTGGTCAGACTGTGGTAGACTTTTAGTATATTATTGAGCACATATGACACTACCAAAAACCGTTGACAACCCTCCAACTGAAATTATTTTAGAGGTAAAGTGTTATTTTTGTTTTAATAAATGCAGCTGACTAATTTAGTGGCCATCTTGAAAATTATACCTTTCCAGTGGTCAGACTGTGGTAAACTTTTGATATGTTATTGAACACACTTGAAAAAACTTGTCTAGGATAAATAATGAACGAGTATTTTAAGGATTTGGTGGCCATCTTGAGAATTATACCTTTCCAGGGGCTAGAAAAATTGAAGAAAAACTTTTTCTAATTAAGCATGCCTTAAAGCCCCTAAAAATGAAAAGAAAATTGCTTTTAACATTCAAGTCCCATGGGAATCTTTTTTTCTACACATGCAACCAGACTATTACCTGCATGGCAAATCCTCCTTACACCAAGTTAAAGACTGATTCTCATCATTCCCAACAGCGCTTCACTGTTGTCCTGTACGATAAGACAAGTGACTTAGAATATGTCAATGGAGCCAAGAAGGAGCTATTTTGCACGAAAGGAAAAACAATGGAAGCACTTCCTCCAACTCAGGATGCACTACTACTACACTCCAAGCGAGCTACTCATCAGACTGGCATATGGTGCACCAGTGAATGTAGTGAACAACACAGGCCTGCTCCAGAAGGGTGAGGCGGGACTCTTGAGGAAGGCAACATCATGGATTCCTGTATGGGGTACGCTACCTTCTCAAAAGCCTGTGAACTAGTCATATGTAGCATATGTAGCTAAGTGGCTGTGGTGTAAGGCGTACATGCAAGAAGGTTAATTGGAAGTGTACCGAGCTATGTGGTTGCCAATATGAGAAGTAAGGCAAACATAAATTTTATATGCAATAGTGTGTAATAACAATATAAGGTATACTACTAAATTTATAATTGACAATCTCAGTGCAAGTAGTGATTTTGTTACGGAAATGTATTAACATTATTCCCAGAATGTTGTATACATTTTCATAATTTATGTTGCATATTGTCTTTCTGCCAATAAAAAACCCTTTTATTCTTTTCTAAAGATTATATTTGTATTCTTTGACCATGAAAATGTATGTTTAGACATGAATATTACCATCTTAAGTGGTTTGTGAGATATTGGCGATATAGGTTTCAGATGACGTTCATCTTTAAAATCCAATATGGGTCACCATAATATATTTAGAAGTGGTTCCTTTCAAAAATGGGGAAACTAAGTTTATGAATAATGTGTGGAAAAAGTTTGGTGCTTTTGTCCAGAATGTCCACAACCAGCCAAAATTTTCTGCAAGCTACCTGACTATTCAACAAATCTTTTATTTCAATAACATTTTTTTTGTTTTGCGAACTCTTTATGCTCCAATCCTACTATAATTCACCAAATATCCATCTGTATGTGACAGCATAACTCAAGAACCACACAATATTTCCCAAATAGATTTTATGTGTGCACTAATGAGACCCTGAGACATGTTCTTAGCAATTTAATGTTTGAAAATCCCCCTTCCCATTCGTGTTCACTCCAATAATAATGATTTGATTTCCATCTATCTATCTATATAATACTAAAAGTAGGATTCTGTTTATGTGACCTCTAAGTAGCCAAACCGATGCATTGAAGCCAGAGGTAATGAATTATGGGTCCCCTAAAATGCACTAACTTGAAGAATGCAAAAAATTGTGATTTGCAGCTGAATAATAAGTGTGGGATTGGCATTCACATTTACCCCGATAATAATGATCCGATTTTCATCTATCTGTCTAATACTAAAAGTCTGATTCTGTTTAACTGTATGTGATCTCTAAGTAGCTGAAAGAGCGCTTTGTAGCCAGAGGTATTGAATTAAGGTATCTCTAAAAAGATTTTTTTTTTTTAAAAAAGAATAGTTTTGATCCCTTACTGGGGCCAAAGGCCTACCTGAGGACACTGCCCATAGGGCAGAATTTCAGCTATTTTTTTTTGTTAATATTAAATGGCTGGATACTTTCTGGACAGATCTTGTAAGCTTAGTCAATAAGCAGAAAGGGTTGCTGCAGTGATAGTTAGCAAGCTAATCTCACAGAGCTCACTACATTGGATGCCCCACTATTGTAGCCTTATACAAGACTAAGATTAGTTAATAAGCATAAAGCTAATCCCACAGACCATTACTCATGAGCTCTACCCTCATTGTGTGACCCACTATTGTGGCCCTGTGCCAGGCTAACCTAAACTTGGTAAATATCTAGGTACCTTATCTTTGAACTTCAGTGAATATGTAGTAACTGCTTTGAACTTATAAAATGGGGCTGTATTTGAAATTCATGTTCTTGCAAAATACTTGTATATTGTCAAGTAGAACACAAAGAAATACAACAACTACAGAACAGCACTCACATCATTTAGAAGCATAACATTAACTTTATTCAAAATTTGTATCATATTGAAATTTTTATCTTTAAAACAAATGATTTCCTCTTTAAAAAAAAAAAAATAGACCTTTGTAGCTAACAATGTGGTTGCAATTCTGGGAGAATTACTGTATGTCTTTGTGTATAATATAAAAGGTTTGTAATGAAATTTGAGTGAGAATATGAAGGGCGGGTCATGTACATGGAAAGATTTTGTATACTTTACTAAAATTAAGCCCATTTGATGACAGCAAAATATATAAATATATACAGGTGAAATTAAAATATACCTACTCAACCACCCCATGGATTGGAAAGAAGAGGTGGAGCCAGAAGAAGGAGGAAAGGAAGATGATGATCGTAATAATATTAATTGTAATATCATTATTAGGTACAAGCAGGGGTGTACCTAATGATTTTCTGGGGGGTGCAGGCTGACAAAGTAGGTGTATCCATCAAGAAAAGGTGAAGAATTTGGACATATAAATGGAAACAAAAATCTAATCCATTTCAAAAGGGAAGAAATTTGCTTAGTTTAGTCTGGTACAGAGCCACTAATATAGAACAATTTTTGAGGATCAAACTCACTAAACTAGCAAGGGTCCATGAGACTCACTTACTAACAATCATGCTATGGTAGACACCCCTATATTTAGTTTAATTTAGCAGAGGGCCACAATAGTGATGCGGCACCCAATAAAGATTATAATCATAAGCAATAGCCTGTAAGCCTAGCTTGCTAATCAATGCTTTATGGCAGATACTCTCTAACTAACAGGGCCACAATAGTGGGGCATTCAGTGAGGTCTGAATTCACTATACCAGTAATAGACTAGCTTGCTAAGCATTACTATCCAAGTAAAAAGAAAATCTGATAACATGGCTGTAATTCTAAGAGCCATACATATTCGAGATATACAGTTTTAGGCTGTACTGGTCAGGTTGCTCCTGCCATGCCAAGAATTTGAAATACCGGTTTAATGATGAAAAGATATCAGATAAGCTCCCCTCAATTTGTTGAGTCCTAATTTGTTTCATGCATTTAGAGCTCTTTTCATGGTGCTTACACTCCTCTCAGACAAGACACAGCAAGACGTGCCAGTCATTTTGTGACTAATCGTGTGCTATATAAGCCTCAATTTTGAGAGTCAGACCAAGCAACAAATCAAAAGCAAATTCAAAGATTTACTCTTTTAACAGACCGGTTGTATTCAATCCTTTATAAATGACCCTAGTTTCAATGCTGCTAATTTCCTTGATTCCAAGAATGCTTTTTTTTTAAAACTCACTTACATTTGCCATGATTGTCGTGGTAACCAAGTTGTTAGACAAGCAGAATCAACAGGACATTTTCTATACCAGTGTCTCTTAGAAGAAAATGTTTTTTCTTTCAATTTTAGGTGCTTTTAATCCATTAGACCAGTGGTTCCCAAGCGGGGGGATCCCCCCCGGGCGGATTTGGGTAGTCCAAGGGTGGAATAAAATAAAAGTCCAGTCTAGAGATAGGGTTTTCTGCACTTCTATCTATGAAGCTAAATAAGCTCCAATTTGAGAATGATTTAAAATGTGCTCTCTCACTAATAGACCCACGAATCGAAGAACTAATAGCAAAAACACAAGAACAGAGAACACATTGATGTGTATATCGGTTACAATAACAGAATTCTTTTTTTTTTTTTTGTAATAAATTGGAATTTCAAATTATGTACTAATTATTTTCGTTTGCTTTCTTTGAGTAACATACACAGCAGCAACTGTACAATTTTAAAATTAAACTAATTCTTAGTATGAAGCTGTCTAATTATATGTAAAATAAAGTTATTATTTGAAATTATTCTTTGTTGCAACTTAATAAATGGAAGGGGGGGATACTAGTAATCTTATTGATAAAGGTGGGGAATAACTCGAAAAGGTTGGGAACTACTGCATTAGACCCTACATTTAGAAAAAATATTTTTTCAGGTTTTACGAGGGGGGGGGTTCTATTTACAATGTAACTATAGTCAGCACTTAGTTCTTGCCATCTTACTAGAAGTACAGGGGGTGATAAAAATATGAAGATGAAATAACACTGATAAATAATTAGAAAACACTAACCCTAAACCTACCTACTAACCCTAACACCCCTTACTAACCCTAGATCCTAATCCTAATCCTAACTACATGCCATATTGGCTCTTAAGCAGGGGTCATGCTGACAAATCTTTCGTTTTTGAGAAAATAAATGAAAACATAAAATAGAAAAACGCAATAAGAATTTGTAGGTCTTTTTGGTAAAAAAAAGTTGGATATACAATTGAAATTTATATAAAAAAAGATTAAATAATTTTTCTTTGTCATTTCTGACAGTGTTTCTCCATACAAACTCATGTTAATAAGAAGTAAAGTCTCTCATTTGTTCTGTAATTTACACTTTATGCTTTTATCATGTACAGCGTCTATACTAGTTACCTCCCTTTTTTTTCAAAAATCCTTGCGAACCTAATCCAAACAATTACCCAATTTTTTTTTTATTTTTGTAAAAGAAAGGGGTGATCAATGAATAAGCTACTTCTCTAGCCTTTTGTTTGGCTGTGATCACTAAAAAAACGCTGTCAGACACAAACTAAGTGACCAATTTAGCATAAACTTGCATTGTAAATTGAACCACCGCTAAAACCCTATTTTGCGGGGCGGGGGGTTAAAACAAAAAGTAATAGATATATTGAAAATACACATCCTCTCAGAACTGAGGAGCGGTCAAAAATTATGCAGTCAATTGTAATTCTCTTATTTTTTTTCATAAAAATTTCTTTATTTTAGCCATTTTTTTTATTTCTCTTATTCATCTTATTTATGTCACTTTTCCCATTCCATTCATTAACATTTATTTTAGTGTGAAAAAAAGTATACAAATTGTATATACAAGCACACGTCATGACAATCATATTTACACAATATCTAGGGCCTTTGCAGTGGTGTAATAAACATAATTCTTTTTAAAATCATTTACATCTGTTGATAGCACTACTTATTCTAGTAAATCTATTCCATAATCATTTTCCCATGCTTCAAAACAGATAACAATAACCTGAAATGTAATTGCTGCGTTCTATTGAGCACAATGGAAACAGAATTTTTTAAAAATGAACTAAAAAAAAAAAACATGTGTCAATGTAACAGTGACATCATTTTGAAACTATGGTGGAAACCAGGATCGAGTTTTTACATTATAGTTACATCGTAAATAGAATCTCCATGTAAAACATTTTTGAGTAAAATAAAAAATAAATACTTCGAGATATATTAAAAATATGCATCCTGTCTACATTTGGTGATAATCGCTCCTAAACCCTGGGAGTGTGCGTACAGTTTTTGGTCCCACAAGCAGAAAAAAAACCAAGAATTTTTACCGTGTGCTTCATGCTTTGAAAAAAGTGCCAAATAGCTCCGCCCGGTAATAGTAATAGAAACTAGTGAACATAAAATTACTAAATGTGCACCGAATACTCCTGAGAGGTATGGTCACAACATATCAAAATTATAAATGTTTAAAGCTAGTAGTTTTTTCTTCACAGACCTTAGCTGGAGTTTTATTATTTTTTCTCATTTGGTAATTGCAAGTAAATGTAATAACTAGCACTCAAAATATAACCAAGGCGGTTGTGAAGATAGTCATTTTTTGTTTTTGATTAACTTAAAATTTTCTTAACAAATTTTAATTACTGTATTTCACCATGTTCGCACCCCCTGATTGTGCTTCAATTTTGAATGAAAAATGCATTATCCTGTGTATACAAGTATGTATAACAATTATGTTTCCATAAACCTGGATTTTTTAACTAAAGATTTTAGGAAAGAAATACGGATTATACATAGTGAAATATGGTAATAAAAAAGGGTGCTGAAAAGACCCCACAGTATGGTACAGACACATGATGCCCTTGATAATCTACAAACATAAACATACAAAGGCACCTACCTACACATGCACACATTATTGCAAAAACAATGCATAAAGAGTCTGCTTCATGACAGAGATAGGTGTATATTTCCCATTGGCTTTTAGTCCTAGTAAAAACCAGAATTTTGAATGTTGATTTTCAAGGCAGGCAAGCTATCCCTACTTGGAACAGCACAATCTGCCAAACACACACTTAGCCTTGTGCCAGACTAAGTTAAATTTAGTAAATATATATGACCTACCTTGTGATTGAGAAAGTTGTGTATTTCTCACTGATGCCAAAGCTCAGTGTTTGAACTTTGGTAAAAACCAGGATTTTGCATGCTGATTTTCAAGGTAGAGTTTGATCTACAGTCTTGAGAGATGTCAAACAAAGTTAGTATAAACTTAAATCAGTTAAAATTTTGTGCCATAACTTTGCTCTCCTTGAAAATTAAGGAATTATTTTGCTTAATTTGTTTCTTAACTTTCCCTTCTTGGGTGGATTGATTTTTAAAAAAGAATTCTTCCATAATAATTCATTACCAACAAAGTAGCATTGTTTTGCTAAAAAATCTAAAGCAGGAAGTGTGTTCTAGCAACCAGCTGTTGGTTGTGTCCCTCTGACCCTTGAAGTGAGAGGATTACTATTTCTATTTATACTCCTGACCTGAGATTTGAAAAGAATGACAAGTTGGGCTAAGTTGAAATCTTTTCATACTCTCCACATCAACCCAGTTTGTCATAATTACATGAAATTGACCATTTATAAATGTATCCTATTTTCAATGTAAAAAGGTGACCTTACATTTCCTGGGAAAGAATAGCTTTTATGATCATTAACTTAGCTCATTCATGCTTCCGTTCCTGTGGTAACTTATAAAATTTAGGGGTTGTAATCTCCTATCTTTGCAGAGGAAGGCAGTGTTCAAGCTTATCAGTGCAAATCCGAGAATGCCATATACTGCTATGACATATTTTGTA